>CM033749.1:33636356-33953094 GCA_019671005.1 Hibiscus mutabilis
TGGTTGGTGGCTCGCGTTCGCACGAGTTCAATCTTATGATCTTCCTCCCTCTTTGGTGGCAAGTTCTTCGACAACTCGGCGGACATCACATCTCGAAATTCTGCCAATACTTGTCCCACCTCATTAGGGACCTTCTCGATCATGGTAGGTTCATCTTCCACCAATAGTGATAGAAATGTGGGTTCCTCCTTTGCGCACCCCCTTAGAGAACTGAATTGCTGAAAGTACCTTGGCCCCAACTCTGCCTTCTCGGCTTACCAAAACAATGCACTGATGCTTCGGGTCAAGGATGCACAAATAGTCGGTAAAAGGGACATGAAACCCATTAATCCGATCAAGGAAGCTAAGCCCAATAACAAACTCAAAATTATCAAGCGGGATTACCTTGATGGCTTCCTTACCGATCTAACCTCCAATGTTGAACTTGACTCCTTTCGCTATGCCGGCAACAGAGTTTCTTTGGAATTGACGATTTTAATAAATCTATTCACCTTCTCAACACAAAGGCCGAGTTTCTCTGCTGCTTGTTCGGACATGAACAACTCTGAGGCACCGGTGTCAACTAGTGCGCTCATCTTCTGACCAGCTATGGTGATGTCTACAAACATCAACCATTTCTTCTTGCTGCCTTTCTTGACTTCCATGGAACTAAGGATGGAACCAAGTTTGAGAGTCTCCCTCTCATCGACATCTTTCTCTTGTATGGCAGCGGCTTTCACATTCTGCGGACAGTTCCTCGCCCAGTGTTTACCTCCACAAGTGTAACACTCAAAAGTTTCACTATTCTTTTCCCATGACATGCGATTCTTCCAATGGGGTGGCCTTCCATGGCCGTCTGAAGGCTTTTCAGTCTCATTCTTCGCGACTTATCTTTGTCTCCTTCTCAATTGCCTTTAGGCTTGGACGACTCGGATTTCTTGTTCTCGGACGGGGTAAGGGACTCTGCTACGGTTAGGGCTTTGGAAAGACTTGTAACCTCCCCCCGCTCTAACTCTATTCGAACCCACTTCTGAAGTCCATTCGTGAAATCAAGGTAGCCTTCATCTTCACTCAAACTCGGCAGTTGGAGCTTAAGTTTTGTGAACTTCTTCACATACTCGAGGATAGTCCGATCATGCTTAAGTTGACGCATCTTCGACCGCGTCTCTTGTTGAGCATTCTTTGGATAGAAATGCTCCTTAAATTCAAACTGAAAGTTCTTCCATATCTTGAAGGGAATTGTGTCGTCTTCTCCCTCGTCTACGTCGCCACCATAAAAGAGTGACATTAGTAAGATAAACAAAAGTAGTGCTTACCTTGGTTGTATCATCATCGATACCCGTCACACGGAAGTACTGTTCAAGACCCCAGATAAAATTGTCTACATCTTGGGCTGCTCTCGACCCGCTGAACTTCGAAGGTCGCTTGATAAAAGTGAAGCTCGCTCTTGAGCTCCTTCATCTCCTCATTCATAGAGGCTATCTCGGCTTCTAGGGAGTTATCTCAGTTGTTCAGCTTCTCATACAACTCACCAAGAAGGTTCTCAACCTCCTCTCTTATTCTTCCCTCGATGACTTCAATCAGATCGGAGCGTGACTCATCATCATCCCGGGCCTCCTTGACTTCTTTCGTAGAATTTTGAAGTCTAACGACCCTCTGATCCAAGGCTGAAATGAGGTTATTGGAACTTTCTTGCTTTTTCTCGCCATTACGGGTTGTAACTCCCTCGGTTGCTTAAACTTCGGTGGAGTTTTGTGGTGACATTTCTTATGATCAAACTCGCTCTAATACCATTTGTCACGTCCGTAGAACTTCAATAACTCGAACGTGCGGCCTTAGTCGACTCTCGGATGCTGCTACGACTAAATAAGCCTGAAATCGATCAAGCAAACACTGCTTAGACCCTTGCAGAAACGGAAAGAAAGCAACAAAAAGAAATAGCTCAAAAGAGAAGCGAAAGCTTTGAGTGAATGTCAATCTATTCCTCAAAAGAAAGAGTAAACAATGAGCGAGTAAATGAGGTGGAGGCAAGCCTCTATTTATAGTTGAGGCCCCCTACATCCAACAGTGGAGATTGAATTACATCGACGACTCAGATTGAACTAAATCCCTAAAATAAATGAGAGCCACAAAATTATAAATTAATTAAGTAAAATAAAAATACATGGCTGATATTTCTCCTTGGAATTCTTCAAACTCGGGTTGGGCCTCATAGTGTTGGATTGGACAGGCCCAAGATGGTGAAAAGGGCTTCTTGGGCTGTCTGGCATTGCGGGTCGGGCCCTGGTGTGGGCTGGCCACACCCTTGTGCTGGCGGATGGCCCCCTGGTGCTGGAGTGTCGCACCCTGGTATTGGAGGGGCGCACCCTGGTGCTGGCAGAATGAACCTCAAGTGCTGGCTGAACTCGATCACTGGTTCGCGGTCTGTGACATTTGCATAATGCTAAGAGGTGATTAGGGATACTATTTTAATACTAATACTTAATGACTTTTATATGGTCAATGATCAAAGTCGAGGAGCTGACTGTTGCAACATGTTCAAAAATTGGATAAATTACCTCGGAGGTGACTTTTGTTTGTGTGTTGTCTTATTTTGATCATAAAAATTCAGAAAATTACATTTCAATCATATATGTTATAGATTTTGTCACAATTTGGTCACTAAATCGTTAACTCCCGATCAATTATCATGGCATTTTAGTAAAAATGGTTAATTTCTTATTTAATTCTGATCATTTTCTCCTATCCATAAGTGCCTTTATCCACATTCTTCCATGTAGAGCCAGGGTAGCCTTGGATGGTGGGAAATTTTGCTTTGCAATCCTTTAAAATTTTAAAAATTATATACATAACGGCTCTCCCAGAATTTAATTTTTTTACGGTCCTTGAAAATTTTTAAAAAAGTTCTTTGTACATATAATGACTTCAAAAAAATTAAAAATTTATCTTAATAATTTTTAAAATTATTTAATTTTATATTAGGCTCTAGTAAAATATTTAATTTTAATATAATTTAAATAAAAATATTTTTGGACTTAAACAATTTTCATCACATATCCCATTTTCACATTTCAATCTCTGAATTATGAAATTTCTATCATCTTATGTCAATATGTAATGCTATCAGTTTGCAAAACTTCCATTTTTGAGCTTTCAAAGTCATTTGAGAAAGGAATTGGCGATCTCCGCAACCGATTTGGAACGCTGATAAGTGTTCAAAAGTACTATTTTTCTTACCCTTTTTACTCATATTATTGTTAGACTTAGGCTCATATTAGTTGCATAGTTAGCCATTCATGCATTAATCCATGTTTCCTTCAATCGATGAGCTTGATTACATAACTTGGTGATTTTTGTGGAAATAGATGCTGCTTTGGTGTGTTTTTGTGTGTGTATGTGCAGGATCACTTGCCAAAGCAATGCCGAGCTAGTTGCCAGGGCAATGCATGAAGGAGACGCTGAGCCAGTTGCCATGGCATTTGTCGACAAAAAAACTAAATGCAATAGGGATGTCGAAATTCATGATTTTACAAGCCCAAGATGACATGGAGCAAGGCCCAAGCCCAAAGGAATTTGATTGCCATGCAGAGATTAAAGAAGAATTAAATTCCAAGAAGATAGGAGAAGTTCTAATAGGAATAAAATTATAATAAAGAATTATATTCTTTAAAGATAATTTAATTCCAACTCAAACTCCTCCTCAAAGAAGAACTTTGGCCTAGCCCTATAAATATCAAGGGAATTTCGACAAGACCAATAGAGAGAGCAAGAGGGAATTTTGACAACTCCAAGAGAGAGAGCAAGAGTTAATTTCGACAACTCCAAGAGAGGAAGCAAGGGAATTTTCGGCAAGCATCTAGGGCAAGGAATTTTCGACAAGCTTCATCTTTTCTTCCTTGTTCGATTGGGTTCATGCTAGGGATTGTTTATCTTGTGTTTCTTTGGAACCTAGCCATGAACTAAATTTACTTGGCTATGGTTATTGTGTTTTGTGGTTGTGAGAAACTATTGGTTTTTGTTTAGGTAATAAGAGTTTGCACTTTTCTATTTCAAGGTTTATTCATTCTTGATTCTTATTATTGTTTGCAGTGAATTGGGAGAGGATCTCGTGATTTCATCCATTTATCTAATATCGGAGAGTTAGATTCAAGAAACGAATGAATATGATCTTTATGCAATCCAATGATGGTGAAGATTAATCCGGCTTAGGAATAAGTTAAGGATTTCAACGGCTAAGAGGAGCGCAAGATTGGTTGTTGTTCACCCTTGATTCACGCAGGATGTATTATCAAGGCATGCACAAGTAGCTAGAGTTTCGACTTAGGGATAAGAAGAAACCATTGAAGAACGCTCCGCCGAACCTTGAAGTTGCTGCCCGATCGCCCAAGTAGTTGCCCAACTAGTCGCCCAAGCAACCATCAATTAGTTGCCAAGGCAACCCCGTTGTGCAAGTCGCCACGGCAACCGAGTTGCCCATGCACTCTTTACCAAGACAATCCAATCGGCTATCACACCTCAACTCACGATAACCTAGCCTATCTCTCTCATTCGAATTCATCTTTTCTTTTACTTAATTGCTTTCTAGATTAGTTATTAGTTAAAACTTCTATAATCCTTCACTTGTGTTTTTACTTTTTACGAGTGCAAGAGACTAGATTCTTGAAGTGGCACCAATCCTGTGGAGACGATATCTTTTATACTATAACTTATGCGTGTATACTTGCACAATTGCGTAGCACTTATTACGCGCAACAAGTTTTTTTGCGCGCCGTTACGGGATTGGCAATAGCGACTTTGTTTTTATTTTCTTGCACATTCTTTTTATTTTTCTTGTTTAAAATTCAAAGGGCTAACAAACTTTGGTTTTGCATTGGTATATGACCAGGTATGAGACCGACTTCACGAGAATATCACTTTGATCCGTAAATCGAACGAACCTTACAAAGACTTAGACGAAGGATAAGAGAAGCAATGGCAAATCAAGACGGCAATATTAATCAAGATGTTCGAGCGGGAGGAGGAGTGATTCTTGCAACTAAATGTAACTATTCGAGACTATCTTGAAGAAGATCTTGATGGACTTAACCCAGAGTTGTCGCACCCGAAATTGAAGCCGACCACTTTGAGTTGAAACCGGTAATGTTTAATATGATCAACACAATAGGTCAATTTGGCGGCTCAAAGAATCGAAGATGCACGACAACATCTGAAATCTTTCCTCGAGATTTGCAACTCGTTCAAGATACACGGAGTTACCCCGATGTCCTACGATTAAGATTATTCCCTATTCTTTGAGGGATAGGCGAAAGCATGGCTGAATAGCATTCTGCCGGATCCATAGCATCTTGGACTGATCTTTGTCGTGATTTCCTTGCTAGATTTAATCCTACAAATTTGGTGATAAGCTTCAGAACGACATTACTTCTTTTCGGGAGGCGGATGATGAATCCATGTACGAGGCTTGGGAGCGATATAGAGAACTTGTACACAAATGCCCTCTACACGGATTCCGGTGTGGACGCAAGTGACAATGTTTTACAATGCCGTGAATACACCAACAAGGATGATGCTAGATGCCTCGGCAAACGGCATACTCTTAGATAAGTCGCCGGAGGAAGCAATGCAAATTTTAAACAGGCTGGCCAAGAATGACTATCAATTCCCATCTACTAGAAGAGGAGGAGTTAGGCGCTAAGCCACAATACATGAACTAGGATCATCGATTCAATTTCGCACAATTGGCGCTTTAACAAAGATGGTCCGAACATGCAAAAACCAAACAACATACATGAAGTCAAGGTAATGGATTCTTTTTGTGAGTTATGTGGTGATAACCATAATTCTTCCGAATGTATACGAGAATCCGAATCCAGCTTCTATGTGTGGGGAATTACAATCGGGGCAACAACATGATGTCCAATACATACAATCCAGCTTGGAAGAAGCACCGAATTTTTCATGGAGTAATCCCAACAATGCTCTAAACCAGAACAATCAGAATGCACAAGCATCGGATTCCAAGAGAATATGCCACGGCAAGCGGATGCCGCGAGCAACAACCGACAACATCTAGTTCTTTGGAAAATTCTCTAAATGCTTTTATGATGAAAACTGAATCTTATATGGTGAGAATAGTAATTTCATAAAAAGAATGATGCTTTTATTAACAGGACCGAGATGAGATTGCAAAACCAAGAGGCGGCAATCAAATCATTAGAAAATCAAGTCGGACAATTTGCTCAAAATCTGAACACTAGACCACAAGGAGGTTTACCTAGCGATATTGAAGTCGCAAGAGGAACGGCCATGAGCAATGTAAGGCAATCACCACCAGAAGTGGCCAACAACTTAGAGAGGTTCAAACCCGCTCGTCAAACAAAACTCCACAAAAAGATCAAGGCGAACCTAGCGGCAAAGCCTCGGATCTTTGAACGAGGAATTGCCACGGCAACCGGAAATAAACATGCCTCGCAACCGATGACGCCTCGACTTCTTGTGATAAGCATGCCTCAAAGAACCCGGTTGATAACGATCGGCAACTTCGGATGTCCGGCAATGCCGTCAATCAGGTTTCAAACCAATGAAAGGATAGAAGATATCCGACTTCCACCACCATTCCCACAAAGGTTGAGGCGACAAAAGCAAGAATACCAATTCAAGAAGTTTCTTGATATCCTAAAGCAAGTACACATCAACTTGCCATTGGTGGAAGCAATTGAACAAATGCCAAACTATGCCAAGTTTCTTAAAGACATTGTGTCCAAGAGAACAAGGCTAGGAGAGTTTGAAACAGTTGCCGCGACAGAGGGATGCATGGCAATGTTGCACAATCGCATGCCGCCCAAGTTGAAGGATCCCGGAAGTTTCACAATACCCTGTTCTATTGGAAATCACTATGTCGGGAAAGCACTATGCGACCTAGGGGCTAGCATAAACTTGATGCCTAAATCGGTTTTCCAGAAACTAGGAATCGGGAAGGCAAGACCTACAATTGATTATGCTGCAGCTAGCCAAGCCAGATCCTATGTGCATCCAGAGGGAAAAATCGAGGACATCTTGGTAAAAGTTGATAAATTCATTTTCCCCCGACTTTATTGTTTTGGATTGTGAAGCAGATGAGCATGCACCTATCATTCTCGGGAGACCATTCCTAGCGACAGGGAGAACTTTGATTGATGTTGAAAAGGGAGAACTCACAATGAGGGTGAATGACCAACAGGTCAAACTAAATGTATTCCAAACACTAAGGCATGCCGATGATCCAGAAGAATGCCAACTACTTCATGCCACGGCAGAGTTTAACTTCGATGAGGAATTTAGTTGCCTCGGCAACTACATTGCCGACCACGAGGAACATGAGGAGTATGAAGAACCGGTCAATGAGGAACAACCAGAAGAGGCAAATTGGTTAGTCAATCGACCGGTACATACTTTGAACCTTTGGACTACTCAGTACGGAAGGTAAGCTCGAAAAACCCTCTATCGAAAATCCACCAATTCTTGAGTTGAAACAATTGCGAGCAAATGAAATATGTATACTTAGGGATCGATAATACATTACCCGTAATTATTTCCTCTAAGTTACTGACTGGCTGAGAAAAGAAGCTGATCAACATGTTGAAGCTACATAAAAAGGCAATAGGGTGGACAATTGCCGACTTGAAGGGAATTAGCCCGGCGGTGTGCATGCACAAGATCTTGTTGGAAGATGATCACAAACCTTCAATTGAGGCCCAGAGGAGACTGAATCATGCCATGAAAGGGGTTGTAATGAAAGAAATCATCAAGTGGCTTGACGCCGACATTATATACCCTATCTCCGATAGTACGTGGGTAAGTCCGGTACAATGTGTACCGAAAAAGGGAGGTATAACAGTGGTAAGCAATGAAAATAATGAACTTATCCTAACCAGGACTGTGACCGGTTGGAGGGTTTGTATGGACTATCGAAAGCTAAACAAAGCCACTAGGAAAGATCACTTCCCATTACCCTTTATTGATCAAATGCTTGACCGTCTTGCAGGTAAACCCTTTTATTGTTTTCTTGATGGTTATTCAGGTTACAATCAGATTGCCATAGCACCAGAAGATCAAGAAAAGACAACCTTCACATGCCCATACGGTACTTATGCCTTCCGAAAAATGCCGTTCGGATTATGTAACGCCCCGGCAACCTTCCAAAGATGCATGATGGCGCTCTTTTCAGACATGGTCGAAGACTTCCTTGAGATCTTCATGGATGATTTTTCGGTTTTTGGTAATGACTTCGACGGCTGTCTCGGCAATTTAGAGAGGGTGTTGGCAAGATGCGAAGAAACAGATTTAGTCCTCAATTGGGAGAAATGCCACTTTATGGTAGATGAAGGAATAGTGCTTCGCCACAAGATTTCATCCAAGGGAATTGAAGTAGACAAAGCCAAGGTGGACGTGATCGAGAGATTACCCCACCAATTTCGGTTAAAGGAATTGAAGTTTTTTCGGACATGCGAGGTTTTTACAGGAGGTTCATTCATAATTTTTCTAAAATCACTAAACCCTTGTGTAATCTGCTTGAACAGGATAAAGTTTCGATTTTGATGATTCTTGCATCCAAGCATTCAAAACCCTAAAGAAAAAGCTTGCCTCGGCACCCATTGTCGCTCCACCAGATTGACGCTACCTTTTGAGCTCATGTGTGATGCAAGTGATTTCGCGGTAGGAGCAGTCCTAGGCCAACGCACAGTAAGACCTTCCATGTGATATACTACGCTAGTAAAACTCTTAACGATGCTCAAATGAATTACACAACAACGGAGAAAGAGTTACTAGTGTAGTTTTCGCATTTGACAAGTTCGATCCTATTTAATTGGTACAAAGGTAATTGTTCATACGGACCATTCGGCAATCAAATACTTATTTGCTAAAAAGGATGCTAAACCTCGTTTGATTCGTTGGATATTACTTTTACAAGAATTTGATATTGAAATTGGGGACAGAAAGGAAAGAAAATCAAGTGGGCGATCACTTATCACGTTTGGAACGCAATAGGAGGAGGACGCGGATCTAGAGATATGTGATGCATTCCCGGATGAACAAATTCTAATCGCCTCGGCAACCCTTGACGCCTCGGCAGCCCATGACGCCTCGGCAACCATGGATGCACACGCCTCGGCAATTTTGGGAGCAGACACTACGGGCAAAGACATGCCTCGGCAATACCACCGTACGCAGATTTAGTTAACTTCCTTGTTTGTGGTATTTTTCCGTATGGCATTACTCACCAAGGGAAGAAGCGGTTCCGCCATGATGCTAAGCATTACTTTTGGGACGAGCCTCTTTTGTTTAAACAATGTGCAGATCAGGTTATACGCCGATGTGTCCTCAAGAAGAAGAGCAACAGAATGTACTCCGGCAATGCCATTCTTCACCCTATGGAGGACATTTTGGAGGAACTCGCATCATGGCCAAAGTCTTACAATCCGGTTTGTATTGGCCAACATTGTACAAAGATGCCCAAGACTTTTACAAGCAATGTGATCGTTGCGGAGGACGGGCAATATCTCTAGGCGACATGAGATGCCACTCTCGAACATCATCGAGGTGGAACTGCATTCGATATATGGGGATCGATTTTATGGGACCTTTCCCATCTTCATTCGGCAACCTCTACATCCTACTCGCCGTCGACTATGTGTCTAAATGGGTAGAGGCAGCTGCAGTTCCCAACGACGATTCCAAGACCGTGCAACGATTCCTGAGAAAAATATATTTACGGTTTGGGATGCCGAGAGCAATTATCAGCGACGGGGCAAGCATTTTGACAACAGACTAATTGCCAAGATGTTGCAACACTTGGCATATCACACAAGATCGCCACGGCATATCACCCACAAACCAACGGGCAAGCAAAAATTTCCAATCGGGAGTTGAAGGGAATACTCGAGAAAGTTGTAAATCCCTCAAGGAAGGATTGGTCATTAAGACTAGATGACGCACTTTGGGCATATCGCACTGCATTCAAAACACCTTTAGGTATGTCCCCCTTCCGACTTGTCTATGGCAAAACATGCCATCTACCGGTGAAAATCGAGCACAAGGCGTACTGGGCAATCAAGACCGTGAATATGGACTGGGAAAGTGCCGGACAAAAGCGTTTGATAGATCTCAATGAGATAGAAGAATTTCGTGTACTCGCCTATAACAATGCACGAATCTACAAGGAGAAAGCAAAGCGATGGCATGACAAGAAACTATTGCCACGACAATTCACGCCAGGGCAACTAGTTCTCCTATTCAATTATCGGCTAAAACTTTTCCCGGGAAAGCTGAAATCAAGATGGTCAGGACCATTTGAAGTCGTCAAACCATTCTCCCATGGTGCTGTGATAATCAAGTCCATCTCTGACAACCATGAATTCAAAGTTAATGGACAAAGATTGAAGCACTACAATGGTGCCCATGTGGAACGTAACAAGGAAGTGGTCAACTTAGGAGATGCATGAGCATGCTCTCCTTTCAGTATTTTCTTTTTCTTTTTCTTTTCATTTTTATTTTTAGGAGATATTTTATTTTTCTTCATTATCTTTAGTTTTCAGGTTTTCTTTATTTTCTTTTTCACAACAAGACTCACAACTACTATGCTAAGGAAATTTACTGCCAAGATCCTTGCCCCAGAACCAATGAAGAAGATGCGCGGCAACCTACATCGATGCTGCAGACAAGCTGATGCCACGGCAACCAACCCTGAAGATGCCACGACAACCAAAGCTAAAGACATCCCGGCAACAAGAAAACAACCATCGCGTTCAAGCAAGAAAGTCAAGACGCCAACTAGAAGGAAACTAATCATCTACGATGACGAACTCTCGGAGTAAGTCTTCGTATGCATTTTTATTTTTATTTTTCGTTATTTTTATGCATGCATTGAGGACAATGCCTCACTCGAGTTTGGGGGGGGATTGTTACACTTAAGTATTAGATTTAGGATACATAAATTGCTTGCCATGCCTTTAAATTGGAACAAGAATTGCTTAGATTTGATGAATATTCAATGATGACTTTACCAATGCACTTAATTGATAGAATTTTTATTCTAGGATAACCATGGAAAAACTTAGAATTTTACTATGATGCTAAATTTGATGAAACACTGTTGTGGTTTGATTGATTTAAGGAGTTCTAGTAAACTTAGGTTGATAATTAACTAATTGGGAGATTAGATGAAGGCTAGAGGTGCCCGAAATTGGCTCTAGCATATGCAAAAAAAATTGATCACTAGAGGTGCCCGAAACTGGCTCTAGGAGGCGTTAAAAAAAAATTTTTAACTAGAGGTGCCCGAAACCGGCTCTAGTCGATTAAATTAACTTAAGAAAACTAAAAATAAAACACTAGAGGTGCCCGAAATTGGCTCTAGTTAAAACATGTTAAAAAGAACCCAATGAAGTAATTTGAAAACCTATTGTTTGCATAGAATCCGAAAAATCAACTTGCACACAACTCCGCACACACTCACAAGCATTATAGTTTGATTCCGAATAACTCCTCAGTTTTTCGAAAAATAAAAAGCCAATCATACTTTGTGTCCCGGTTCAGAGAATTGAAATCAAGTTCAAAGCTAAGTTTGTGAAAATTTGAAGTCTTGGCAGGTAATTATGAGTTTGCATTGCTTGAGGACAAGCAATAGTTCGAGTTTGGGGGTGTGATAAGTGTTCAAAAGTACTATTTTTCTTACCCTTTTTACTCATATTATTGTTAGACTTAGGCTCATATTAGTTGCATAGTTAGCCATTCATGCATTAATCCATGTTTCCTTCAATCGATGAGCTTGATTACATAACTTGGTGATTTTTGTGGAAATAGATGCTGCTTTGGTGTGTTTTTGTGTGTGTATGTGCAGGATCACTTGCCAAAGCAATGCCGAGCTAGTTGCCAGGGCAATGCATGAAGGAGACGCTGAGCCAGTTGCCATGGCATTTGTCGACAAAAAAACTAAATGCAATAGGGATGTCGAAATTCATGATTTTACAAGCCCAAGATGACATGGAGCAAGGCCCAAGCCCAAAGGAATTTGATTGCCATGCAGAGATTAAAGAAGAATTAAATTCCAAGAAGATAGGAGAAGTTCTAATAGGAATAAAATTATAATAAAGAATTATATTCTTTAAAGATAATTTAATTCCAACTCAAACTCCTCCTCAAAGAAGAACTTTGGCCTAGCCCTATAAATATCAAGGGAATTTCGACAAGACCAATAGAGAGAGCAAGAGGGAATTTCGACAACACCAAGAGAGAGAGCAAGAGTTAATTTCGACAACTCCAAGAGAGGAAGCAAGGGGAATTTTCGGCAAGCATCTAGGGCAAGGAATTTTCGACAAGCTTCATCTTTTCTTCCTTGTTCGATTGGGTTCATGCTAGGGATTGTTTATCTTGTGTTTCTTTGGAAACCTAGCCATGAACTAAATTTACTTGGCTATGGTTATTGTGTTTTGTGGTTGTGAGAAACTATTGGTTTTTGTTTAGGTAATAAGAGTTTGCACTTTTCTATTTCAAGGTTTATTCATTCTTGATTCTTATTATTGTTTTTGAAAGTGAATTGGGAGAGGATCTCGTGATTTCATCCATTTATCTAATATCGGGAGAGTTAGATTCAAGAAACGAATGAATATGATCTTTATGCAATCCAATGATGGTGAAGATTAATCCGGCTTAGGAATAAGTTAAGGATTTCAACGGCTAAGAGGAGCGCAATATTGGTTGTTGTTCACCCTTGATTCACGCAGGATGTATTATCAAGGCATGCACAAGTAGCTAGAGTTTCGACTTAGGGATAAGAAGAAACCATTGAAGAACGCTCGCCGAACCTTGAAGTTGTTGCCCGATCGCCCAAGTAGTTGCCCAACTAGTCGCCCAAGCAACCATCAATTAGTTGCCAAGGCAACCCCGTTGTATGCGTCGTCGCCACGGCAACTGAGTTGCCCATGCACTCTTTTACCAAGACAATCCAATCGGCTATCACACCTCAACTCACGATAACCTAGCCTATCTCTCTCATTCGAATTCATCTTTTATTTTACTTAATTGCTTTCTAGATTAGTTATTAGTTAAAACTTCTATAATCCTTCACTTGTGTTTTTACTTTTTACAGTGCAAGAGACTAGATTCTTGAAGTGGCACCAATCCCTGTGGAGACGATATCTTTTATACTATAACTTGCGACGTGTATACTTGCACAATTGCGTAGCACTTATTACGCGCAACAAACGCCCTCCGCTTAGATTTGATTCTGGAACTGGATCTTCTTTTCTGGTACTTTCATCATTGGTGATGTTCTCCTTTTCCCCAATTTTTTCTTTAATTACATGAATCTCCTAAATAAAAACTTATTAGACATTGAAAATAAAATCCTATATCGGTATCCACTGTATGATTAGCCGACGTGAATGTGTGTATGTTTTCCGTTTGTGTTGATTCTTTTTTATACAATGTAAGCAAAACTGTGATTTTTCAGGAGTTGATGAATAGTGTCACGCCTGAGAAGAGGTTGGGTCATTAATCCCAAATCGGAAAGGAAAATGGAGGTCTTGGGATATAAATACGGTGACGCTGCACATCCTATCAGACATGTCTTTTGGGAAGAGGGTAATGGCCCCGTGACAAGTGGTATCAGAGCGACCCTTTGACTGCCCGATTTCACGCCGAGTGCATATGAGTGGGGTAGGCATGGTGGACAACTGTGATAAGGTAGCCCATCACGAGAGCGGAAGCTCGTGAAGAGGGCATCACGAGGTTGAGTGAGGGAGAATGTCACGCCTGAGAAGAGGCGGGATCATTAATCCCACATCGGAAAGAAAAAATGAGGTATTGAGATATAAATACGGTGGCGTTGCACATCCTATCAGACATGTCTTTTGGAAAGAAGGTAATGACCCCGTGACAATAGCAATTTGGCTTCTGGATGTCTTGTATAATTAGCAGGGCAATGAATTTCACTGTTGGGTAAGTAGTAGTATTAATGTTCTGGTGATAGCTAGCTGCTTCTATTTTGAAAGATGCAGGCTTTGTTAGCCAAACTCTTGATTAGCAACCATATCATCATCCTACACTACACAGTCAGACATACCTCAATGAAATACCCTGTTTATGCCGAAGATATTTCTTTACTCAATTAAGCTCTAGAACCAAAAAATTGAATTAATTAAGTATTTTAACCATTAAATCTTAAATTTTTTATTTATTTAAAAAATTCTTTAAAAGTTCTAAAAATTCTATAAAAAACTTATAAAATTGATGAAAAAAATATGTAAATGTAACATGATGGAACTGCAATGTATTATGTGTCAATAATATCTAAAGAAAAAAGCTGTCAAGATTCAATAGTCAAAATTAGTTAAAGGTCTTAATTGATTCAATTTTTTGTTCAAAAGCTTAATTGATTCAATTTTATAGTTCAAGAGCTTAATTGGGTGCAAAAAATTTAAGGACTTAATTAATTTTTTTTCAAAAATTAAAAGGATTTTATTTTTATTTTTGCTTGAGTAGATAGCGAATAGAAATGTAGAATGTAATATGTTATCATATGATTGGTTTTGGGTCATTCTTTTGTGCTTTACGGATCAAAGTTTACAATCCCCGCAGCGAAGAACTGAACAATCTATCAACAAAAACAAATATCCCGTCGAAGAATATTGCCTTAATCGGACTTTCTCCCTTGCAAAGATTTTCGCGATTCTTCGTTTGATTTTTTTTCTTTTCGTGCACCTTTTTTTAAAGGAAAATTAGAACGGTCGATATTGAACACCACTAACATTATATATTGTTACACACCATTATTTTTTAAATTTTATATAATTACATATATAGTTTTCATTATTTATATATTTTATCAATGTAGTCTTCATTATTTACACACTCTATCAATTTAATTTTTATTATTTATCCATTCAATCAATTTAGTCATAGTTCAAAATAATCCAACTAATTTAACCCTCAATATTTAAAAAATCTATCAATTTGATCATCATTTTAATGGAGGTATGTACATATAAGTAGTATTTATATTAAAACATTACCGCAAATTAGAAGTAATAATAAGTAAACAAAACATTTTTCTCACACCTGGATTACTCAAATTAGGGTCAAGCTACCTCTGCAAATTAGAGATAATGCATTCTAGATTACTGCCAACAAGGGGAAATCTAGGATTCTTACCCCAAACTACTTATATAAATGCAAACAAATAAACCAATTGAGTCAATATCTTTGCCAATTTTAGTTACTTCAAAACAGAGTACATCAAGAAAAATTATTTAATGACTTACTTCAGCACAATACCTTTAAATTAAATAATGGTTTTGAAAGATTATCAAGCATGATAAATTTCATTTCATCAAGTAAATTTGTTGGTGTCTTGACAAGGAAAATTTAGTAGGTAATGTTTAAGTATAAAAGAACTTATATGTACAGAGTTCTATTAAATTACAACCAAATTGATAGATTTTTTAAATATCAATGGTTAAATTAGTTGAATTATTTCGATTTGGGACCGAATTAATTCAATGTGTAAATTGTAACGACCGAATTTCAGAATCCATGTATTGTTTTAACCCGAGTTATGGGCTTGGTGTAATGGGCCTTGTGAGAGTGAGCTCGAGGGAGCCTTAGTGGACCTTTTTAAGTAGATGGGCTTTAGTTTGGGTTGGTTAAGTGTGGGAGGGTGAGGAAAGGGTAGGGAAGTAAATTCTGTCACTTTTGAAGGAAGAAAGAGAGGTGGCTCTTTAATTTCTGCAGAAAAAGCTAAGAGGATGAGCTCACCCTTGTCTCCCAACCTTTTCTTATCCTTTTCCACCATTTTCCTTTGGAGATTCAAAATTAAAGGTCCAATCTTAGTTCTTTTGAGTTGAAATTTTGGAGTACAAGTGAGGGGAAAGGTTATCAACATCAAGTGATCTACCTAGCAAGATAAGTTTCATCAAGTTTGGTGGGGGTTAAGAAATTTGAATTTTAGTGGGGGTTTGGATAAGATGAATGTGATGGGAGATTTAATCACGTTTTTGTTGTTAGAATCTTCCTTAACCATCTTTATTTTCTTTTAACAGTGTTGTAACTATTTTTACAACATTTGATCGTAGTTAAGGAGGTTGGAAAGCACTCCAAGGACCAAGGGAAGAAGAAGGCTTGAGCTAGAGGAAAGGGCTTTTTTTTAGCTTTGGAAGGAAGGTTAGTACACTACTAACTCCCCTATATTCCTAGAAATCATCAATGTGATTGCCTTGCTGCTAGATTGATAAATTGGTTGATTGAAATGCTTGAGTATTCATTAATGGCTAAACTTAAATTGGGTGTTAATATGGCTTAAAAATGATAGGAAACCACTTAAACTTCCTTCTATAAAGTGTAGGTTTGATTTGGTGTCTTGCCTTTGGGTTTTGAGGGCTTGGGGAATGATTCTCGAACTTCAGAAAGTAAGTTCTGGGTTCGAGTATCAATACGGGTTGAACACGTATGGTACCATGTGTTAAATTAGCTGAAATCAAGCCAAATTGGAAGGGCATATCGGTACGCCTAAGGGGGTATCGGTACCCCATGTTCCATCAATTTCTAGTAGCCAAAATGGGTATTGGTAAGCTTGGAAGTGTATCAGTACACCTAGGATATTGGTACACAGCCCCGTGTATCGGTACGGGGTTTTGAGTTAAACCCTTTCTAAAGGTGAGCCGAGTATCGATACGCGTAAGTGGGTATCTGTACCTACTGAGTCGTATCGGTACTCTTAGGTGGGTATCGGTACTTGCTAGGCAATCTGCCCAAAATTTTCATTTTGAGTTCGAGGGACCTATAATTCGAGAACTAGGGCCCAATACGCCTCTAATGTGGTAAAATGAATAGTAAAACTATATACTAACCTCATATATGAGCATAATGAGTAATAAATCGGTAAATGTTGGGTGACTTGTTTATAATAGCAACCATAGGGGTTCTCTGTGGATTGTGAGTGGTTATGTGCCAAGTAAGGGCACTTGTGTGGTTGGGTTACTTTGATTTGGTGGGATCCGGATACCCAGTGAGAGTGTTGCAACACTAAGAGGTAAGCTCTCGAATGTACGTTCTCGAGGCCGTGTGACACCGGGCTTCATTCGATGATACTCGATGAGAGATTCTGAGTAAGAGTGTACGTTCTTGAGGCTGTGTGACACCGGGCCTCACTCTAAGTGTACGTTCCCGAGGTTGTGTGACACCGGGCCTCACTCCAGATTTGTTGGTATGGTGCATATGTTCTGTGTTAGATTATTGCATCGTTTGCTTGCTATGTGTTTAGGCGGCTAGAGGTAGTGCCATTGTATTATATTGCCATGTATAATCTTTAGCTATATGCTCTTATTTATGATTTGCATGAAGCATGGTTGAGTGGAAGTGTATCCACTGAGCTTCGTTAGCTCAACGCTCAGAATTGTTGTTTTCGTTTGCAGGTTAGTAGGTTGGCGTGCATCATTGGAACACCATCGGAGAAGGACCTTAGCATCGACTTGTTGTCCGAGTACAATACTCAGATTATTTGGGCTATGTATTCGTAGGACCTTATGTTTGTATTGTATCTCTTATTTTGGATTTTAAATTATGAGTCGAATGCTTTTAATTATGTATTTTAAATGGAGCTCTCATGTAACGTTTTAACTATTTCGTTTATGTCAAATATTTGAACTTAATGGATTTTATGAAATGAATGTGTTGGGCTAAATCTAAAGCGAAATTTTATGGTTTTGAGTTTGGACTTGAGGCCCAATTTGTGACATCCGGGTTGAGGGTACTACATAAATAATGAGAACTAAATTGATAGAATGTGTAAATAATGAAAACTAAATATATAATTATAAAAATTAAAAAAAAAAACAATGGTGTGTAGCAATGTATAGCGTTAGTGGAGTTCAACGGAAGCATTTTGAAAAGGAAGTTATTTAGCTTTTAAAAATTCAAATGATATTCTAGAGTTTTTTAGGATATAAAAAGTTTAGGTAAATTTTTTTTATTTATTGTCGAAGCTTCTAATAATTGATAGTTGAACTTAGCCTTTATAACTAAAAAGTAGTTGAGTTAGTTGGGTTATTCGGTATAACAACTTAGTTTGCAACAATATCAAATTGTTATGCTTATTGGGCTATATAAGGAGAATGAGTCACTTTAACTCAACCCAAGTTTCTTTGATAATTTTCTTGGCCCGCATTCTTTAGTTTCTAGAACGAGTTTCGTTTCTTTGTTTCTTTTCAGTTCTTCTTTCTAACACTTTTCTCTGCTCTTGTTCTTATGTTCTTTTTATCATTTTGTCAAGCACATGGTAGATACCACATCAATCTGTATTTCATTGTTGATGATTACTCAATTCAGAGTAAAATGCACATTCAACTCCACATGTTTAGACCGAGAGTAAAAAATTTGATTTGTTGACATAATGATAGCACTAGTTGAATGTACACCCAAATCATGCAACATTCGTGAAACTTCGAGAACTTTCAACTTGAATATAGTGAGTATAAGGAAATTTCTGTTTATAGAATTTACGGTTACTGTGCTACTAATGGATTTTATTCTAGGGAAAGGGTTGATTCTAATCTAAACTTTTAACACTTTCCCCTATCAGCTTTAGGACTTGCTTAATGCAAAAGGGTTCGTTCAAGTCCAAAAGAGACTTTTACATTCGTGTTTCTAATTGACTTTGTGTTGCTTGCTCTTATTCGGATCCTATGCAAATTCTGAACTTAGATGCTGCAATTTGAACTTCTGGTAAATTAAAGGATGAATTGGGTATGGTTGGGACTTGGGAGGGACATAATGATATTAGTTATAATTGTGGGATCAAAATAAAATATTAAATGATCTTTAACTGAAAATAGGGTCAAATTGAAATAATGATGGTTAAATTTATTATTTCTTTCGAATTAGGACTAAATTGTTTGAATGTATAAATCCAGATGACTAAATGTGTTATTATATAAAATGTTTTAACAACCACATCACTCTTTTAACGGTTGTTAACGGGTTAGTGGCCAAATTGAAACAAAACTAAAAGTTTAGTGGTAATATTGAAAAAAAATTGGAAGTTTAGTTACCAAATTGAATAATTGATCAAAATTTAGTGACCATTTGTGAACTTTACCCTTAAATTAAAGTGACTATAGGAATTATTAAGTAATAAAAGTTTAATTATTTTTTGAATTAAAAAAATAAAAGAAAAATTGAAAAAGTAATATAAAAATTATTTTTTAAGATTTTATTCTAAAAGGGGATAATAAGACTTTTATTCTTAGAATTTTAAAACTAATTTAAATAGTTAATGGTACATTGCGGTACATATGAACAGCGGTACATTACGCTACATGACATTTACTATAGAATTATCCATATATATAGGGATATGATCCTCTTATACTGTGTAAAATTTGAAAGTTTTACCTTTTTTGGACCGTTGGATGAAAGTAAATGGATGGATGGATTAACAGTAGAAAATGTGAAGATTATCACTTGCAATAAAAAGGTAAGAAAATAATCTTAGATGTTTATTACCATCATCCAACGGTCCAAAAAGGTGTAAAAGTAACTGAGTTTTACAAAATAAATAGTGGTTATAAAATATTCGTTAATGGGAATAAATGTGACGGAGGGAGGGGGCATTGGGGGTGCAGTTATACTCCTGAAATTTTAGATTCTCATCTAACTTTAAATATTTTTTGTTAATAATCTAATTTCGCACTCTTAAAATTTTGTAGTTTCATAAATTTAAATTTTTAATAATTTTTTTTAAAAAAATTGTGCCTTAATATAGAACATGCATCCATATCTAAAAATAAATGACACGAGGAAATAAGTTGTAATGCTTTTGCCAACGTACCTATATAGCAACGTGCAATGCAAGATGTTTAAAAAGTTAAAGACAGCATAATATAATTTATTGTTTTAAATAAAAACGATGTTTGTCTCTTCTTTAACATGGACAATGAAACATAAGTAAATGGATGTGAAACAGGGAATCAAAAGAAACAATTGGAAATAATCAAACATTGGAAATGGGAAAAGAGTTGGGGATTGTCTCATATTAGATCTAATTTACAACATATCACTAATCACTTTATAATCACTTTTCAAACAACATTCCTAAGTGGTAAGACTTTATACTTTAAAGTTCAAATTCTATATGGAATTAAGCTCTTAATTTTCTTGTGCAGGAAACTTCTTCTCCCTTGGTAACATAACCAAATCCATTTTTTCCAACCATATAATTAGGGGTTATAAAGAACCTGATCGGCTCGCAAGTTACTCGGGCTCGGCTCGGTCAAAGTTCGGCTCGAGTGAGCTTGACTCAAGCTCGTGCTGGGCTCGAGACCTTAACAAGCCGAGTCGACTCAAACTCAGCTCAAAAAGCTCGTGAACATGCTCGAAATAATTATATATATATATATGCTTCATTATTGTTAACTTTTTATCATGGTTAAATACTTTAAATCCCCTTCTCCTTGTGGACTTGTATAATTTAAAAAATGTACTATGGTTACTTGCAGACTTCAAAAATGACTATTATTTTTTCCTAAATAAGTTTTCACATGTTATTTTTTAAAAATTTCAAAAAATATTTAAAAGCAATTTAAGAAAAGTAACAAGCCGAAATCGAGCCCGAGCCTCGAGCTGAGTAGAGCTCGAACTGTCTATTTTGAGCTCAAGTTCAAGCCTAAAATTTCGAACTCGATGAGCTTCGAATCGAGCTTAGTAATACTATTTTTGAGCTGAGCCGTCACTCATATTTTCTAAAGAAAGTGAGGGGACCATGCTTTTCTTGCTTAAGAAGATATTTGCAAGAACATGTTTAAACCAAAAGCTTAGCAGCCCCATGGCTTGCCATGTGGCCAATCTCTATATTAATTAAAGAGAATATTATTATTAGATACAAGCTTAGCCCCAAAAGAAAGACTGTAGTGGCAGTGTGGAGAGGAAAGAAGACGAGAGAATTAAATGGGGGCATGTTATTGTAATAGTGGTTCGTTATTGTAATAATCATCATTATACAATAATAAGAATGTTGTATGAAATTGTTATTTAAAAAAAATGTTATTTAAAAAAAAAAAACATCTGCTATTTAGATCTCCGGACATGGTGGCATTGAGTTGTTTCGTTTTGGCCCTCTATCCCAAGAATTCTTTGCTTAAAGAAGGTTAAAGATAAGGACAAAACAAAGTTTGGTTAAAGTTAAAAAAAGCACACATACAATACAATATAATACAATACAGTACAGTACAATAATACAGTTGCCCGAAAATTCCAGAAATGCAACCCCTGCTGCTGACAACCGACAATAGCCAGTTAATATTTCTGAGGTTAAAAGTTCTGCATCTGCCCATTAAAGACGAAACAGTTCCCAAAGGATTAGTGATGGGTCACAGCCGGTTTAGTTTAGGTAGTGACCAAATGTCTACTTGGAGTACTAAAATCTCTGAACATCAATGGCGAGAGAAGGTTTCTTCAGTCACTGGGCATGGCTCAGACAGACAAATAAGAATCTAGTACCATAACCATAAACCAAAGAAACACCTTTCTTTCTTTTCAAATAAATTTGGGTTTTCTTATTAAATTATAATCCTTTTTTGTTATGTATAAATTTGTGTTTGACAAGATCGGAGATCTTCCTATATTCCAATTTGGATTTGTAACAGTGTTGATGCCTTCACCCGATGTTCCGCATCCAAGTACTACACGGCCTTCAGTCTGATTGGACCACCCATGCATGCACTCCAACCCTCCTTGTTGTCTTCCTGAGGTTGTGCATTCGGTTAATTCGGTCGGTGATCGAACCGAATTAGTCATAACTAAATTAATCGAAATTTTTAGAATTTTAACCGTTAATCGAATCGAATTAGCTTTAACCGAAATTATTTCGGTTAATTTGGTCGGTTTTCGAATTAATCGAAATTTGTTATAAATCTTTGGATAAATTAAACAATTGGTCACTAAATTATGCTAAAATGACATTTTTAGTCGCTGAACTTTCATTTTATACTAATTTGATAAAAGTTTAATGAACATTTTATAATATATCAAAAAATTTAATGATCATTTTATAATTTTTAAAAGTTCAATGACCAAAAATAAATATATGTAATATATATAATATTTAATATATAATAATTTAGGTTAATTCGGTTAATTAACCGATTTCGAACCGAATTAATCGATAATAGAATTTCCCAAAAAAATTAACGTTAACCGAACTTACCTAAAATTAACAGATCGAATTAACCGAAAAATTCGGTTCGGTCGGTTAATTCGGTTAAAACCGAATAATGCACACCCCTAATCTTCTCTAGAAAAAAATACTACTAACATAATTTAATATAAATGCATATAGGTTGGGAATTTGTATTAGGAAAAATAAATACAACGAGATCAACGTAAAATAAACACGCATAAAAGACACAATTTAATGTGGTTTGGTCTTATTTATCTCCACATATGAGAAAAATAAATAATCATTTTAAATGTAAAGATCACAAAAGTACAAATACATTATATTTTCAAAACTCTCTCAATATCCCTATAAAATAATCTCTGCAACATAATTACAATAGAGTTAAATATTCGGTTACTGAAACCGTTTTACATAAGACTCAACTAATATAAATATTTAGGTATTAAGTAAAGTTAATTAAAGAATAATTTTCGACTATTAGAATTATAATAAAATCTAACTTAATTATCGATTAGTATTTGAGTCAATGTTTAACGTTACATAAAGAAACAAAGTTTGAGAATTATGTATGTGGATGGTACGCAAAACTATTCTTTTATATGTTTATTTAATAGCTTAACGGTTAAATAAGTGTTTAAACTATATTTTTTTAGATAGGCACTTGAACTATATTTTGGGCCAAATAGGTGTCTAACGTTTCATTTTGTGACCCATTTAAGGTTTTTCCGTCAACAGTAGTTAAAAAAATTCCATCATCCAATTAGAACATGACATGTGGCATATTTTTTATATTTTAAATTTCTAAATTTCTTTAAAAATCTCAAAGTTTTAATTCCTTTCAATCAAACCCCCAAATCATATCTTCCTCACCGTCCGACATCCCTTACAAGTCGGTGATTCACCATTCACATCCCAAAGTGTTGTGTAACTCATCGTTCGATTTTCGCCATCCTTTATCCGTCGGTGAGAACCCAATTGACCTCTTTTTTTATTGTTGGGTGTTCGTTGACGGTACAATCGACAGTTCATTCGTCGGTTTTTTACGACGAGGTGATGGGGTTTAGTAGAGGGGTCCGATGAAGACAATGATGGGCGGTGGTGGTTGAATCGTTGGCTGGAGTGGAGAAATTTAGGGATTTAAGGTTAGGGTTGGGGGTTTTAGAAAAATTAAAGATTGGTGGGTTAATTAAAATATTTTATTTTTTATTTTTCTCTTTTTCGGATTTTAATTTCAGAAAATGGTCAACCATGCCACTTGTTCGAATTTCATTAGATAACGGAAAAATAACGCTTGTCACGGAAAAACTTTAAATGAGTCACGAAATGAAACGTTAGACACTTATTTAACCTAAAATATAATTCATGCACCTATTTAAAAAGATATCGTTTGTGCACTATTTGACTATTAAGCCTATTTAATATCTTTTATGTTTTTTTAAGATTCGTGATTATTATTATTTTGATATCGCATCCACAGTATGAATATACGTTCTCTTTGAAAGAGTAGATTATATATAATTCTCTAATTGAATGTTCTTGGCCTTGTTACTTGTTATATCACCGTCTATGTGCAACACTGCAACAACCGCGCACATGTTAGCTTTGTTTATTTTGGTTGTCTTCCCGTTTTTCAGGGCTTTGTTTTGATTGGTTTAGACCGACTTATGTGGCACATCTAATTTTGATGAGTGAGTCTTCCAATAAAATTTTTATATATACACAAAACTTCAAACTTAAAATCTACTTAAAGAGTACTAAGTTGTTTATCATTTAGACCAACCCGTTGATAGCTTTGTTATTGTTGTTGTAGTATTAAAACAATATATCCCACATGTATATTTTCTTATTATCGTTGGTTATTAATTCCTTACACATTTATGAACGATTTTGACATGCATGATGTATGCTTGAGAACTTGGCAAGCCTGTTATTCCCTCGAAATTCTTCATTTAAGTACTTAACTAGGTTGCAAAGTGTAAAAGGGTTTTGCATGTCCACAACTAAGCTAGCCCTAGCTATGTAATGTATATAACCTAAGCTAATCTAATTTAATCTAATCTAATTAATGATTATTTTAAAGCCTAAACTTAATTTAACTAAAGATTCTATACTTGATGGGCTTGTAAACTTTTTGTCTTGAGTGAATGACTAATCTAATCCTTTGTATAGTATTTATAACCTAAAAGCAAATGATTTGATTTTTTTAAAGAAAAATATTTGCAAAATATGTGTTATAACATTTAGCACTCTTATTGTTCCTTTAGAAAAATATTATTAGTACATGATTTTCACTCTTGATTGGCAAAGCAAAACACAAGTTAAATTGGAAATAAAGATTTCATTCCGCCGCGTACCCTACTTCCGGTACACGTAAGAGATCTCAAACTCTTGTTATTACATTAGCAAAACACGTGGGCCCCTACATGTTCTTCCCTCTAATAACAAACAAGAGCGCACATGTTTTCTGTTAGTTAACGGCAGAACCCAGAGATGGCGTCAACTCCTACCCCAGACTTTCAGTCTCTCGGTCAAGTGTATATAAATACCACGCCCTTTTGTTTTCGTCTCTCCGAATCCCAGTGTTTTTGTCTGAATTTTTTTTATTTTTCTAGTTTTGGCTTCATTTGCCAAAATCTAAATCCCCGGGCTTTCCATATCACATATAGTTTCCGTTTTTGGGAAGCTCTGATATATTGTTGTACGTTTCCAGCTCATATTCTCACCTCAAATCCATTGGATTTTCCGTTCACAGATACTATAGCTTTGTGCATTTTCTTTCTTTCTTTCAAAGTTTCAAGCTTTAGAAGAAAGGAAATAAATTTCTTCGTTTCAACCACTAAGAATTCCAAAGGATTTTCTGGGATATTAAAGTTGTCCAGGGTAAGCGGGTCTTCTTCTTCTTCTTCTTCTTCTTCCTAGCTTTTATTTTTTTCTCAACAACCAAACAGAGCATTACTTTTCCTTTATGCTTTGCATCATTTTATACTGTTATTAAAGCTAATGGTTCTGACTGAGATTTTTTTATGAAGGAAGCTGTGCAGAAAAGCAGAGCAGAGCAGGAACAGATGAAATGAAATTAACGATATAAAGAAAGACAGTTAAGGAGGAGAAAAAAGAGAAAGAGCATTTGGGGTATTGAGGGTAAGTCGTTTTCGAACCAATGCCAAATTGTAGTTTTTAAGCTTTCAACCCAAACAAATCTCAATGTCCAACACAATGATGCTCATCTCCCACCAAAAAGAAAAAGAAAACTACACCTGCTGCTCCCCAATTCGGACTATTTTTTTTTTTGATTTTTCATGCAGGGATAAGATTAGAAAACTAGGAATCAGAAGCAAAGAGATTAAAGGAAAAATGTTTACCTGCATAGCGTGCACAAAGCAGATGGCGGAGGGAGGGGAAGAAGTAGGAGTGCGTGGAAATGGCACGCCTAGCACTAAAGAAGCCGTCAAAAGCCTGACCACGCAGGTTCCACGTCTATCTTTCTTTTCTCTGAGATGTTTGTATTCAGTAGCCTACTTAGATCTCAAATATCTGTTTTTGTGTGCTTCACCATCTTCCTTTCTTCTGTCGTTCATTCATTCTTTCAGTTCGTGTTCGCTTAGACTTTGCTTTTCAGTTTCCTCTTCTATTTTAGGCTTTGTTTGTGAAAACGAACAAAATCATAATCCCAATTAGCTGATCTTCCGACCAACAGGTATTACTATGTTTTATTTTTTTTAATAGTCTAAAATAAGTACAAGGAAATATCTTAATTTTTTTACACACTTTATAAATAAAATGATTTAAATTAATGTTAAACATCATCCGTTTTTTCACTGTTACTGTCGGTTTCTTTAGTTTTATATAATATACTGTAAAACTTGTGCATGGGGTGGGGTCACTCCACCTCTTCAAGCCATTGCTTTATTTTATTTTGCTACTGATATTAATATCGAGTCATATAACTAGTACGTGTATATATTATATATTATTTATATATTCGAGATACTTTCCGTTTT
Organism: Hibiscus mutabilis; assembly: GCA_019671005.1. Lineage (NCBI taxonomy): Eukaryota > Viridiplantae > Streptophyta > Magnoliopsida > Malvales > Malvaceae > Hibiscus > Hibiscus mutabilis. The sequence goes on from CM033749.1 coordinate 33,662,541, forward strand.
TAGGACGTACAAGAAAACATATAGAAAGTATATTAAGACGAGAGTATATTGCTGAGGATTGTAGCTAGAAAACCAACAAGTCAAAGCAACATCCTTTGAGAATCCAATGGACTAAAAAGGGTTTGAAATCTAATAAAGGTGGTTAAAAGTAAGAAACTTTGGAGTAAAACGGCTAGGTTGAGGTTTGAGGGGTGAAACTCCAAAATAGCACCCTTTCATCCTAATTTATCAAAATAGCACCCAAAAGTCTATATTTTCCAGACTAATACTAGTACAGTGAAATCCCTTTGCATGCACGACTAATTTAAATAAAAAAAAAATTCAAAAAACTTTTAAAACTCGCCGTCATGGCAAGTTCAAAAAATTTTAATTTTTTTCTTCATGTAACTTAAGTAATTAAAGCATAATTAGTATAACCTAATTAGAACTCGGCGTCCACTTAAAATTTTTTAAAATCAAATTTCTTTACTAAAGGACGAAAATAAAAAAAATAAACTATTGAGAACCCATTTTGAATCTTCAATGTATTGAAGAACAAAAATGAAAAAAAATTGAACTATTAGAAAATAACTTTGATATTTAGCTCCGTGAATAGCAAAAAAAAGATGTTGACATTAGCTATATATGTACCTAGCTAGAGTGTAAGCCTTAGTTTCTTATCAATGTGATATTATTAAAGCTAGAATATAATAGAAAACTCTTTAATTATAAGAATCCCATATTGATAAGAAACAAAGACTTACATTCTAGTTAGGCCTATATATAGTTAATGTCAACATCTTTTTTTTGTTATTTATGGAGCTAGATATTAAAGTTGGTTCCTAATAGTTTATTTTTTTTTTATTTTCATCCTTTAATACATTGAAGATTTGAAATGGATTTCTAATAGTTTAATTTTTTCTAGATTCGCAAAAAAATTAAGTAAAACTTGTCGTGTTTGTACGGCGAGTTTTAATTAGGATTTTCTAATCATCTACTAACTAATTAATTAAGTTAAAATCATGTAATGGTGTTAGTCTAAGAAATATAGACTTTTGGGTGTTAGTTTAGTAAAATTAAGATGTAAGGGAGTTAATTTTGAGTTTCACCCGAGGTTTGAGTTGAGTACACTGCATTGCTCACTGTTGTGCAGGGGCTATGGGAAGCTAGGCTAGTAGCTATTTGTTTAACTTGGAGCAACAAGAATCCCGCCCCATCAGCCGTTCCACTTTTACTATTGAGTTACTCCTATGCACTAGGTCTGTAGGAGTCTCAAGATAGGCATATTGCAGACAACACAACAGTTTCCCCTCATTTTGGGTTACATTTTCTCTAGTTGCTAAGGTTTTATTCAAATTAATTATAAACATGTATAATATTATGACACTAATTAATTTTAATTTAAATGGTCTCTTATAATCATATATAATACATATATATATTTTTTATATGTAATATATATACGAACGGAGCGAGATTTTAGGTTGGTGGTAAAATATAAATATTTAAAAGTAGGGAATAAATTTATAAATAACTTAATTTTTAAAATTTTTAATATATAATATCAAAGGTAAAAAAAAATTAGGGGTTGGGGGACATTGCCCCAGCCCACGTACTTCCATCCCCAGATATACAATACTATAATTTAGAAACGAGATATTAGATTTGAATTTGAAAATTAATTTATTAATTATTAAAAATTTTGAGTTATTCGAAATTTTATTTTATAACATAAACTTTATTTGAATTTTTTTAGTCGAGTCAAGACGAGTCAAGTATTTTCGCATTGAGTCGAGTCAAATAATTTGATTTTTTCGAGTCGAGTTTTGACCGCTAAATAAGTTCCCTTCCATGATTTCTGGCCAATATCTTCCCTACTTCCACTAATTCAAATTCTTTACCTATGTTCCGTGCAAGTGCTTGATGGGGGATATCTGTCCTATATGGATTCCTTCAAAGTTTTTTCATTGTGTTATATATTTAATGTCCAACATGTATTATATTTTTTAAAACTTAAAAGCAAAAGTCAGTGCTCTTACTACCCCTGTTAACTGCAACTGCTCTTGTAATTCTTATTTTATGTTATAAAGCTTTGATGTTCAAAAAAAAAAAAACAGTGCTCTTACTACCCTCGTTAACTGCTCTTACAGAACTTGATTATTTTCTTTCCTTTGAAAGTAAAGTTTTACCTAGTCAAATGTCTCTGAGGAAGCCAAGCATTTTGATTAACGCAGTATTTCCTGCTTCTCATTAACTTGAATTCTCATAATATGCAGATCAAGGTTATGGCATTGAAGTTTTCTGGAGCTTACAAGCAATGCAAGCCCTGCACAGGCTCTGCCAGCTACAAGAAAGGAAGTCGACCTCATCCAGATTTCGATGCTGCTTCCGAAGGGGTTCCATACCCGTACATGGGTGGAAGCACTAGTTCAACACCTGCATGGGACTTCACCAGTGCCAGTCATCATCCAGGAAGATCGGACTCGAGATTTACTGGGGTTTTCAGTGGTGATACAACTCCTGGCTATAGGGAGTCTTTCTCGGTCCAGGATCTGGTGTTAGAAGATGAGGATGAACCTAAGGAATGGATGGCACAAGTGGAACCTGGGGTTCATATAACTTTCGTCTCCCTTCCTAATGGAGGAAATGATCTAAAACGGATCCGGTTCAGGTATTCCAACCTCATTGTACTTTTGAGTTCTGTTAGTGAAATATGTATGTATATGGGAACTGACGTTACTTAGGCTTCGAATATCGAAGTCGGGAGATGTTCAACAAGTGGCAAGCGCAGCAGTGGTGGGGTGAGAATTATGATAGAATCATGGAGCTCTATAATGTACAGAGATTTAATCGTCAGGCTTTGCATACACCCCCAAGGTCTGAAGATGAGGTAAGCCACCACCTAACTTTTAAGACATAAAAATCAATTTGGTTCACCTTTGTGAAACATTGAATTGTCCTAGTACATGGACATTATGCACGGTAGATGCATAGTATTCCAAGTCGAAGTAGCTAACAGAAAAATTTACGCAATGCAGACGCAAAGGGATTCGTGTTATTCAAGGATGGGATCAGCAATGGAAAGTCCCATGCCTCCTTGGACTCCCAGAAACAACTACAAACCTTACAGTGCAGGGCCTAATGGTTTTGGTCCGGGCTGCACAAGAGGTGAAGCATCATTTGATGCCGCACGAATGACGACCTCGTCGAGAGATGAGCCTTCTGTTTCGGTCAGCAATGCCAGTGAAATGGAGGCTGGATGGGTTGAACAAGATGAACCCGGGGTTTACATTACCATCAGACAGTTGGCTGACGGCACCAGGGAACTCCGGCGTGTCAGATTCAGGTAATTGAATACACCATCATCTTTGCCTGTAATTTTTGATGTACAAGATTTACTAGTCTGAATTACGAAATTGAGCAGCCGCGAAAGATTTGGAGAAGTAAATGCAAAGCAGTGGTGGGAGGAGAACAGAGATAGGATACAAGCACAATACCTTTGAATCTAGAAATTAGAATAGTATTGCTCCAAAGAATTACACATGGAAGAGCAGATGTGGATCTAAATGTGTCTTTCATGTGAATGTTCCCTCTCAATTTTGGCTATGAAAAGAGTAGATACCGTAACAATTTCAGATTCTGCAAGGCAACTGGGGTTTTGTCACCTTTGCTTATGACAAAAACACTGAAGTAATGAATGTCATTTCACTCAACTAAACTGAAGTATTTTCTCTTTTTTTCCTCTCCTGTTGGGAATCATCCTAGGCCTGTCCAGAATCTATCCCAGCCTTCTAAAATTGACCCAATTCTGCACATCTTATAAATTATAGTAAATTGTTACAACAACAACAATACCAACAGACTTAAATTAGACTCGGTCGACATTAACATTTAATTACTTGGGGTACTCTTCGCTCATTTCATGAAAGAAAGCGTGCATTAGCTTAATTAATTGGATTGTGAAGTGTTAAAAGTTTTGCATGTGCACAACCAACCTAATCTAGCCAAACAATATCAATGTGTGTGTACACACACACATCGGAGGGAGTTTTTGGACGATTTGAGTCAAAAAAAAAATGAATTAGTTGAGTTGACGAGTCTTGTTTTATCATTTAAATTTTATTTTAATTTTTTTTCGAGTCAAATTGAATTGTTCGAGTTATATTTAAATTTAATTGTAAATATTTGTAATATTATGATACTGATTGATTCTAGTTTAAACGACATTCTATAACATTATACGAAATACATATATATTTCTTCAACTTTTTCACAAGTGTTAGTATGATTTGTAATGTTATTTAATAAATCAAATATCATATAAAATTCTAATATATTTATAATATTATTTTTTAAAAAGAAGAGGTTTTGAGGGAAAATATTGATGGAGTATAAAATAGTCGATGAATTGATAGAAAGAAAGAATTTACAAAGAGTTACAGTTAAATGACTAAATTGAATAAAATACAAAGTTGAGAGACTAAATTATAAAAATAAAAAAATTATTTTCGAAAAATGAAATTAAAGTTACATAGTCATTCGGGTCTCATAATATAATTCAAATTTTATTTATTTTTTTATAAATCAAGTCGAGAAATTTTATTTTTTCTGAATCTAATCGAATTGTTCAACCCTACACACATAAGTTAATAGTTATTCTAAACCCAAAACTTAAATGTTAATCAATGATTCTATGCTTGATGGGCATGTAAACTTTTGTCATCACTTTTTAAGAAAAAGATTTTCATTGCCTTGAAACAATGAATAATCCTTTGTATTTATAACCAAAAAGCAAAGGAATTTCTTTAAGGGCCAAGGATATATTTTAAAAATATATATTATATATTTTTCTAATATTTATGTTCATCTTACCGATCACATTTAAAATTTATAACTATTTACGTCAACAATACCGTAAACAAAAATCTTTTGTTCTTTTTCGGTGTCTTTTTTATGTCCAACACTAAAAAATTAAATTTTAAGTCCTAATCCGAAATTCTAAACCTTAAACCCTAACATATACATCATGTCCCAAATTCTCTAAACCTAAATCTTAAACCCTAAACCTATTTTTTAATATGGGACATAAATAGGGACACAAAAAGGGAGAAGAGATTTCTATTCCAACATCGTTTCTAAATATTTTAAAATGGATTCATGATTTCACTCTTGATTGGCAAACACATGTTAGGTTAGAAATAATTAATAATTTTAGAATATCCAGTTTTAAAATGTTTTGTTTGTGTACATATATTAAAAAGGGAAAGTATCTTAGAAAGAGGTTTTAGAAATTAGTTGATCAATTCCAATCCTTCTAATCAACTCAAATTTAAATTAAATTAGCATTACCTTCTTGCTCTTTTTTCTCTTTTTCTTTATTGTTTACTTACCTTAAGGGGGAAAGGGCAGACAAAGAGGGTGTTGCCCAGACTTGGTTCCATGGACACACTGTTTTTTTTTTATATAAATAAAATATTTAATATATATTGTAAATGGACATGATCAGATATCTTAGCCCTACACAACTTAAAATATTTGAATTATTGAGTTTATTCAGCACAATTTGTTATTTCACAATCTTAATTATAAATTATTATAAATAAAATAACGAAGAACAATAACAGAAAATAAAGGAACAAGGAAATGAGAGAAAGAAGGAGATCTGTATTTATTTTGAATATTGAAGTGTGTTTAATGCCTTCATCAACTCATCTATTTATAGGCATAAGAAGTACATAATACATTAAACTCTAATTAATGAAGATAATATCTCTAAAGATAAAGTAAATCAAATCTCCTTGATAAAGTTCTCATCATGATAGACATCTACATAGATAAATATTCATAACACTTCACCTTGGATGTCTATGAAGATAACGTGTCTCGTTAAAACCTTACAAAGATAAAAACTCAGTGGAAAAAATTCTTTAGGGGAGGAAAAGAGTACAAATATCTTTGATACGCATAACATGTTGCCTCATTAAAAACCTTACTAGGAAAACCTATTGGGACAAAACCTCGGTTAAGGAAAAAAGAGTGCAACAAGTATTTACTCCCCCTCATGAAAAAATCACATAAAATCTCTGGCCCGAATCCGATGTTGTAAATTAACTTCTCAAACGGAGCAGTAGGGAGAGCCTTAATAAATAGATCTGCTAAATTATCACATGAACAAATTTGTTGGACATTAATGTCTCCATTCTTTTGTAGATCATGAGTGAAGAAGAATTTTGGTGAGATGTGTTTTGTTCTATCACCCTTTATGTATCCTTCTTTAAGTTGAGAAATGCAGGCTGTATCATCCTCATATAAGACTGTCAGAGTGTAACACCTCATTCTCGTATTCGATTACCGAATATGAGTCAGAGATGTCACTAAAGATAATATGATTTTTTATAAAAAAATCTATAAATTAAAAACCTTTGAAATAATTATATCGACTAATATACAAAATCGAAGCTCTTTTACTTAAAAAAATAAATTTGACTGTTCGAAAAATATCAGACATTAAACTAAAATAGACAAATTTAATCACATTTATACATGCCACTAAAATAAATTAAAAATCTCAAGTAGGATGTCATTATTGTGGTAGCTTGATGAAATTCTCTAAACTTGCTGCAAAGCCTTGCTTACTCCAATATCTCGAACCACCTACGTGTGCACAATCAAACATACGCTAAGTACGAACTTAGTGAGGCAATAATCAAGATTAGAAAAAAACAACTAAATAGGCTTATTCTATCTCATGACTTATTAAACTTCAAGGCTGCATCTATATATAACATGTCATATGCCAATATACTAACCTTTATATTGCATTGGTAATGATTTACTACATGCCAGTGTCATCAAATTTTCATGCTTATCCATTTGTCATAATATGCCATATATGCATAAATGCATTATGATCACTAGACATGTAAATCCATCATGTTAATCATATATTAACATAATATAAACCGGATATAAATTTCTTACCAATATATTTGCCATTTATTCCAAAAGCTCATAAGCTTATTCACCTGTTTATCATTTATTAACCAATAAACCATAGCCCAAATATAAGCATATGGGGACCCTGGGTACACGAGTCAAATAAGCACCGAAGTGTTAATACACATAAGGTCGTCCCCACCATATGCACTAAGTGTCATTTATATACACTATAGTGCTAAACTGAGTATGCAGCGTGCTGCTGGACTCTATGACATGCTAACTATACCCTGTCCCCCAATGACATACTTGGGCATATATTCCATATTTATTTTATCCATGGCAATGTATAGCAACATAATTTAACATTGGACAGTTCATACCCGAAATAACATTCATAATATAACATCATATATAACTAGTGATCCATGCATTTATATTCAACTTTTAATGACAATAAAATTTGGGTAGGCTCATCGCAAGTCATCCCAATGATGTATAAAACATCAATGTGTCATGATATGTATGCAATTGCACTCACCTTGGCCACTTAACACAATGTCTCACTAGGTTCTAGTTCGATCCTTTCTTCCATAGTACCTCGAACCTTCTTTGATTCGGACTTGACTTCATTAATCACTTGAATAAAATAAAATATTTGTTAAATTCAAATCTAACAATACCTTAAACATGCTGTCTAATATAATCATTCGAATATAAAATTTCTAAATATTTTTCTTTCTTCCTTGTACTGTTCAAAAACTCATTATGGTCCTTTGTGATCAATTTGAATTTCCATTAATTCTTCCAAGCTTACTGACTTACATTTAAATACAGAATGTTTCAAATTCCATTTATGACAGCTTTCGCTACCTTCAAAGATTTGTTTCTATAAAATAATCTACAACTCGGAATTCAATTCCGTTTGTTCTAAAAGAAACTAGATTTGATAAGATTTTCAACCATATAATTTAATAGCCCAAATTCAACTCGTACGATTTATGACGAATCTTCAAAGTCAATTATAGTGCTAAAATTCGGAGCAGGCTGGTACTCTGTTTTCTAACCTTCCACCACTTAAAAATTCATATCTTTTGATATACAAATCGAAATCAGTCACCGTTTGTTTTGAAAGAAACTAGACTGAACCATGAATACAATGATATAAGAATCACTTTCTAATTATTTTTGTAGAATTTAAGGTGAATTTCCAAACTCACTACCAAAAACTAAATTCTGGGCAGATTTTATAATTCTAATCTTTATCACTCTTTAACCGTTTCAACACTCTAAATTAACTTCAATTACATAATCAAGCATAAAGAACATCATTCAAACTATTTACATCTCTACAGAAATTTTTGCAATATCTCCCCCTAATTTTCTTTAATTGTCGAATGGTTCCTAAATCATATACCATAGAAATTTCATCACTTTAAGCATAGAAACAACATCATAACCTCATTTCCAATATAAATAAATCTTAAAACATGAATTTCCAACATTTCCTTCATCCAAGTTAATCACTAATATTAACTTAGAAGCATGGAAACCTTGCAAAACTTATATCAAAAGAAAGAGAATCCCATGAAGATCAAATCTTTATTTCATGACTTAATCCAAAAATCAACTAAATCAAGATCAAAAATTGAATTGAAAATTTATTTCTTACCTAGCTTGGAGACTCATGGCCATGGAGGAGAAAGATAAGCTAAATTCCACATTTTTTTTATTTCTTTATTTCATGCCAAATGGCATTATTTAACCATATTTGATAATAAAAATCTCCTTAATAGTCAAATGACTATTTCACCCTTGATATCCAATGCTTCTCATCTTGTCACATGTCAATTTATTCGTCCAATGGTCAAAAATAAACCAATAAGTTAGTAGTTACCAACTTTACCCTTATAATTTTCCAAAATTATGATCTTGCTATTTTTCATCCAACGGCTCATATTTAGCATGGAAAATCAACTTAAATCTAAGGTTTCATATTCTTCCAACACAAAGAAAATATCTTAGACATGTAAAATGACATAATTAACCTTGCCTTATCATCCTTCAAAATATCCTGGATATTCGATTCGATCCGATTATCCGAATATTTTTCTGAACTTTATCTCTTTTCAACCAATAATACAAACTCCGTACGAAAAATCTGGATAGCATGGAAACGTTATTCTTGGGGTAAACTATTCATTTACGGGATTAAAATACACAAAATTTGAAAATTACACTTTGGTCCCTAAACTTTTCCAAAATTTATACTTTAGTCACAAAACTTTCAAAATTTACAATTTGGTCACTAGCCAAAAATTGGGATATTACATGGAGCTAATTTTTCAGAGTGTAAACCACAATTCTATTAAATGTGATGGGTTACAGACATTTGCCACACACATTCACGACTAGCCTCATGGATAGCCAAAATTTCAACATGATTAGAGGAAGTGACAGTAATTGTTTATTTCATTGAGCGCCAAGAAATTGCGGTACCACCGTATATAAATACACAACTAGTATGTGATCGAGCATTACGAGGATCAGGTAAGTACCCTGTATCCACTAAACCAACCAGTTCTGTTTTAGATAGATTAGGGAAAAATAATTAAATGTCTTTTTTACCTTGAAGATAACGAAATATGTGTTTAACCCCATTCTAATGTCTTCAGGTTGGACATGAGCTACATCTTGCCAACAAATTGATAGCAGATGATATTTCGGGTCGTGTGTGACTAGAAAGATACATCAATGCACCAATAACACTTAAGTACGGCACTTCTGGACCAAGAATATCATCATTTTCTCTAGGACGAAATAGATATTTGTTAACATCAAGTGACCTAACAACCATAGGGGTGCTAAACGGATATGCGTTATACATGTAAAACCTCTTTAGCATTTTTTCTATGTATGTTGATTGATGCACAAGGATTCCATCATTTAGGTGCTCAATATGCAATCCAAGACAAAATTTTGTTTTTCCGAGATATTTCATTTCAAATTCTTTCATTAGACATTCAATTGTTAAGGAGATCTCTTCAGGAGTCCCAATGATATTCAAATCATCAACATACACATAAATAATGACAAATCTGAAGCTAAACCTCTTAATAAAAATGCATGGGAAAATTGGATCATTCTTATATCCTTCCGCTAATAAGTATTCACTGAGGCGATTATACAACATGCGTCCAGATTGTTTTAATCCATAAAGGGATCTATTCAATTTGATTGATTAATGTCCCCGAGAACTTGAATTAACTACTTCCGGCAGTTTAAATCCTTCCGAAAGTTTCATGTAAATATTATTAGCAATAGGCCCATACAAATAGGTTGTAACAACATCCATTAATCGAAAAGTAAGTCTCTTTTATTTCCAAACTAATCAAAAATCTAAAAGTGGTCACATCCACCACATGGGAGTATGTTTCTTCATAATCAATTCCAAGTCTTTGTGAGAATCCTTATGCAATCAAACGAGCTTTATATCTCGTAATTTCCCCCTTTTCATTTCTCTTTCTCACAAAGACTCATTTATACCCCACAGGTTTTACACCTTCCGGTATATGGACTGTAGGTCCGAATACTTCTCTTTTTGAAAGAGATTTTAGTTCTGCTTCAATAACCTCTTTCCATTTTGGCCAATCATCTCTTTGCTTACATTGTCCAATTGACAATGGTTCATGATCCACATTATCACCCAAAATCTCTAGTGCAAAACCAAATTTTACATTAAAAAAAAGTTTAATTAAAATAAATAAATATTTGAATTAAAAAAATAAAACTTAAAAAATAGTGACCAAATTCAGAAAATACTAAAATCAAAGGCCAAATCTTGCGAAAACAGTGACCAAATTGAAATAAATGAAAAAAATAGTATTTTGCGGAGCAAAAAAAGTAGGGCGAAGGGATTTAATGAAGGTAATTTGACCATTTTGTTTTAAAACATGTGGGTATAAAACCCAAGTTTATAAACACTTTCACAACTTCCTTCCTTTAAAATTTTGGATCAAAACAACATCTCCCATTTTCTCTCAAGTGCTCATCCATGCACTTCATGGATTAAAGAACATGGTGGTGGTCCACCATGCCGGCCGCCGTATACCGAAGTCAGACGTCGTTCACCGGCGGTGTAGTTTAAAAAAGCCTCAATTTCTATCCTTGTTTAAACCCGAACTCAAATCTACCTTCTAAATCACCCAAAAGGTTTTAAATAACTTCGAATCTCTAAAAAAACTTTTCGAGTTTCAAAGAAGAAAAGAACTCCGACGGGTAAAAATGGGTAAGAACATCATTTCTTTTTTAATATATTTGAATAAACAAAAAAATGTATAAAAAACAGTAGAGATACCTCAAAAATGCTTGCTTATTTCTCGTATTCCTTTAAAAATTCGTAATGAAAAATTACAAGGGATTGAATGGGTTTCTATAGGTATTTTTCATACCAAAATTGCAAAAAAAAAATTGAAATCCAAATCTTATAATTTTCGATGATTCCCCTTTTATAATTGTTTGATTCGGATTCCCTTTTTATTTTTGGTTTAAATTTGCCCAGACTTGGGGATGGCTTTCCCTTATTTTTTCATATTCAATTCATGAATAACCCATTTTTTCCTTCTTTGTCGTTGCATGGGATTCGTTCGAGGAAGGGGTTACGGCGGCGCGACACGAGTCAAATGAAGGACTGGTCGAATACCGATATTACTGGTCAGTAGTGGCGGAACAACCGTAAAAGCCACCGAACGGCCTCTAACAATGCTTCAAATCTCAACCGCGTGTGCTGCAGACGCGGTGAAAAGATAGCGCGGGTGCAGCTGGGCCCATTAGGCAATCTTCCCAAAAATTATGTTTAGAGTTCGAATGGCTCATAATTCTAGGACTAAGGCCCGATAGGCTTCTGATGTGGTAAAATGAATAGTAAAACTGTTAAACCAAATTGTAATCATGTTAAGTGAGAATAACGTGTAGTAACTTGGTAAGTGATGAATCGAGTTAACAGTGATGGTTAGTGTCATGCCTTAGGGCATTTATTGACAGCTTGTCTCAGTGCCACTTACCTCTTTGTGAGATGTTTGAATACTCGGGGAGCATTTATTGTTTTATGATTGATGAAAAGAAATTTGGATGTCCTAGAGTTAGTACTACGGTACTTACATAAGGGGATGCGTACTTCGAGCTGTATGAACAAGTACATCTACAATACCCATATGCTGAGTGATCTGGATATGGTTAGAAACCTATCCGTGGCTATGGTGATCCAGATAAGATAATTAACTCGATAGGCTGAGTAACTTCAGGTAAATACTACTTGTGGATAATGTGATCCAAGCATGTCTAGGACGTATATGTGGCTATGGTTATTCGGATATTGTTACCTCTCCAAAAGTACTATTTTTAATGCCAATCTTACAATGCTTTTGCTTGTTTTTAGGTACATTTAGTTGCATTAGGATGTTAGAATCATGCATTTGCATTAGGAGTTTAGAGTTTTGTCTATGTCAGTGTGAAGGGTTGTTTTGTTTGCAATTTTGTAGGTTTGGCATAGTATTTGGCCCAGAAAAGCAACACAGGAAGGAATGCCAGAGAGAATGCCGAGTGTTGTTGGCACAGATGGACCAGACAATGCCAAGCACCGGATGGCAGAGAAGTGAACTTGATGCCACGCCAAGAGGCTGTTGGACCCCAAAAAAATAGGACATGATCGGGCTTCGAAAAATAGCAATTGGAACAATCTCCGAAAAAATAGAGGACAAAATGGTGCCAAAACTTGTTGGCAGACTCATGCCAAGCTTGGATGCCAGGGCAGCGTTGGCAGGATGACGTCAGCCTTAGCCTGATCAGCTCTCATTCAAATCTGGATAAGAAGATAATCCCTTATCCTCTCGGCAGTTAGAATTTAAAATTTGAAGAGCTAGTCATATCCCTTCTTTGCACGCCTATTTAAACACTAACCAAGCTAGACTTTAAGAGGAGATGAGAAGATTGGATCGTGAGGAGTTGGTGTGTGTGTGACGATTGACGACCGGCTGCACCACGGAAGGGTGGTCTGACCAACTTGGACGAGAAGCCTGGATCTTGAAGGGCTGCATCGAGAGACCCCTTCTAGCCCATTTTCTCTCTCAAGTTATTTTATTTTGCTTTTAAGGATGATGTATTCTGAAAATGTTTGTGGATTGTTGGTTCACTCCCTCACCATGAACTAAATTAATAGTTGGTGGGGGATGTTTGGTTTTTATGTTATTTTCATGCTTTAGCTTTTAATAATAAATCTACCTTGGCAAAGTTTCATCTATTCGACAAACTTTAATATTTCCTAAATACTCTGCCAAGCGAGAGCTGGCACTGCTGGCCTATTGCACCTTAATATCTTAACAAACTTGGGGTGGCAACGAATAAGTTGTCGAATACTGAGGAGAGAAGCTTTAAGAGAAGTCGTTCAAGTAGATGAACTTACTTCGGGAGTGAAATCTACCCCTTAGGAGTATAGATTGGATCTTAATCAAATTGGTTTATTTAAAAACAAACACTATAGAGATATATAAGTTTTTACATGATCAATTTAGGGCAATGACCATCGAGAGAGGGTTTGCTACTTTTGAATCTGCTCGGCAAACAATGCCAAGAAATGTTGTTTTTAACGGCTGGCACGACAGGAATAGCGTGAAAACCAAGCATTCCCTGCCAACGCTCAACATTCATTAAAACACCTTCCTTGCCAACGTCTTTACTATTCTTTCTTTTCTTTATTTTTTAATTATTTTCCAAAACCAATTTGAAATCAATTTTTTCTTAAGGCAAGTAACAATCAAAGCAATTGAATTCCACGACAATCTCTGTGGGATCGATACTCAGCTTACCAGCTGTATTACTTGCAGACCGTGTATACTTGCACGTAAAATACTCATTTTGGCACATTCTTATATTTTCCAATACATATTTTCTGCCACTTTTTCCAGCATTTCACCTAGAGAGTCTACAAGTTTTTGGCGTCGTTGCCGGGGATTGCAACGGAATTGAATGTTTTTAAATTTTTACTTGTCTTTCTTTTATTTTTATTTTCGTTTTTTTTACCTTTCATTTTTGTCGGTGTATGACCAGAAGCCATCCTGTGGTGGACGAGTGGCCATATGATTCGGAAATTGAGAAAACCTTGTGGAGGTTAAAAAGAAGATTTTAAGAGATGATCCAAGGTAATGAAGGGAATGGTGTGGTGAACAATGAGGGAAATCCACTTAACAATGAGATACCACCACCACCTGCTGCCCCAGTTGTTAATGAGAGGCCTATTAGAGAACATTCGGCCCCAACCATTGACTATTTGATGCCAGGACTTGTTGGCACAGAGGTAAATGCTGTCAATTTTGAACTTAAGCCAATAATGATTCAAACTCTTTTGAATATAGGTCAGTTTGATGGCGCACTCACTAGAGATTCGAGGCAACATCTTAAACAGTTCATGGAGATTTGCCAGCTATTTCAACAAAATAGAGTAACTGAAGATACCGTGAAGCTGAAGTTATTTACTTTTTCTTTGAGAGATAGAGAAAAGGCTTGGCTTAATTCCTTGCCACCTGGCTCAGTCACTTCATGGGCAGACCTATGCCAGAAGTTCTTGACAAGATTCCAGTCGCCAACACTCACTTCCAAGCTACGGGGTGAGATTATTACATTCATGCAGGTTGAGAATGAGACCTTATATGATGCTTGGGAAAGATTCAAAGACTTGTTGAGGAGGTGTCCTATGCATAGATTCCCGAATTGGACTCAGATTCAAACCTTTTACAATGGATTGAATGCACAAACGAGGACGGATGTTGATGCTTCAACAGCTGGCTCATTGCTTGACAAAACATATATTGAGGCTATTGACATTTTAGAAAGGATTGCAATCAATGATTTTGAATATCCTATTGCAAGACTTGGGACTGGAACTAAAACCAATGGGGAATTTCAGGTTGATGAACTAACATCCATTCATGCCAAGATTTCCAACCTTACGAGCATGGTAAAAATGTTGCAAAAGAACAATGAGTCCCAAGAAGTCAAAGCATTAGACCCATTCTGTACGATCTGTAGAGTAAATCATCATGTGGATGAATGTCCTGCCAACCCTCAATCGGTAAATTTTGTTGGCAATGTTAATCGTTACTATAACCGTAACTCCAATACTTATAATGCAGGTTGGAGACAACACCTTAACTTAGCTTGGGGAAATCAAAGAGGTAACCAGTACAATGCCCAGCGCCAGAATACTCAGAGGCTGAATAACAATGTCATGCTAGCATTCTATCAGAATGCCATGCCACGGAAAACCCAAAACAATTTTCAGCAAGGGTAGAGACTCAACCAATGAGGCACTCTCACAGAGTACATGGAAAGGAATGATGCCATAGTCCAGAGTTTGGCTGCGTCAATGAGAAATTTGGAAGTCCAGCTTGGGCAGATTACCAGTGCACTCAGCAATCGACCCCAGGGAGCATTGCCAAGTGACACGGAAGATGCTCGGCACAAAGACAATAACCAGTGCAAAGCTATAACTCTTCAGAGTGGTAAGCAGTGCGAGATGGAGAAGGTTGCTAAGCAGCCAATTAATTGTCAAGAGGAGAAGCCTATGCCAATAGATGATCCCAAGGAAGCAGAGAAAGAGGAAACAAAAGCAGATGATGCCAGAACTGATGCTAGACAGCACACTGATGCTAGCATCGATGCCAAACAGTCTGATGCTAGCACTGTGTTGGTAAAGCCAGCAGAGCAGGCACGTATCTATTCGCTGCCACCATTTCCAGTAAGACTTCAAAAGCATAAGCAAGATCAGCAGTTCAAGCATTTCTTGGAGGTTCTTAAGCAATTGCAAATCAATATTCTATTGGTAGAAGCCCTTGAACAAATGCCCAACTATTTCAGATTTATGAATGACATTCTATCAAAAAAGAGGAAGTTGGGAGAATTTGAAAATGTTGCCCTGACCGAAAGATGCAGTGCCATGATCCTAAATTGATTGCCACCAAAGCTAGAAGATCTGGGAAGTTTCACTATTCTCTACACCATTGGCAACAAATTCATGGGCAAGGCACTGTGTGACCTATGAGCCAGCATCAACTTGTTGCCAATGTCAGTTTTTCGGAAGCTTGGCATAGACCTACCACGGTGACACTTCAGCTGGCAGACCGATTCTATGCACTTCAGCTGGCATTGAGGATGTGTTGGTAAAGGTAGACAAATTTATTTTTCCAGTTGATTTTATCATTTTGGATTATGAGGCTGATATTAATGCCCCAATTATTTTGGGGAGGTCTTTCCTTGCCACATGTAGGGCTTTGATTGATGTTCATAAAGGGGAACTAACAATGCGCATGAATGATCAGCAAGTTACATTTAATGTGTTTCAAGCTTTGAAATGTGCAGATGAACCTGATAAGTGCCAAGCAGAGGAGTTGATGGAATCCATTTACACTTTGGACACAACACAATTATGCCGGGATATAGAATTTGATGCCAGCAATTTAGATGGCATAGCTGATGTGTTTGAGGAACCAGAAGAACCAGTCTTGGAGGCTGAAGAGGCGAGTTATTTTGAGCCACTACAGTTGGACGGCAGAGAAATCAAGGCATCTAAACCATTAATTGAGGAGCTACGAGCATTGGAACTGAAACCACTGCCAGATCACTTGAAGTATGCTTATTTAGGTGAACGCTCAACTTTGCCAGTGATCATTGCCGCTGGTCTCACTAATGATTAGGAGGAAAGGTTGTTGGCAATATTACGTGACTATAAGCAAGCATTAGGATGGAATTTGGCAGACATTATAGGTATTAGCCCAACCATTTGCATGCATAAGATTATCTTGGAGGAGTACCATGGCAAGAACATTGAAGGCCAAAGAAGGCTAAACCCAAGAATGAAAGAAGTGGTGAAAAAAGAAATCATAAAATGGCTTGATACCGGGATTATATATCCCATTTCCGATAGCTCTTGGGTTAGCCTGGTGCAATGCATGCCAAAGAAGGGTGGTATGACCGTGGTAGAAAATAGTGAAGCTGAGTTAATCCCCTCTAGAACTATCACTGGATGGAGAGTGTGCATGGACTATAGGTGGCTAAACAATGCCACGAGGAAGAATCATTTTCCATTGCCATTCATTGATCAGATGCTAGACAGGTTGGCAGGTAAAGTTTTCTATTATTTTTTGGATGGTTTTCAGATTATAATCAGATTGCCATTGCCCCTGATGATCAAGAGAAGACTATGTTCACGTGCTCATATGGGACATTTGCGTTTAGAAGAATGACATTCGGCCTATGTAATGCACTGGTAACGTTTCAACGTTGCATGATGTCTATTTTTTCTGATATGATCGAGCATAACATGGAAGTATTCATGGATGACTTCTCAATGTTTGGCAAAACATTTGAGGAATGTCTTCAGAGTTTGGAGCAAGTCTTGAAGAGATGCATAGAGACGAACCTGGTGTTGAACTAAGAAAAATGCCACTTCATGGTGAAAGAGGGCATTGTTCTCGGGTACAAGGTAACTGAGAGAGGGTTAGAAGTGCATCAAGCAAAAGTTGAGGTAATTAAGCAACTACCGCCCCCAACAAGTGTCAAAGGTATAAGAATTTTCTTAGAACATGCCAGTTTTTATAGTGTTTCATTAAAGACTTTTCAAAAATTGCTAAACCCTTAAGCTTGTTGTTAGAACATAATGCCACTTTTGCATTTAATGATTCTTGTTTGAGAGCGTTTAAGGAGCTTAAAGAAAAGTTGATCAATTCCCCTATAGTTGTGGCACAGGACTGGAATAAGCCTTTCGAGCTCATGTGTGATGCCAGCGACTATGCTGTCGGAGCAGTTTTGGGACAAAGGCATAACAAGGTTTTCCATGCCATCTACTATGCTAGCCGAACCTTAAATAAAGCACAACTGAATTACTCTACGACCGAGAAAGAATTTATTACAGTTGTATTTGCTTTTGACAAATTTAGATCTTATTTAATTAGTAACAAAGTTGTGGTTTTTACAGATCATTCGGTATTAAAGTATCTCTTGGCAAAGAAGAATGCCAAGCCCAGGCTAATCTGATGGATGCTCCTACTTCAAGAATTTGACCTTGAGATCCGCAACAAAAAGGGTAGTGAAAACCTAGTAGCTGACCATCTTTCACGTTTAGAGCATAATCTTGAAGATGGTAAGACCAATTTGATAAGAGATGAGTTTCCTGATGAGTATTTGCTTACAGTTAATGCCATGCCATGGTATGCCGATATTGTCAACTACTTGGTAAGTAACATTCTTCCACCAGACTTGGCATACAATGCCAAGAAAAGGTTTTTGCGGGAAGTTAGGCAATACTATTGAGATGAGCCAATATTGTTCAAACAATGTGCCGACCAAGTGATCCGTCGGTGTATGCCTGAGGATGAACATCATAACATATTACATCTATGCCATGCCGCACCATATGGAGGTCACTTTGCTGGAGTAAAAACTGCTGCCAAGGTACTGTAGTCAGGATTCTTTTGGCCCACACTATATAAGGATGCCCACGAGTATGCCAAGGCATGTGATCGATGCCAACGGACATGAAACATCTCTGGCAGACACCAACTACCACTTCAAAACATTATACTTGTAGATTTATTTAATGTTTTGGGGATAGACTTTATGGGTCATTTTCCACCCTCATTTGGTAATATATACATTCATGTGGCTGCTGACTACGTATCTAAGTGGGTAGAAGTTGTTGCTCTGCCAACGAACAATGCCAAGGTTGTTGCCAAGTTTTTACATAAGCATATCTTTACTAGATTTGGCACCCCTAGAGTGATCATTCATGATGATGACACTCATTTTAAATGTAGTCTAATTTCTAAAGCCTTGTGCAGGCATGGTATATAGTAGAAAATTTCCATAGCATATCATCCACAAACAAACGGGCAAGCTGAGATTTCAAACAAGAAGATCAAAAACATCTTAGAGAAGACTGTTAATCCATCAAGGAAGGACTAGTCCTTGAGACTAGATGAGTCATTGTGAGCTTACAGGACTGCATTTAAAACTCCTTTAGGTACTTCACCGTTTAGACTTGATTTCGAAAAACCATGTCATCTGCTAGTGGAGCTTGAGCATAAAGCCTACTTGGCCATCAGAACACTTGGCATGGCATGGAGAGCTATTGGAGAAAAAAGGTTGCTGAACCTAAATGAGTTGGAGGAATTCATAAGGCAAGCCTATGAGAACGTCAGGATCTACAAGGAAAAAGCAAAACGTTGGCATGACAGCAGGATAATGCCAAGACATTTTGAGGTAGGCCAACGTGTTTTGCTATTCAACTCACGGCTTAAATTGTTTCTAGGGAAACTCAGATCAAGATGGATGGGCCCTTATGAAGTTGTGAAGCCCTATGCTCATGGAGCTGTGGACATTAAGAACTTGAAGACGGGAGAAATCTTTAAGGTGAATGGCCAACGCTTAAAGCACTACATGGAAGGTGATCAGAACAATGCCAAAGATGGGATCCTTTTGGCAGAGGTTACATGAAAACACCGTCAGGTTTGAATTTTTGTAAATATTAGGTTAGTGTTTTTCTTTGTTTTTAGTTTTTTATTATTTTTCTTTCTTTTTAAGTTCCATGTTTTTATTTCTTTAATGTGTTGAAAGGTTTCCTTTGATTTGAGCAGATTCATTGTGCCAGGAACACTACCAGGAGCCAAATCTTTAACAGAAAAATCTACCAGACACAGTGCCAAAGTAGCTTGGCATGCAACGGTGCAAAAGATTGAAGGAAGAGGGAAAAACCCTAGTTTTATCGGCCCAGTAAAAAAATTGAGAGAGTTATCTTTATTTGACTTTAAGCCCTAGCCGCCCAAATTTTGGTTGAAATTTAAATTTCAAATCAATTACCTTATCACTCCAATCCTTACCCTATCTTATCACATATAACCTTATCACTCCACCTATTTTTAAATTAATTCTTTTTATTCCCCATCATTATCCCTAATTACTACTCCCATTAAAACACTCAACCAACCTAAAACCGTTCACTTTCTTACTATTGCCGGTTAAAGAAGCCAAAACATCTCTCTCACTTTTTACTTCCTTTTTGATAAGCAAGTACAAACCCAAATCGTCCTTTGCCTTCATCTTTCAACATCATTCCAAACTTCAACCAGTTTCAATGGCCTCATCATCTCTTTCCTTTAAAAGATTCTTCAACGAGGAGATCATGAAAAAGTTTGAAACAAATTTTGCCTCAAGGAGTTTTTGCCACTAGAATCACTTCGAATTCAAAATGGAGGAAACAACCGAATTCCCTCCAGAAGTTATTTCTATGATTAATTTGCACAAGTGGAGTCTATTCTGCCAGCAAAAAGGGGAGATCTATGCCACCATTGTTCAATAATTCTACGCGCACCTTGTGACCAAGGATTCGCCTTTCCTGATGATTAGGGGTAAGTGTGTGCGTTTTGATGAGGGATATATTAATAATATGTTTGAGTTGGATGGTGCAAGAGATGAGTATTTTGAGTATATTGATTCGATGACTGCTGCCAAGAGGAAAAGGCTACTGACGGATCTGTGTGAACCTGGCACGACGTGGACAGTCTCATCGACAGGCCACTGGACGGTGAAGAGGCTTGCGTTGAACCCACAAGTGAGAGGCTGAAATCACTTCTTTAAGGCTTACTTATTGCCTACATCCCACAATGAGACGGTCTCGAAAGAAAAGCTGATTTTGTTGCACTTCATCATAAAAGGGAGCAAGATCAATATTGGAAAGATTATCATAGAAGAGACTTATAAGTGTACTGCGATAGGTAAAGGTAGTTTGTTTTCTCTTTGCTTATTTATAACATTTGCATACGCCATGATGTGCCTAGGCTTGATGAGGAGCAAGGCCAAATAATAAAGGGAACGACCATCACTGATGCCATATGGAGAAACCTCACTGCGGTTGAGCCAAAGGACAAGGCCAAGGGAAAAGCAAAAATGGAAAAGGTTGAGGAGATTAATGTCAGGCTACGACATTACATGCAGGCCAGGGATGTGATAATCAGGGAAACTCTCAAGAAAATATCTCATGATGTTGTGCCAGAATTCCCAGATTTCCCTACCAAGCCCTCTGCCAGTGATGAAGCCATGCCAGCCAGTTCAGCTAGTCCAGTTATGCCAACCAGTCCAGCCAGTTCAGAGTCTGCTGCTACAGTCCCACTATCTCCATTTCAAGTTGAGTCTGCCAGTTCTAATTCTGAGATTGAATCAAAGAAACCCAAAACCAAGTCTGCCAAGAAGCCTGCCACGCCTCCAGTGAAGCCTGCGCAGTCCAATGCCACTGCTACTCCTACCGCATCAAACCTACCAAGGTTGTGGAGGAAGGCCTCCGGAATGTTGGAGTGTCAACTGCCGTAAAGCCAACAATGAATGGATGAAAGAGAATGGCCCCTGATCGTGGGCCATTTATAAAGAGAAAGACCCGAGTCACACGAGAATAAGTCTACGAAGGGGAGTCTTCTTCTTCTTAAACTCCTGTACATTTCATTATATTGCATTCACATGACTATGCATTTTATTTTATTATGTTCTTTTGTATATATGTGTTGTTTCATACATTGGGGACAATGCACATCTTGGGTTTGAGGTGTGCATTTCTTCACATTTATGCCATGCATATCATGTTTAATTTCTGTTGCCATGTCATCGAGGTCATTTAGAGTAGATGCATACCGAACCGCTAAAAAAAGAAAAAGAAAATTTTGTCTTGATTTAATTTTGAAAAATGTTTACAATTGTTAAGCAAGCTTAATTTGATCTAGGTGTCTGTCCAATGAGAAGACTTTAATCTTTAGTTGTCATGCCAAGCCCGTAGAGTAGTATGCCAGGATTGCTTGGCAATTGATCTCTAGTTTAGGGAATTGAACTTGCACTTAAATAAGGCAGCAATGTTCTGCCAAGGCAAGAAAACTTAGACTTTTTGAAACTATGCTCAAATTTAAAAAAAATAATGCCAGGGTAAAAGAAATAAATAAGGCAGCAATGTTCTGCCAAGGCAAGAAAAAATAACACTCTCCTCTACCTTAGGGATAATAAGCTACTTGGGGCTTCGTGGTTTGCTCCCTCTTAGTTCTCAAGTCCAAAACCTTGGGGTGTGAGTTTAAGAGAAAGCCTAGTGATGTCTAGATTAAGGTGGGGATTCATGGTATGCTCCCTCTTATCTCTCACGCTAAATAGTGTCACAAAGCAAGCTTAAAAGAATGCCATCAGAAACACTTGGCAAAAAGAAAAAAAATGAAAAAATATGAGTTTAGGTAGTAAAATTTGTCTAAGGGAGTAAAAAGAAACTTGATGCATATTGCCTACACTCATACACTCTCCATGAACTTTGACTAGAGTTATATTGCTGTACTTGAATTACTACCTCCTTGGAATTATTGCACTGAGATACTGAGGACAGAAATAGAGCCAAATTCTGCTTGCCAACACGTGTTGCCATTCAACCCAAATTTTGTCGAGGTAACTTTTTCACAATTTTTGTTTTTATTTTAATTGCATTACTTGAGAACAAGCAATGAGTTAGGTTTGGGGGTGTGTTACCTCTCCAAAAGTACTATTTTTAATGCTAATCTTACAATGCTTTTGCTTGTTTTTAGGTACATTTAGTTGCATTAGGATGTTAGAATCATGCATTTGCATAAGGAGTTTAGAGTTTTGTCTATGCCAGTGTGAAGGGTTGTTTTGTTGGCAATTTTGCAGGTTTGGCATAGTATTTGGCCCAGAAAAGCAACACATGAAGGAATACCAGAGAGAATGTCGAGTGTTGTTGGCACAGATGGACCAGACAATGCCAAGCACCGGATGGCAGAGAAGTGAACTTGATGCCACGTCAAGATGTTGTTGGACCCTGAAAAAATAGGACATGATCAGGATCCGAAGAAATAGCAATTGGAACAATCTCTGAAAAAAAATAGTGGATAAGATGGTACAAGACTTGTTGGCAGACTCATGCCAAGCTTGGATGCCAGGGCAGCGTCAGCAGGATGACGTCAGCCTTAGCCTGATCAGCTCTTATTCAAATCTGGATAAGAAGATAATCCCTTATCCTCTGGGCAGTTAGAATATAAAAATTTGAAGAGCTAGTCATATCCATTCTTTGCACGCCTATTTAAACACCAACCAAGCTAGACTTTAAGAGGAGATGAGAAGAATGGATCGTGAGAAGTTGGTGTGTGTGTGACGATTGATGACCGGCTGCACCATGAAATGGTGGTCCAACCAACTTGGACGAGATGCCTGGATCTTGAAGGGCTGCATCGAGAGACCCATTCTAGCCCATTCTCTCTCTCAAGTTATTTTATTTTGTTTTTAAGGATGATGTATTCCGAAAATGTTTGTGGGTTGTTGGTTCACTCCCTCACCATGAACTAATTGAATAGTTGGTGGGGGATGTTTGGTTTTTATGTTATTTTCATGCTTTAGCTTTTAATAATAAATATGCCTTGGTAAAGTTTCATCTATTCGGCAAACTTTAATATTTCCTAAATACTCTGCCAAGCGAGAGTTGGCAACGTTGGCCTATTACACCTTAATATCTTAACAAACTTGGGGTGGCAACGAATAAGTTGTCGAATACTGAGGAGAGAAGCTTCGAGAGAAGTCGTTCAAGTAGATGAACTTACTTCGGGAGTGAAATCTACCCCTTAGGAGTATAGATTGGATCTTAATCAAATTGGTTTATTTAAAAACAAACACTATAAAGATATAGGGGTTTTACATGATCAATTTAAGGCAACGACCATCGAGAGAGGCTTTGCTAATTTTGAATCTGCTCGGCAAACAATGCCAAGACAGGTTGTTGTTAACGGCTGGCACGACATGAATAGCGTGAAAACCAGGCATTCCCTGCCAACGCTCATCATTCATTAAAACACCTTTCTTGCCAACGTCTTTACTTTTCTTTCATTTCTTTATTTTTTAATTATTTTATAAAACCAATTTCAAATCAAATCAACTTTTTCTTAAGGCAAGTAACAATCAAGGCAATTGAATTCCAAGACAATCTCTGTAGGATCGATACTCAGCTTACCAACTGTATTACTTGTACATTGTGTATACTGATAAGTGTTCAAAAGTACTATTTTTCTTACCCTTTTTACTCACATTATTGTTAGACTTAGGCTCATATTAGTTGCATAGTTAGCCATTCATGCATTAATCCATGTTTCCTTCAATCGTTGAGCTTGATTACATAACTTGGTGAATTTTTGTGGAAATAGATGCTGCTTTGGTGTGTTTTTGTGTGTGTATGTGCAGGATCACTTGCCAAAGCAATGCCGAGCTAGTTGCCAGGGCAATGCATGAAGGATATGCCGAGCTAGTTTCCATGGCATTTGTCGACAAAGACCAAAAGCAATATGGATGTCGAAATTCATGACTTTACAAGCCCAAGATGACATGGAGCAAGGCCCAAGCCCAAAGGAATTTGATTGCCATGCAGAGATTAAAGAAGAATTAAATTCCAAGAAGATAGGAGAAGTTCTAATAGGAATAAAATTATAATAAAGAATTATATTCTTCAAAGATAATTTAATTCCAACTCAAACTCCTCCTCAAAGAAGGACTTTGGCCTAGCCCTATAAATACCAAGGGAATTTCGACAACTCCAAGAGAGAGAGCAAGAGTTAATTTCGACAACTCCAAGAGAGGAAGCAAGGGGAATTTTCGGCAAGCATCTAGGGCAAGGAATTTTCGACAAGCTTCATTTTTTCTTCCTTGTTCGATTGGGTTCATGCTAGGGATTGTTTATCTTGTGTTTCTTTGGAACCTAGCCATGAACTAAATTTACTTGGCTATGGTTATTGTGTTTTGTGGTTGTGAGAAACTATTGGTTTTTGTTTAGGTAATAAGAGTTTGCACTTTTCTATTTCAAGGTTTATTCATTCTTGATTCTTATTATTGTTTGCGAGTGAATTGGGAGAGGATCTCGTGATTTCATCCATTTATCTAATATCGGGAGAGTTAGATTCAAGAAACGAATGAATATGATCTTTATGCAATCCAATGATGGTGAAGATTAATCCGGCTTAGGAATAAGTTAAGGATTTCAACGGCTAAGAGGAGCGCAAGATTGGTTGTTGTTCACCCTTGATTCACGCAGAGATGTATTATCAAGGCATGCACAAGTAGCTAGAGTTTCGACTTAGGGATAAGAAGAAACCATTGAAGAACGCTCCGCCGAACCTTGAAGTTGCTGC
This sequence comes from Hibiscus mutabilis, assembly GCA_019671005.1. NCBI lineage: Eukaryota > Viridiplantae > Streptophyta > Magnoliopsida > Malvales > Malvaceae > Hibiscus > Hibiscus mutabilis. The sequence goes on from CM033749.1 coordinate 33,687,707, forward strand.
CCCAGTCGCCCAAGTAGTTGCCCAACTAGTCGCCCAAGCAACCATCAATTAGTTGCCAAGGCAACCCCGCAGCAAGTCGCCACGGCAACCGAGTTGCCCATGCACTCTTTTACCAAGACAATCCAATCGGCTATCACACCTCAACTCACGATAACCTAGCCTATCTTTCTCATTCGAATTCATCTTTTCTTTTACTTAATTGCTTTCTAGATTAGTTATTAGTTAAAACTTCTATAATCCTTCACTTGTGTTTTTACTTTTTACAGTGCAAGAGACTAGATTCTTGAAGTGGCACCAATCCCGGTGGAGACGATATCTTGTATACTATAACTTGCGACGTGTATACTTGCACAATTGCGTAGCACTTATTACGCGCAACAAGTTTTTGGCGCCGTTGCCGGGGATTGGCAATAGCGACTTTGTTTTTACTTTCTTGCACTTTCTTTTTATTTTCTTGTTTAAAATTCAAAGGGCTAACAAACTTTGGTTTTGCATTGGTATATGACCAGGGCGAGACCGACTTCACAGAATATCCCTTTGATCCGTAAATCGAACGAACCTTACAAAGACTTAGACGAAGGATAAGAGAAGCAATGGCAAATCAAGGCGGCAATATTAATCAAGATGTTCGAGCAGGAGGAGGAGTGATTCTTGCACTTAAACAGAACTATTCGAGACTATCTTGAAGAAGATCTTGATGGACTTAACCCGAGAGTTGTCGCACCCGAAATTGAAGCCGACCACTTTGAGTTGAAACGGTAATGTTTAATATGATCAACACAATAGGTCAATTTGGCGGCTCAGCAAGCGAAGATGCACGACAACATTTGAAATCTTTCCTCGAGATTTGCAACTCGTTCAAGATACACGAGTCACCCCGATGTCTTACGATTAAGATTATTCCCTATTCTTTGAGGATAGGCGAAAGCATGGCTAAATAGCATTCTGCCGGATCCATAGCATCTTGGACTGATCTTTGTCGTGATTTCCTTGCTAGATTTAATCCTACAAATTTAAGCGATAAGCCAGAACGACATTACTTCTTTTCGGCAGCGGATGATGAATCCATGTACGAGGCTTGGGAGCGATATAGAGAACTTCTACACAAATGCCCTCTACACGGATTCCCGGTGTGGACGCAAGTGACAATGTTTTACTCAGCCGTGAATACACCAACAAGGATGATGCTAGACGCCTCGGCAAACGGCATACTCTTAGATAAGTCGCCGGAGGAAGCAATGCAAATTTTAAACAGGCTAGCCAAGAATGACTATCAATTCCCATCTACTAGAAGAGGAGGAGTTAGGCGCCAAGCCACAATACATGAACTAGGATCATCGATTCAATTTCGCACAATTGGCCGCTTTAACCAAGATGGTCCGAACATGCAAAAACCAAACAACACACATGAAGTCAAGGTAATGGATTCTTTTTGTGAGTTATGTGGTGATAACCATAATTCTTCCGAATGTATGCGAGAATCGAATCCACTTCTATGTGGGGAATTACAATCGGGCAACAACATGATGTCAAATACATACAATCCAGCTTGGAAGAAGCACCGAATTTTTCATGGAGTAATCCCAACAATGCTCTAAACCGAACAATCAGAATGCACAAGCATCGGGATTCAGTGAGAATATGCCACGGCAGCGGATGCCGCAACAACAACCGACAACATCTAGTTCTTTGGAAAATTCTCTAAATGCTTTTATGATGAAAACTGAATCTTATATGGCTGAGAATAGTAATTTCATAAAAAGAACTGATGCTTTTATTAACAGGACCGAGATGAGATTGCAAAACCAAGAGGCGGCAATCAAATCATTGGAAAATCAAGTCGGACAATTTGCTCAAAATCTGAACACTAGACCACAAGGAGGTTTACCTAGCGATCTTCAAGTCGCAAGAGGAACGGCCATGAGCAATGTAAGGCAATCACCACCGTAGTGGCCAACAACTTAGAGAGGTTCAAACCCGCTCGTCAAACAAAACTCCACAAAAAGATCAAGACGAACCTAGCGGCAAAGCCTCAGATGCTGAACCAGGAATTGCCACGGCAACCGGAGATAAGCATGCCTCAGCAACCCCAGTTGATAACGCATCGGCAACTCCAGATGTCCCGGCAATGCCGTCAATCAGGTTTCAAACCAATGAAAGGATAGAAGATATCCGACTTCCACCACCATTCCCACAAAGGTTGAAGCGACAAAAGCAAGAATACCAATTCAAGAAGTTTCTTGATATCCTAAAGCAAGTACACATCAACTTGCCATTGGTGGAAGCAATTGAACAAATGCCAAACTATGCCAAGTTTCTTAAAGACATTGTGTCCAAGAGAACAAGGCTAGGAGAGTTTGAAACAGTTGCCGCGACAGAGGGATGCATGGCAATGTTGCACAATCGCATGCCGCCCAAGTTGAAGGATCCGGAAGTTTCACAATACCTGTTCTATTGGAAATCACTATGTCGGGAAAGCACTATGCGACCTAGGGGCTAGCATAAACTTGATGCCTAAATCGGTTTTCGAAACTAGGAATCGGGAAGGCAAGACCTACAATTGATTATATGCTGTGCTAGCTAGCGCCAGATCCTATGTGCATCCGAGAGGAAAAATCGAGGACATCTTGGTAAAAGTTGATAAATTCATTTTTCCGTGACTTTATTGTTTTGGATTGAAAGCGGATGAGCATGCACCTATCATTCTCGGGAGACCATTCCTAGCGACAGGGAGAACTTTGATTGATGTTGAAAAGGGAGAACTCACAATGAGGGTGAATGACCAACATGTCAAACTAAATGTATTCCAAACACTAAGGCATGCCGATGATCCAGAAGAAAGCCAACTACTTCATGCCACGGCAGAGTTTAACTTCGATGAGGAATTTAGTTGCCTCGGCAACTACATTGCCGACCACGAGGAACATGAGGAGTATGAAGAACCGGTCAATGAGGAACAACCAGAAGAGGCAAATTGGCTAGTCAATCGACCAGGTACATACTTTGAACCACTGGACTACTCAGGTAAGGAAGGTAAGCTCGAAAAACCCTCTATCGAAAATCCACCAATTCTTGAGTTGAAACAATTGCGAGCAAATGAAATATGTATACTTAGGGATCGATAATACATTACACGTAATTATTTCCTCTAAGTTACAGCCTGAGCAGGAAAAGAAGCTGATCAACATGTTGAAGCTACATAAAAAGGCAATAGGGTGGACAATTGCCGACTTGAAGGGAATTAGCCCGGCGGTGTGCATGCACAAGATCTTGTTGGAAGATGATCACAAACCTTCAATTGAGGCCCGAAGAGACTGAATCATGCCATGAAAGGGGTTGTAATGAAAGAAATCATCAAGTGGCTTTGCTGGCATTATATACCCTATCTCCGATAGTACGTGGGTAAGTCCGGTACAATGTGTACCGAAAAAGGGAGGTATAACAGTGGTAAGCAATGAAAATAATGAACTTATCCCAACCAGATGTGACCGGTTGGAGGGTTTGTATGGACTATCGAAAGCTAAACAAAGCCACTAGGAAAGATCACTTCCCATTACCCTTTATTGATCAAATGCTTGACCGTCTTGCGGGTAAACCCTTTTATTGTTTTCTTGATGGTTATTCAGGTTACAATCAGATTGCCATAGCACCGAAGATCAAGAAAAGACAACCTTCACATGCCCATACGGTACTTATGCCTTCCCGAAGGATGCCGTTCGGATTATGTAACGCCCCGCAACCTTCCAAAGATGCATGATGGCGCTCTTTTTCGGACATGGTCGAAGACTTCCTTGAGATCTTCATGGATGATTTTTCGGTTTTTGGTAATGACCGACGGCTGTCTCGGCAATTTAGAGAAGGTGTTGGCAAGATGCGAGAAAAACAGATTTAATCCTCAATTGGGAGAAATGCCACTTTATGGTAGATGAAGGAATAGTGCTCGCCACAAGATTTCATCCAAGGGAATTGAAGTAGACAAAGCCAAGGTGGACGTGATCGAGAGATTACCCCACCAATTTGGTTAAAGGAATTGAAGTTTTCTCGGACATGCGGTTTTTACGGGGAGGTTCATTCATAATTTTTCTAAAATCACTAAACCCTTGTGTAATCTGGCTTGAACAGGATAAAGTCTTCGATTTTGATTATTCTTGCACCCAAGCATTCAAAACCCTAAAGAAAAAGCTTGCCTCGGCACCCATTGTCGTTCCACCAGATTGGACGCTACCTTTTGAGCTCATGTGTGATGCAAGTGATTTCGCGGTAGGAGCAGTCCTAGGCCAACGCACAGGTAAGACCTTCCATGTGATATACTACGCTAGTAAAACTCTTAACGATGCTCAAGTGAATTACACAACAACGGAGAAAGAGTTACTAGCTGTAGTTTTTCGCATTTGACAAGTTCGATCCTATTTAATTGGTACAAAGGTAATTGTTCATACGGACCATTCGGCAATCAAATACTTATTTGCTAAAAAGGATGCTAAACCTCGTTTGATTCGTTGGATATTACTTTTACAAGAATTTGATATTGAAATTAAGGACGAGAAAGGAAAGAAAATCAAGTGGCGATCACTTATCACGTTTGGAACGCAATAGGGAGGAGGACGCGGATCTAGAGATATGTGATGCATTCCCGGATGAACAAATTCTAATCGCCTCGGCACCCCCTTGACGCCTCGGCAGCCCATGACACCTCGGCAACCATGGATGCACACGCCTCGGCAATTTTTGGGAGCGACACTACGCAAAGACATGCCTCGGCAATACCGCACGCAGATTTAGTTAACTTCCTTGTTTGTGGTATTTTTCCGTATGGCATTACTCACCAAGGGAAGAAGCAGTTCCGCCATGATGCTAAGCATTACTTTTTGGGACGAGCCTCTTTTGTTTAAACAATGTGCAGATCGGGTTATACGCGATGATGTGTCCTGAAGAAGAGCAATGAATGTACTCAAGCAATGCCATTCTTCACCCTATGGAGGACATTTTGGAGGAACTCGTATCATGCCAAAGTCTTGCAATCCGGTTTGTATTGGCCAACATTGTACAAAGATGCCCAAGACTTTTACAAGCAATGTGATCGTTGCGGAGGACGGGCAATATCTCTAGGCGACATGAGATGCCACTCCGAACATCATCGAGGTGGAACTGTTCGATGTATGGGGATCGATTTTATGGGACCTTTCCCATCTTCATTCGGCAACCTCTACATCCTACTCGCCGTCGAATATGTGTCTAAATGGGTAGAGGCAGCTGCAGTTCCCAACAGCGATTCCAAGACCGTGCAACGATTCCTGAGAAAAACATATTTTTACGGTTTGGGATGCCGAGAGCAATTATCAGCGACGGGGCAAGCATTTTGACAACAGACTAATTGCCAAGATGTTGCAACACTTCGGCATATCACACAAGATCGCCACGGCATATCACCCACAAACCAACGGGCAAGCGAAATTTCCAACCGGGAGTTGAAGGGAATACTCGAGAAAGTTGTAAATCCCTCAAGGAAGGATTGGTCATTAAGACTAGATGACGACTTTGGGCATATCATGACTGCATTCAAAACACCATTAGGTATGTCCCCCTTCCGGCTTGTCTATGGTAAAACATGTCATCTACCGGTGGAAATCGAGCACAAGGCGTCTTTGGGCAATCAAGACCGTGAATATGGATTGGGAAGTGCGGACAAAAGCGCTTGATGGATCTCAATGAGATAGAAGAATTTCGTGCACTCGCCTATAACAATGCACGAATCTACAAGGAGAAAACAAAGCGATGGCATGACAAGAAACTATTGCCACAACAATTCACGCCAGGGCAACTAGTTCTCCTATTCAATTCTCAGCTAAAACTTTTCCCGGGAAAGCTGAAATCAAGATGGTCAAGACCATTTGAAGTCGTCAAACCATTCTCCCATGGCGCCGTGATAATCAAGTCCATCTCTGACGACCATGAATTCAAAGTTAATGGACAAAGATTGAAGCACTACAATGGTGCCCATGTGGAACGTAACAAGGAAGTGGTCAACTTAGGAGATACATGAGCATGCTCTCCTTTCAGTATTTTCTTTTTCTTTTTCTTTTCATTTTTATTTTTAGGAGATATTTTATTTTTCTTCATTATCTTTAGTTTTCAGGTTTTCTTTATTTTCTTTTTCACAACAAGACTCACAACTACTATGCTAAGGAAATTTACTGCCAAGATCCTTGCCCCAGCAACCAATGAAGAAGATGCCGCGGCAACCTACATCGTGCCTGCACAAGCTGATGCCACGGCAACCAACCCTGAAGATGCCACGACAACCAAAGCTAAAGACATCCCGGCAACAAGAAAACAACCATCGCGTTCAAGCAAGAAAGTCAAGACGCCAACTAGAAGGAAACTAATCATCTACGATGACGAACTCTCGGAGTAAGTCCTCGTATGCATTTTTATTTTTATTTTTCGTTATTTTTATGTATGCATTGAGGACAATGCCTCACTCGAGTTTGGGGGGGGATTGTTACAATTAAGTATTACATTTAGGATACATAAATTGCTTGCCATGCCTTTAAATTGGAACAAGAATTGCTTAGATTTGATGAATATTCAATGATGACTTTACCAATGCACTTAATTGATAGAATTTTTATTCTAGGATAACCATGGAAAAACTTAGAATTTTACTATGATGCTAAATTTGATGAAACACTGTTGTGGTTTGATTGATTTAAGGAGTTCTAGTAAACTTAGGTTGATAATTAACCAATTGGGAGATTAGAATAAAAATTGGATGAAGGCTAGAGGTGCCCGAAATTGGCTCTAGCATATGCAAAAAAAAATTGATCACTAGAGGTGCCCGAAACTGGCTCTAGGAGGCGTTAAAAAAAAATTTAACTAGAGGTGCCCGAAACCGGCTCTAGTCGATTAAATTAACTTAAGAAAACTAAAAATAAAACACTAGAGGTGCCCGAAATTGGCTCTAGTTAAAAAATGTTAAAAAGAACCCAATGAAGTAATTTGAAAACCTATTGTTTGCATAGAATCCGAAAAATCAACTTGCACACAACTCCGCACACACTCACAAGCATTATAGTTTGATTCCGAGTAATTCCTCAGTTTTCTGAAAAATAAAAAGCCAATCATACTTTGTGCCCCGGTTCAGAGAATTGAAATCAAGTTCAAAGCTAAGTTTGTGAAAATTTGAAGTCTTGGCAGGTAATTATGAGTTTGCATTGCTTGAGGACAAGCAATAGTTCGAGTTTGGGGGTGTGATAAGTGTTCAAAAGTACTATTTTTCTTACCCTTTTTACTCATATTATTGTTAGACTTAGGCTCATATTAGTTGCATAGTTAGCCATTCATGCATTAATCCATGTTTCCTTCAATCGTTGAGCTTGATTACATAACTTGGTGAATTTTTGTGGAAATAGATGCTGCTTTGGTGTGTTTTTGTGTGTGTATGTGCAGGATCACTTGCCAAAGCAATGCCGAGCTAGTTGCCGGGCAATGCATGAAGGATATGCCGAGCTAGTTGCCATGGCATTTGTCGACAAAGACCAAAAGCAATATGGATGTCGAAATTCATGACTTTACAAGCCCAAGATGACATGGAGCAAGGCCCAAGCCCAAAGGAATTTGATTGCCATGCAGAGATTAAAGAAGAATTAAATTCCAAGAAGATAGGAGAAGTTCTAATAGGAATAAAATTATAATAAAGAATTATATTCTTCAAAGATAATTTAATTCCAACTCAAACTCCTCCTCAAAGAAGGACTTTGGCCTAGCCCTATAAATACCAAGGAATTTCGACAACTCCAAGAGAGAGAGCAAGAGTTAATTTCGACAACTCCAAGAGAGGAAGCAAGGGGAATTTTCGGCAAGCATCTAGGGCAAGGAATTTTCGACAAGCTTCATTTTTTCTTCCTTGTTCGATTGGGTTCATGCTAGGGATTGTTTATCTTGTGTTTCTTTGGAACCTAGCCATGAACTAAATTTACTTGGCTATGGTTATTGTGTTTTGTGGTTGTGAGAAACTATTGTTTTTGTTTAGGTAATAAGAGTTTGCACTTTTCTATTTCAAGGTTTATTCATTCTTGATTCTTATTATTGTTTTTGAGTGAATTGGGAGAGGATCTCGTGATTTCATCCATTTATCTAATATCGGGAGAGTTAGATTCAAGAAACGAATGAATATGATCTTTATGCAATCCAATGATGGTGAAGATTAATCCGCTTAGGAATAAGTTAAGGATTTCAACGGCTAAGAGGAGCGCAAGATTGGTTGTTGTTCACCCTTGATTCACGCAGAGATGTATTATCAAGGCATGCACAAGTAGCTAGAGTTTCGACTTAGGGATAAGAAGAAACCATTGAAGAACGCTCCGCCGAACCTTGAAGTTGCTGCCCGATCGCCCAAGTAGTTGCCCAACTAGTCGCCCAAGCAACCATCAATTAGTTGCCAAGGCAACCCCGTTGTGCAAGTCGCCACGGCAACTGAGTTGCCCATGCACTCTTTTACCAAGACAATCCAATCGGCTATCACACCTCAACTCACGATAACCTAGCCTATCTCTCTCATTCGAATTCATCTTTTCTTTTACTTAATTGCTTTCTAGATTAGTTATTAGTTAAAACTTCTATAATCCTTCACTTGTGTTTTTACTTTTTACAGTGCAAGAGACTAGATTCTTGAAGTGGCACCAATCCCTGTGGAGACGATATCTTTTATACTATAACTTGCGACGTGTATACTTGCACAATTGCGTAGCACTTATTACGCGCAACATATACTTGCACGCAAAAGACTCATTCTGGCACATTCTTATATTTTCCAATACATATCGCCGTGAATACACCAACATATACTTGCACGCAAAAGACTCATTCTGGCACATTCCCTCTATTACCTTGGTTAATCTATCGAAATCTTCTTTTTAACCTACGCAAGGTTTTCTCAATTTTCGGATCGTATGACCACTCGTCCACCACAAGATGCAATCCTCGCTCAATTTTCGGATCGTATGACCACTCGTCCACCACAAGTTTTTGACGCCGTTGCCGAGGATTGCATCTTGTGGTGGACGAGTGGTCATACGATCCGAAAATTGAGAAAACCTTGCGTAGGTTAAAAAGAAGATTTCGATAGATTAACCAAGGTAATAGAGGGAATGGTATGGTGAACAATGGGGGAAATCCACTTAACAATGAGATACCACCACCACATGCTGCCCCAGTTGTTAATGAGAGGATTATTAAAGAACATTCGGCACCAACCATTGACAATTTGATGCCAGGACTTGTTGGCACAGAGGTAAACGCTGTCAATTTTGAACTTAAGCCAGTAATGATTCAAACTCTTTTGAATGTAGGTCAGTTTGATGGCGCACTCACTGGAGATCTGAGGCAACATCTTAAACAGTTTATGGAGATTTGCCAGCTATTTCAACAAAATAGAGTACCTAAAGATACCGTGAAGCTGAAGTTATTTACTTTTTCTTTGAGAGATAGAGCAAAGGCTTGGCTTAATTCCTTGCCACCTAGCTCAGTCACTTCATGGGCAGACCTATGCCAGAATTTCTTGACAAGATTCCAACCGCCAACACTCACTTCCAAGCTAAGGGGTGAGATCATTACATTCAGGCAGGCTGAGGATGAGACCTTATATGATGCTTGGGAAATATTCAAAGACTTGTTGGGGAGGTGTCCTATGCATGGATTCCCGAATTGGACTTAGATTCAAACCTTTTATAATGGATTGAATGCACAAACGAGGACGGTTGTTGATGCTTCAACAGCTGGCTCATTGCTTGACAAGACATATACTGAGGCTGTTGACATTTTAGAAAGGATTGCAATCAATGATTTTGAATATCCTGTTGCAAAACTTGGGACCAGAACTAAAACCAATGGGAAATTTCAGGTTGATGAACTAACATCCATTCATGCCGAGATTTCCAACCTTACGAGCATGGTAAGAACGTTGTAAAAGAACAATGAGTCCCTAGAATTCAAAGCATTAGACCCATTATGTACGATCTGTGTAGAAAATCATCATGTGGATGAATGTCCTGCCAACCCTCAATCGGTAAATTTTGTTGGCAATGTTAATCGTTACTATAACCCTAACTCTAATACTTATAATATAGGTTGGAGACAACACCCTAACTTAGCTTGGGAAAATCAATGAGGTAACCAGTACAATGCCCAGTGCCAGAATACTCAGAGGCAGAATAACAATGCCATGCCATAGAAAACCCAAAACAATTTTCAGCCAGGGCAGAGACTCAACCAAGGAGGCACTCTCACAGAGTACATGGAAAGGAATGATGCCACAGTCCAGATTTTGGCTGCATCAATGAAAGATTTAGAAGTCCAGCTTGGGAAGATTGCCAGTGCACTCAGCAATCGACCCCAGGGAGCATTGCCAAGTGACACGGAAGATGCTCGGCACAAAGACAATAATCAGTGCAAAGCTATAACTCTTCAGAGTGGTAAGCAGTGCGAGATGGAGAAGGTTACTAAACAGCCAATTAATTGCCAAGATGAGAAGCCCGTGCCAGCAAATGATCCCATAGAAGCAGAGAGAGAGGAAACAAAAGCAAATGATGCCAGAACTGATGCCAGACAGCACATTAATGCCAGCATCGATGCCAAACAGTCTGATACTAGCACTGCGTTGGCAAAGCCAGCAGAGCAGACACGTATCTATCTGCCGCTACCATTTCTAAAAAGACTTCAAAAGCATAAGCAAGAGCAGCAGTTCAAGCGTTTCTTGGAGGTTCTTAAGCAATTGCTAATCAATATTCCATTGGTTGAAGCCCTTGAACAAATGCCCAACTTTGTCAAATTTATGAAGGACAATCTATCCAAAAAGAGAAAGTTGGGAGACTTTGAAACTGTTGCCCTGACCGAATGATGCAGTGCCATGATCCTAAACTGTTTGCCACCAAAGCTAAAAGATCTGGGAAGTTTCACTATTCTCTAAACCATTGGAAACAAATTCATAGGCAAGGCACTGTGTGACCTAGGAGGTAGCATCAACTTGATGCCAATGTCAGTTTTCCAAAAGCTTGGCATAGAAGCTAGACCTACCACGGTGACACTTCAGCTGGCAGACCGATCCTATGCACATCCCAAGGGTAAGATTGATTATGTGTTAGTAAAGGTAGACAAATTTATTTTTCTAGCTGATTTTATCATTTTGGATTATGAGGCTGATATTAATGTCCTGATTATTTTGGGGAAGCTTTTTCTTGCCACATGTAGGGCTTTGATTGATGTTCATAAATGGGAACTAACAATGCGCATGAATGATCAACAAGTTACATTTAATGTGTTTCAAGCTTTGGAATGTTCAGATGAACCTGATGAGTGCCAAGCAGAGTTGATGGAGTCCATTTACACTTTGGACACGGCACAGTTATGCTAGGATTCAGAATTTGATGCCAACAATTTAGATGGCATAGCTGGTCTGTTTGAGGAACCAGAAGAACCAGTCTTGGAGGCTGAAGAGGCAAGTTATTTTGAGCTACTACAGTTGGCCGGCAGAGAAATCAAGGCATCTAAACCATCAATTGAGGAGCCACCAGCATTGGAACTGAAACCGCTGCCAGATCACTTGAAGTATACTTATTTATGTGAACGCTCAACTCTGCCAGTGATCATTGCCACTGGTCTCACTAATGATATGGAGGAAAGGTTGTTGGCAATATTACGTGACTATAAGCAAGCATTAGGATGGACTTTGGCAGACATCAGAGGTATTAGCCCAACCATTTGCAGTCATAAGATTATCTTGGAGGAGTACCATGGCAAGACCATTGAAGGCCAAAGAAGGCCAAACCCAAGCATGAAAGTAGTGAAAAAAAATCATAAAATGGCTTGATGCTGGGATTATATATCCCATTTCTAATAGCTCTTGGGTTAGCCCGGTGCAATGCGTGCCAAAGAAGGGTGGCATGACCGTGGTACAAAACAGTGAAGCTGAGTTAATCCCCTCCAGAACTATCACTGGATGGAGAGTGTGCATGGACTATAGGAGGCTGAACAATGCCACGAGGAAGCATCACTTCCCATTGCCATTCATTGATCAGATGCTAGACAGGTTGGCAGGTAAAGCTTTCTATTGTTTTTTGGATGGTTATTCAGGTTATAATCAGATTGCCATTACCCCTGATGATCAAGATAAGACTACGTTCACGTGCTCATACGGGACATTTACGTTTAGAAGAATGTCATTCGGCCTTTGTAATGCACCGATAATATTTCAACGTTGCATGATGTCTATTTTTCTGATATGATCGAGCATAACATGTAAGTATTCATGGATGACTTCTCAATGTTTAGCAAAACATTTAAGGAATGTCTTAAGAGTTTGGAGCAAGTCCTGAAGAGATACATAAAGACGAACCTAGTGTTGAACTGGGAAAATGCCACTTCATGGTGAAGAAGGGCATTGTTCTCGGGCACAAGGTAACTGAGAGAGGGTTAGAAGTGGATCAAGCAAAAGTTAAGGTAATTAAGCAACTACCGCCCCCAACAAGTGTCAAAGGTATAAGAAGTTTCTTAGGACATGCCGGTTTTTATCGGCGTTTCATTAAAGACTTTTCGAAAATTGCTAAACCATTATGCTTGTTGTTAGAACATAATGCCACTTTTGCATTTAATGATTCTTGTTTGATAGCGTTTCATGAGCTTAATGAAAAGTTGACCAATTCCCCTATAGTTGTGGCACTGGAATGGAATGAGCCTTTCGAGCACATGTGTGATGCCAGCGACTATACCGTCGGAGCAGTTTTGGGACAAAGGCATAGCAAGGTTTTTCATGCCATCTACTATACCAGCCGAACCTTAAATGAAGCACAACTGAATTACTCTACGACCGAGAAAGAATTTCTTGCGGTTGTATTTGCTTTTGACAAATTTATATCTTATTTAATTGGTAACAAAGTTGTGGTTTTTATAGATCATTCGACATTAAAGTATCTCTTGGCAAAGAAGGATGCCAAGCCCAGGCTAATCTGATGGACGCTCATACTTTAAGAATTTGACCTTGAGATCCGAGACAAAAAGGGCAGTGAAAACCTAGTAGCTGACCATCTCTCGCGTTTAGAGCATCGTCTTGAAGATGGTAAGACCAATTTGATAAGAGATAAGTTTCCTGATGAGTATTTGCTTGCAATTAATGTCATGCCATGGTATGCCGATATTGTCAACTACTTGGTAAGTAACATTCTGCCACCAGACTTGGCATACAATACCAAGAAAAGGTTTTTGAGGGAAGTTAGGCAATACTATTGGGACGAGCCAATATTGTTCAAACAGTGTGCTGACCAAGTGATCCGCCGGTGTGTGCCTGAGGATGAACAGCATAATATATTGCATCTATGCCATGCTGCACAATATGGAGGTCACTTTGCTAGAGTAAAAACTGCTGACAAGGTACTGCAGTCATGATTCTTTTGGCTCACACTATATAAGGATGCCCACGAGTATGCCAAGGCATGTGATCGATGCCAACGGACAGGAAACATCTCTGGGACACCAACTACCACTTCAAAACATTATGCCTGTGGATTTATTTGATGTATGGGGGATATACTTTATGGGTCTTTTTCTACCCTCATTTGGTAATGTATACATTCTTGTGGCTGATGACTACGTATCTAAGTGGGTAGAAGCTGTTGCTCTGCCAACGAACAATGCCAAGGCCGTTGCCAAGTTTTTACATAAGCATATATTTACCAGATTTGGTGCCCCTAGAGTGATCATTCATGATGAGGGCACTCATTTTAAATGTAGTCTAATTTCTAAAGCCTTGTGCAGGTATGGTATACAACAGAAAATTTCCACAGCATATCATCCGCAAACAAACGGGCAAGCTGAGATTTCAAACAAGGAGATCAAAAACATCTTAGAGAAGATTGTTAATCCATCAAAGAATGACTGGTCCTTGAGACTAGATGAGTCATTGTGGGCTTACAAGACTGCGTTTAAAACTCCTCTGGGTACTTCACCATTTAGACTTGTTTTCGGAAAACCATGCCATCTGCCAGTGGAGCTTGAGCATAAAGCCTACTAGGCCATCAGAACACTTGGCATGGCATGGAGAGCTGCTAGAGAAAAAAGGTTACTGGACCTAAATGAGTTGGAGGAAATCAGAAAGCAAGCCTATGAGAACGCCATGATCTACAAGGAAAAAGTAAAACGTTGGCATGACAGCAGGATAATGCCAAGTCATTTTGAGGTAAGCCAACGTGTTTTGCTATTCAACTCATGACTTAAGTTGTTTCCAGGGAAACTCAGATCAAGATGGACGTGCCCTTATGAAGTTGTGAAGCCCTATGCTCATAGAGCTGTAGACATTAAGAACTTGAAGACGGGAGAAATCTTTAAGGTGAATGGCCAACGCTTAAAGCACTACATGGAAGGTGATCAGAACAATGCCAAAGAGGTGATCCTCTTTGCAGAGGTTACGTGAAAACACCGTCATGTTTGAATTTTTGTAAATATTTGGTTAGTGTTTTTCTTTGTTTTTAGTTTTTTATTGTTTTTCTTTCTTTTTGAGTTCCATGTTTTTATTCCTTTAATGTGTTGAAAGGTTTCCTTTAAGTTGCGCAGATTCATTGTGCCAAGAACACTGCCAGGGTCGCTAACAGGAGCCAACGCTTTAACAGAAAAATCTGCCAGACGCAGTGCCAGAGTAGCTTGCATGCAGCGGTGCAAAAGATTGAAGGAAGAGGGAAAACCCTAGTTTTATCGGCCTAGTAAAAAATTGAGAGAGTTATCTTTATTTGACTTTAAGCCCTAGCAACCCAAATTTTGGTTGAAATTTAAATTTCAAATCAATTACCTTATCACTCCAATCCTTACCCTATCTTATCACATATCACCTTATTACTTCAACCTTATCACTCCACTTATTTTTAAATTAATTCTTTTTATTCCCCATCATTATCCCTAATTACTACTCCCATTAAAACACTCAACCAACCTAAAACCTTTCACTTTCTTACTCTTGCCGATTAAAGAAGCCAAAACATTTCTCTCACTTTTTACTTCCTTTTCGATAAGCAAGTACAAAATCGTCATTTGCCTTCATCTTTCAACATCATTCCAAGCTTCAACCAGTTTCAACGGCCTCATCGTCTCTTCCCTTTAAAAGATTCTTCAATGAGGAGATCGAGAAAAAGTTCGAAACAAATTTTGCCTCGATGAGTTTTTGCTACGAGAAGCACTTCGAATTCAAAATGGAGGCAACAACCAATTTCCCTTCAGAAGTTATGTCTACAATTAACTTGCACAAGTGAAGTCTATTCTGCCAGCAAAAAGGGGAGATCTATGCCACCATCGTTCAAGAATTCTACGCGCACCTTGTGACTAATGATTCGCATTTCCTGATGTTAGGGGTAAGTGTATGCGTTTTGATGAAGGATATATTAGTAATATGTTTTATTTGGATGGTGCATGAGATGAGCATTTTGAGTATATTGATTCGATGATTGCTGCCAAGAGGAAAAAGCTGCTGACGGATCTGTGTGAACCTGGCACGACGTGGCAGTCTTATCGACGGGCCACTGGACGGTAAAGAGGCTGGCGTTGAAGCCACAAGTGAGAGGCTGGAATCACATTATTAAGGCAAACATGTTGCCTACATCCCACAATGAGACGGTCTCAGAAGAAAGGCTTATTTTGTTGCACTTTATCATAAAAGGGAGTAAGATCAGCATTGGAAAGATTATCATAGAAGAGACTTATAAGTGTGATACGAGAGGTAAATGTAGTTTGTTTTTCCCTTTTCTTATTTCTAACATTTGTATACGCCATGATGTGCCTAGGCTTGATGAGGAGTAAGGCCAGATAATAAAGGGAACGACCATCACTGATGCCATATGGAGAAACCCCACTGCAGTTGAGCCAAAGGACAAGGCCAAGGGAAAAGCAAAAATGGAAAAGGCTGAGGAGATTAGTGTTAAGCTACGACATTACATACAGGCTAGGGATGTGATAATCAGGGAAACTCTCAAGAAAATATCTCCTGATGTTGTGCCAAAATTCCCAGATTTCCCTGTCGAGCCCTCTGTCGGTGATGAAGCCATGCCAGCCAGTTCAGCTAGTCCAGTTATGCCAGCCAGTTCAGAGTCTGATGCTACAGTCCCACTATCTCCAATTCAAGTTGAGTCTGCCAGTTCTAATTATGAGATTAAATCAAATGAACCCAAAATCAAGTCTGCCAAAGCAAAGTCTGCCAAGAAGCATGCCACGCCACCAGTGAAGCCTGCGCAGTCCGATGCCACCGCTACTCCTACTGCAACAAACCCTGCCAAGATTGTGGAGAAAGTCCTTCAGGATGTTAGAGCATCCACTGCCGCAAAGCCAACAATGAAGAGAAGAAAGAGAATGGCCCCTAATCGTGGGCCATTTATAAAGAGAAAGACATTAATCACACGAGAAGAAGTCTCCGAATGGGAGTCCTCTTCTTCCTAAACTCCTGTACATTTCATTACATTGCATTCACATGACCATGCATTTTATTTTATTATGTTCTTTTGTATATATGTGTTGTTTCATGCATTGGGGATAATGCACATCTTGGGTTTGGGGGTGTGCATTTCTTCACATTTATGCCATGCATATCATGTTTAATTTCTATTGTCATGTCATCGAGGTCATTTAGAGTAGATGCATACCGAACCGTTAAAAAAAGAAAAAGAAAATTTTGTCTCGATTTAATTTTGAAAAATGTTAACAATTGTTAAGCAAACTTAATTTGATCTATGTGTCTATCCAATGAGGAGACTTTAATCTTTAGTTGTCATGCCATGCCCGCAGAGTAGCATGCCAGGATTGCTTGGCAATTGATATCTAGTTTAGGGAGTTGAACTTGCACTTAAATAAGGCAGCAATGTTCTGCCAAGGCAAGAAAACTTAGACTTTTTGAAACTATGCTCAGATTTAAAAAAATAATGCCATTGTAATAGAAATAAATAAGGCAGCAATGTTCTGCCAAGGCAAGAAAAAATAAAACTCTCCTCTACCTTAGGGATAATAAGCTACTTGGGGCTTCGTGGTTTGCTCCCTCTTAGTTCTCAAGTCCAAAACCTTGGGGTGTGAGTTAACGAGAAAGCCTAGTGATGTCTAGATTAAGGTGAGGATTCGTGGTATGCTCCATCTTATCTCCTACGCTAAATAGTGTCACGAAGCAAGCTTAAAAGAATGCTAGCAGAAACCCTTGGCAAAAAGAAAAAAAATGAAAAAAATCTGAGTTTAGGTAGTAAAATTTGTCTAAGGGGGTGAAAGGAAGCTTGATGCATATTGCCTACACTCATGCACTCTTCATGAACTTTGACTAGAGTTATATTGCTGCACTTGAATTACTACCTGCTTGGCATTATTGCACTGAGATACTGAGGACAGAAATAGAGCCAAATTCTGCTTGCCAGCACGTGTTGGCATTCAACCAAAATTTTATCGAGGTAACTTTTTCACAGTTTTTGTTTTTATTTTGATTGCATTACTTGAGGACAAGCAATGAGTTAGGTATGGGGGTGTGTTACCTCTCTAAAAGTACTGTTTTTAATGCCAATCTTACAATGCTTTTCCTTGTTTTAGGTACATTTAGTTGCATTAGGATGTTAGAATCATGCATTTGCATAAGGAGTTTAGAGTTTTGTCTATGCCAGTGTGACGGGTTGTTTTGTTGGCAATTTTGCAGGTTTAGCATAGTATTTGGCCCAGAAAAGCAACACATGAAGGAATGACGAGTGTTGTTGGCACAAATAGACCAAACAATGCCAAGCACCAGATGGCAGAGAAGTGAACTTGATGCCACGTCAAGAGGCTGTTGGACCCCAAAAAAATAGGACATGATCAGGCTCCGAAAAAAATAGCAATTGGAACAATCTCCGAAAAAATAGCTGATAAGATGGTACCAAGACTTGTTGGCAGACTCATGCCAAGCTTGGATGCCAAGGCAGCGTCGGCAGGATGACGTCAGCCTTAGCCTGATCAGCTCTCATTCAAATCTAGATAAGAAGATAATCCCTTATCCTTTGGGCAGTTAGAATTTAAAATTTGAAGAGCTAGTCATATCCCTTCTTTGCACGCCTATTTAAACACCAACCAAGCTAGACTTTAAGATGAGAGGAGAAGATTGGATCGTAAGGAGTTGGTGTGTGTATGACGATTGACGACTGGCTGCACCGTGGAAGGGTGGTCTGACCAACTTGGACGAGAAGCCTGGATCTTGAAGGGCTGCATCGAGAGACCCCTTCTAGCCCATTCTCTCTCTCAAGTTATTTTATTTTGCTTTTAAGGAATGATGTATTCCGAAAACGTTTATGGGTTGTTGGTTCACTCCCTCACCATGAACTAATTTAATAGTTGGTGGGGGATGTTTGGTTTTTATGTTATTTTCATGCTTTAGCTTTTAATAATAAATCTTCCTTGTCAAAGTTTCATCTATTCGGCAAACTTTAATATTTCCTAAATACTCTGCCAAGCGAGAGCTGGCACCGTTGGCCTATTGCACCTTAGTATCTTAACAGACTTGGGGTGGCAACGAATAAGTTGTCGAATACTGGGGAGAGAAGCTTCAAGAGAAGTCGCTCAAGTTGATGAACTTACTTCGGGAGTAAAATCTACCCCTTAGGAGTATATATTGGATCTTAATCAAATTGGTTTATTTAAAAACAATCACTATATAGATATAGGGGGTTTTACATGATCAATTTAGGGCAATGACCATCGAGAGAGGCTTTGCTATTTTTGAATATGTTCGGCAAACAATGCCAGGATAGGTTGTTGTTAACGGCTGGCATGACATGAATAGCGTGAAAACCAAGCATCCCTTGCCAATGCTCATCATTCATTAAAACACCTTCCTTGCCAACGTCTTTACGTTTCTTTCATTTATTTACTTTTTAATTATTTTCCAAAACCAATTTCAAATCAAATCAACTTTTTCTTAAGGCAAGTAACAATCAAGGCAATTGAATTCCAAGACAATCTCTGTGGGATCGATACTCAGCTTACCAGCTGTATTACTTGCAGACCGTGTATACTTGTACGCAAAAGACTCATTTTGGCACATTCTTATATTTTCCAATACATATTTTCTGCCACTTTTTCCAGCATTTCACCTAGATAGTCTACAAATATGGTCCATCTAAGCCGACAACTGTGTGAACACGGGTAACTCGACGGTAGTGTGAGCACATGTAAAGTAAGGGTTCGTTAGCCATTATATAGATGATGTATGGATCCATTATGTATGGTGTGTGGATGCTGTAGATGACAGCTTTTGTACCCGATGGCTGAGTGATCAGGGCACGGTATGTATTAACTCAAAGGGCAGTGTGAGCTCGAGTAACTCGATAGGCTATGTGACCTCAAGTATGACAAGCTTTGTAAAAACATGTAAGACTTCTTGTAAACTTGTTAATGCCTTGAGATATGTGATCTAAGAGCTCTAGCTAGTGTAGACTAGATGATAACTCATAGATATTGGAAGCCTTTTTTATTCTCTCTAAACTATGTTGATCTTGCATGCTTATTTTATGATAATCACGAATTATGGTAGAGTAGAAATGTACCACTGAGCTTTGTAAGCTCAGCGTTCAGAATCGTTGTTTTCGTTCGCAGGTTAGTAGGTGGATCGTGGCCGATGAGCGCATCAAGGAGGGATTTCCCAGCACCGTTTTGCTTTAGAGTACAGTGCTTAGTATTTAGTTTTGGTCTTATGTATTTATAGGACCTTATCACTGTTGAGTCTGTAACTTTATTTAAAATGTTATTTTGTTATACGATGTTTTAAACTTGGAGCTCCTATTTTGTAAACTTATTTAAATGCTTATTTGATCACATGGATTTATGGATGAATTGATATTTTGAAAATGGCTAAACTTATTATTTTAAGAGGAAATTTGATGTGTTAGATTTTAGGTGACCCGAATGTAGTACTTCAGATCCAGATTGGGATCGGGGTGTTACAAGAAGAAAGAGAATGAGGAGAAGAAGAAAAAGAAAGAAAGAAAGAAAGTGGTTCACATGGGATGGTTTAATCAGCTGAAAGTGAGACTCAAAATATAATATTTTTAGGAAAAGAAAAACTAACGAGCCACGTCAGTATTTTCTAACAGAAGGTAACAGGATAGACTAAAAAAAGTGAATTAAAAGTTGGGTGACCCCAATAAAAATTTTAAAAGTTCGATGACTAAAATGAAAGCTCCCTAAAAATTCGGTGACCATCTGTGTACTTTACCCCAATAATAATATGAATATGAAATGAAGATGGATGGTTGATCGTAACTCATATATACCAGTCAAGTTCTAGGTTTAAAGACGTTTCTAGGACCATTAGGTCCTATTTTTACCAAACTATGACTCAAAATTTTATATTTCTCAGACTAGCATTCAAACTTGCTGTAAGAGCACGACGAGTTTCAATTTTTTTCTTTTTTTATAAATATCTTGCTTAAATCTTAATCAGGTGATTATAATAATCATAATCCAAACTAGCCGTAAGGGCACGGCGAGTTTCAAGGTCTGATAATTTACGTTTCTTGTCTACAAAAATATTATATAATGAAACTCGTCGTGTCCTTACAGCGAGTTTGGATTAGGATTATCCTAATCACCTGATTAAGATTTAAATAGGATATTTTAAAATAAAAATAAAAATTTTAAACTAGTCGTGCTCCTACAGGCGGGCTTGAATAAAAAATAATATTTTTTAAAACTCGCCTTACTTGTGCAGCGAGTTTATTGTAATATAGCTAACCCTAGAAATATAGAATTTTGGCTCTCGGTTTGATAAAAATAGGACCTAATGGTCCTACAAATGTCTTTAACCCCAAATTTTAATCAGTAATGATAAAATTCCACCACTGGTGTCGGCGATGAACTCTAAACCAATCACACTCTGCGACGTACCCTACTTCCGACACACGTAAGAGATCTGAAACTTTATTACATCAGCAAAACACGTGGGTTCCCACATGTTCTCCCCTCTCCTATCGCTTGCCTTTAATAACGAACGCGAGCACACGTTTTCCGTTAATTAACGGCAGAACCCAGAGATGGCGTCAACTATAGGGGGGCAAATGGCTCATTCGGTTCAGTTTCAGTTCGGGTCATTTCGGTTTGCGTCATTTTGAGTCTGATATTATTCGGTTCAAATTCAGTTTCGGTTCGTTTTGGTTCGATTTTACTTTGGGTCTACTGTGATTCGGGTCATTTCGAGTCGGTTATTTTTTATTTGGGTCAATTTCGGGTCAATGGGAGATCGATCAGTTTTTATCGAGTTTTTAGGTCGGTCAGTTTTTTACACTCTATATATAGATTTATAAAGCCAATATATTTAATTTTTTGTTGAATTGTGTAGTTGTTCATATCATATCTTTATTTATTTCTATTTATATATTTTCTATATTTGGGTTGTCTTTAGTTCAGTCCATTCGGTTCGGGTCCATTCAATTCGGTTGAAAATCTGTTATGGTCCATTTTGGTTTGACTAAAATTCGGATCGGTTTCAGTTCGGTTCGGTTTGTTTCGGTTTCGGATCAAATTTTAGGTTATCATGTTTGAGTCGATTTCATGTCTCAATTCAAATAAATCGGTTCGATTTTCGAATCTCGAGTTAAGTTTGTCTCGGTCTTCTGCGTATATAAATACCACGCCCTTGCTTTGTTTTCGTGTCTCCGACTCCAGCGTTCTCGTCCGAATTTTATTTTTCTATTTTTGGCTTCATTTGCCAAAATCAAAATCCCCGGGCTTTCCGTATCCAAAACTTTCCGTTTTGGGGAAGGTCTCGGATTCTCGGCCGATATGTCGCCTTCATTTTGTCACCAATTTAAAAATCCGTTTTTTTCGACTCATATTCTCAACCCAAATCCATTAAAAACCTTTTCTGCTTGTTTTTTCCCCCTTCTGAATTCTAAGTTTCAAGCTTGACAAGAAAGGAGCAAAATTTCTAAGTTCAAATCTCCAAGACATTCAATTCAAAAGTTTTACTGGGTTATTGAAGTTTGCCAGGGTAAGTGGGTCTTAATTCTTCTTTTCCCTAGCCTTTTTTCTATCAGCAACCAAACAGAGCATTACTTTTTCTTTATGCTTTGCATCATTTTATACTGTTATCAAAGCTAATGGTTCTGAGAATGTGTTTTTATGAACGAAAAACCACCATTTTTTCAACTTTGTTCATTTAAATTGGTTTTGTCAGAAACATCGGCTTGCTTGAACAGATTATTGTTTTTATTTACTTTGAATCTCTGTTGGTCACGTTAAAGCAAAGCATAGATTCAAATCTCGGTCCTTTGATCAATTAGGATGCTTTCCAAATGGTATGTATGGCCCCTCATGTTTCCTTCTTTATTTGACTGCTTATTTAAAAAAAAGGATTTAGCAACTGCAATAACTTTTTGTTTTGGGGGTGTAATGTAGGAGGCGTTACTTCTCTGATCCCGAGTTCTTTTTCTTTTTGCTTCTCTTTTCCTTTCTGTCCTTGTCAAAATAAGGGATGACGCTGATGCAACATTCACCATTGTTGGATTGTTTTTTTCTTGGCTGCCAAACATTCACCCCGTGACTATTACCCTCATAAAAAAATGCACCCCATGTGTTTTCCTCTAAATTCAAGTAATCTAGAAATTCCTTCGAGTGGGTTTAAATTAGGGGACAATTGACCCTACTTAATTTATTATGGTATAAGACTTTGAGTTAAATGGGTTATTAAGGAGTTAGTATAAACTTTTTTATGAAAATATTAGAATTGACTCACGTGATTTATTTGAGTATGGGAATAACAATATTTATATCGTAGTGGTATGAGAATCTTCATACCTAAAATCTACTCTGACCTCACTATATGAAAATTCTGACTCCACCACCACTTATTCTATTTCGGATTCATTCATTTATTTTTGTTTTTTTTTCAGGGATAAGAAGACGATAAGAAATTAAAAAAATATATGTTTACGTGCATAGCGTGCACAAAGCAGATGGCGGATGGAGAGGAAGAAGCAGAAGGAGCGCGTGGGAGTGGCACGCCGAGCAGTAAAGAAGCTGTGAAAAGCCTCACCACGCAGGTTCTACTTCATTCAATCTATGTTAGCTCAGGCTTTGCTTTTTTCCAGTTCCCTTTTTCCTACTCGGGGCTTTGTTTGTGAAAACGAACAAAATCGTAATCACAATTAGCTGATATCTTTACCCTCGGGACCACCTTCTTCTTTGGACGCTTTTTCCCCATCTTTTCTTTCACGTTTATTCATACATGCATGTACACCACTCTTTGAATTTACTGCAATATACTACTCCATAGTCCATAGTTAATAGTATTCTGCAAAAGCTGTGCATGGGGTGGGCTCACTCGGGACCTTTAGACCACTTCTTTACATGTAATATGCTGTAGCCACAGATGGACCGAGGGGTGTTGGAGTGAACAGTCGCACCCCTGAAAATTTTAAATTCCCATATAATTCATGTATTATGTATGTATTTTCTATTAATGATTTAAGTTCGCACTCCCTACATTTCTAGTATAACTTCATAACAGTTCACACCCTTGATATAAAATCCTGCATCCGTCATGTCCCTAACTGTAGCCATTTTGGCTCATCAGTCATCCCATTGCTTTGCCTTTGCTACTAATATCATATTATATATTCAGATCCTTTCTGTTTTTAGGATGTACAAGAAAACACAATTAAAACCTTTTTGCAATAAGAGGATTTGTGATATATTAGGAAGGGAGTGCATTGCTACATTTGGTGTTTAGGTCCTTGAAGAATCCAATGGGAAAAGAGGGTTTTAATAAATGAGGCTAAAAGTGAGAACCTTTGGAGTAAAACGGTGAGTTTGCAATACAGCTTGTACTTGAGTAGCAGGCAAATTTGACCCGAGACCCGAATTGATTTATCTAACCCGAAACCAACCCGAACATAATTCGAAACCCAAAATAAATTGAACCGAAATCGATACGAACCGATTTTCACCCAAACGAAGACAACCTGAAATAAAAAAAAATATTAAAAGAAATAAAGAAAGATGAAATGTGAACAATCGATCAACTCACCAAAAAGTCAAATATATTAGCTTTATAAAGTCATATATAACGTGTAAGAAACTGACCGGGCCTAAAAACTCGATTAAAATCGGTTGACCTACTATTAACTCGAAAATGACCTGAACCGAAATTAAACAAACTGAAAATAACCGACCCGAAAATCAATCGGCCCAATATGACCCAAATTACCATAGACTCAAACTAAAATCAAAGTGAATCAAAACCGGCTCTGAACCGAATGATATCAAACCCGAAATAACCCAAATGTTACCGAATGACCCGTTTGTCACCTATATATTTGAGTACACTGGTGTGCCTAGGCTGTTGTTAGATGCTGGTAGGTCTTTTCGTGGCTTGGAGCAACTAGAATCCCCTCAGCCGCTCAACTTTGTACAAAGATCCCACCTTTTTTATGACCTTTCTCTAGGACTTGGAGCCTCGATAATTAGACAGATGCAGACAACACTTTCCCTTCATATGGGTTACATATTCTCTAGTTTTTAGCTGGGATTTTAATGGACAAAATTACTTCCATGATTCTTGGCCATTAACTTCTTTACCTATGTTCATTATAGGTCTAAAAAATTAGATATTTTCTATGTTGAACAACATTACTTTTTACTACCAAATGCCTTGTAGAAAGAAAGAGTAAAAAATGGTGTTTTAGGACGAAGTTGTTAAGAAACCAAGATTTGTGGAAATGGCCAATAGGAAGTGAAAAGAAAATACCCCCCCCCCCCCAAGAGTCCTGGGCTTGACCCACCATTGAATCATTGCCCATCCACTGTGTTTGAAAACTGGGGATATGATATGGGAAATGAAAAGAAAAATCTATGCGTGCTAATGGGCAGTGATATCATACAAATTGAAAGCTAGAACAGCTGTTCAGATGTTAGCAGACAAGTACATTTCATCATTTCAGACTGTAGTAGTAGTAGTAGTATTCCCCCTGTATTTTCACAGTTGACATCTCTTTTTGGCCCCTTTTTCATATTCCTTTTCTTTATTTCTTTCTCTTTTTTTTTTTTTTTTTTTTGGGGGGGGGGTTAAAATAAATCATGTTCTTGACCTTATATTAACTTTGTAATTTGAAATTAATAATTCATTGTATTCTCCAATATTAAGTCTATGCCATTGACATGATCTTGTGGAAGCCAAACATTTTGATGAATTTGTGCTTTTCGTTAACTTGAATTCTGATAATATGCAGATCAAGGATATTTGAAATTTTCTGGAGCTTACAAGCAGTGCAAGCCCTGCACAGGAGGCTCCACCAGCTACAAGAGTGGGAGTCGACCGTATCCGGATTTCGATGCTGCTTCGGAAGGGGTTCCATACCCCTACATGGGTGGAAGCACTAGTTCAACGCCAGCGTGGGACTTCACCAGTGCCAGTCATCATCCAGGAAGATCGGACTCGAGATTTACTGGGGTATTCGGTGGTGATACAACTCCTGGCTACAGGGAGTCTTTCTCGGTCCAGGATCTGGTGTTAGAAGATGTGGATGAGCACAAGGAATGGATGGCACAAGTGGAACCTGGGGTTCATATAACTTTCATCTCCCTTCCTAATGGAGGAAATGATCTAAAACGGATCCGGTTCAGGTGTTCCAACCTCATTGTACTTTTGAGTCTCTGTTAGTGAAATATGTATGTATAAGGGAACTGACGTTACATAGGCTTCGAATATCGAAGTCGGGAGATGTTCAACAAGTGGCAAGCGCAGCAGTGGTGGGGTGAGAATTATGATAGAATCATGGAGCTCTATAATGTACAGAGATTTAATCCTCAGGCTTTACATACACCCCCAAGGTCTGAAGATGGGGTACGCCACCACCTTACTTTTAAGAAATAATAATCAATTTGCATAGTATTCCAAGTTGAAGTTGCTAACAGGAAAAAAAAAACCACAATGCAGACGCAAAGGGATTCGTGTTATTCAAGGATGGGATCATCAATGGAGAGTCCCATGCCTCATTGGACTCCCAGAAACAACTACAAACCTTACAGTGCAGGGCCTAATGGTTTTGGTCCGGACTGCACAAGAGGTGAAGCATCATTTGATGCTGCACGAACAACGACCTCGTCAAGAGATGAGCCTTCTGTTTCGGTCAGCAATGCCAGTGAAATGGAGGTTGAATGGGTTGAACAAGATGAACCCGGGGTTTACATTACCATCAGACAGTTGGCTGATGGCACCAGGGAACTCCGGCGTGTCAGATTCAGGTAATTGAATACACCATCATCTTTGCCTGTAATTTTTGATGTACAAGATTTACTAATCTGAATAACGAAATTGGGCAGCCGCGAAAGATTTGGAGAAGTAAATGCAAAGCAGTGGTGGGAGGAGAACAGAGATAGGATACAAGCACAACACCTTTGAATTTATAATAGTATTGTTCCAATGAATTACAGATGGAAGAGCAGATGTGGATCTACATGTGTCTTGCATGTGAATGTTCCATTCAATTTTGGCTACAAAAACACGTTCCGTACTAACGTAGTGGGTAGACGTAGAGACAGGAAACTAGTTCAGATTCTCACCTTTGCTAATGACAATGACAAGAACACTGAACTAATAAATATGTTTTCACTCGACGCTAATCACTTTCCTATTTCATTCATGGTGACAAACTCATTCGGGTTCTGCTATTTTTGTTGGTCTGCCAATTTTCACGGGGCTTTTTTACCACCTTAGAAGACCTTTTTGGAGGGGTTTGAGATTTTAAGATTTGGGTCGGGACTGTAGTTTTGTTTGTTGTTTTGCAGTACAAAATTTAATAGTTGAAGAAATGAAATTGAAATCGTTGTTATGGATGTTATAATCACTATAAATTTATGTTTGGATTCCAAGCTCATTTCTGACTTCGGGAATTCACGAGAATGTAGCATCATCATCGAGTGTGGGAATTCAATCACGTTTACATGATATTTTGTGATTCAATCCAACCGGTTTCATCACCATACCATCATTACAAATGCTTATATATTAGAGAGAGGAGTTAATGCAAGTACAAATGCTTATAAGTAGACTGTTTGTCAAATGTGGTTGTGTTGAAATGCAATGTCAAAGGCGCCAAACAAAGTGTCTAAACTGTAACAAAACAGACACTAGTATTATTTTTTTATGGTGACTGTTAGAAAAACACTCAAACGGAAGACAGAGAACCAAAGCTCACTCATTTCAGATATTTGGTCCATAATACCAATCAAAAGCATTATTGTAATTATTATACAAACCATGACGCTTGGCCATCTCAACAATTCATGCTACTTTTTTTCCCTGGTGATAAGAAACATGTCATTAGGCTCCCCAGTCCTCTGAACCCCAGCCTTTATAGGTGGAGTGCCTTAACTGCGCAACATATGGCCTACGATTCCCAATTGTAACATTTGCCAACTTATCCGCTACATCATAAGCTCCTATGTCATTGTGATCCTTGTTGATGGATGCAGCAACTGGACAAAATATTATATTTTCATGTCAGTGCCAAAATACCAAAGCAGACTAATAAAACAGGCTCTTGAAAAAAATTGCGCTCAATTATAGTAATATTCAACAACCAAAATGTGTAAATCATTTGAGAAACTGAACTATTTTATTGCCATCCATAAGCATAACAACTATGGATCAACTTTAAATATTTTTTTTAGGAAAGAAACAGCGACCATTCAATAATATATATATGTGCTTACATGGAGTCTTTCTTCCTGGTGGCTGATACCTTGGTTGTTTGTCGGAGCTCTTCAAGGACTTGTCATTCCAACGAAGATCCTTTAAAGTGCGAAAAGAAAGATCATATTTAGAACCAATGCACAAAAACATTACTAGAGAAGCAGAACAACCAAGTCATATCAGATTGCAATTACCTGATTATCCATATCCAGCTTGCATTGCACACCTGCAAGAATCAACCATTAGTAGATAATCCAACCTATAAAACCTTAATGACTTACGATTTGGACAAAGTAACAAGGCAAGGATTAAACTATAGCTCTCCATCAAAAACACAATACTGATGACTTAATTGCTAATACCATCATTGAGCAGAAAACTCAAACTTAACGCAATAGAGCAGTTTGTTTATAGTTATATTACAAACATAGCAAGAAAACTTGACATGTTCATCACGTGCATGTCCCTACATCCAACATCATTAATGAAGCATTTCAGCATTATTACACACTCTAAATTCCATTACCTGTGCAAAAAGATGCATTTGTCTTCACAGTGGAATGGTTGACAGTTAGCTTTGCATTAGATAGAGCCCCAGAGAATCTCCTAACTGATTGCTGTTCCAATGTTCCTTTCCCCCCAACAAAGCATGCAAATTAAAAATAACGAATAAATTAAGCCAGATAACAGGCTCACACAAAAGAAAAAAGAAGGGGAAAATTGGTAAGTGCTCCGAACAAACCTGATGGAGGAGTTCTAGACACAACTGCTCTAGCACGAAGAGAGGGTGGAACATAATAACAACTCTGCAAATCAAAGGGAAACTATGTTAGGAAAGCCCTAGCTACAGTATGATTATCATTCTGACTTCATAGAAGAACATCCCATAACAATATTGAGAATACTGAAATAGCTATAAAAGACGCAACCTGAAAGAATGGATGTCGAAGGGCCTCAGCAGCCGTTGGCCGTTTGAAAGGATCCCATGAACAGAGAGACTAAAACAGACAGCAAAGCAAACGTCAATTTCTGTTGAAACAATCCCATCATGAGGACTAAAAAGCAACAGAGAGCAGACATGCACTTAACTGTAATAAGGTTGATTGCTTCATCACTTGCTGATGGTATCAACATGGACAGATGCACACCAGGGAACTTTAATGTTCAATGACAGATTTAAAAATTATATTAGATTCCAGTCACTCGTATGATAATCCACACTAACTGTGTGCTGGTAGAAAAAACTTCAAATTATACTATGAAACTAAAAAATGTGTGCAATCACAATTCAGAAAGCGTAAGACCTGTGGAAACTGGTAGTTTATATCTCTTGCAAGGTTAAGCCCACCAGGCCACGAACACGTAGTTGGAGTACCTATTACACTACAAATTTTGTAGATTTCATCTGCTTCACTGCATGCATAATGAAAGGTTAGCATCAACCCTGCAAACAACCAGGCGAATAACCATAGTTGCCAAACAAATAAGAAAAGATAAATAGATATCACCTACTGCCTATTTAAGCTGTGCATTATATCAAGGAGGAGGTTCACAGCACAAAATAATAAATTAAAAGAACATACCTAGCACCGGGAAAAAGAGGACGTAAGGCGAACAATTCAGCCATTATTGCACCCATTGCCCACATATCTGTAAGCAAAGAGAAAAAAAAAATATGATCAGAAGGGCTGCCAGCATTTCCATTCTCCAGTTAACCAGAGTACTGATGACACTGAAAACTTACCAACTTTTGAAGAATACAGGTATGATTGAAGAAGTATTTCAGGGGCACGGTACCTAAACAAGTAAGGCTAAGATAGTTGATATAAATGTAAAAAAGAACAGAAAAGGTGGAAAACCAAATAAACCCTCAAAGCATCAAACTTACCAGCGTGTTGACACATATTCTGTGTATGGAGGATGTGAAGTAATTTCCCGAGCAAGACCAAAATCAGCAATTTTGATAGTATCTCTAGTAACCAACAGATTCTCTTGAGGGGAAAAGGGAAGTTGGTTACATAATATTTCTTTGAGAAAATATAAGATGAATATACATGAATTCGGTAGTCAAAATTTACATGTGCTACCTGGTTTTAGGTCACGATGAAAATATCCACACTGGTGCATGTATGCAAGACCTTGAAAGACTTGGAAACACCAATTTCTGATTTCAACTTCTGAAAAAAGCTTTTCTTTGTCTTTCATAAGTTGGTAAAGATTGAATTCCTGGAATATTTGCATGTTTTGAGAAAGGTAATCAACGCCCCAAAGATCATAAAGCAAATTATAAGTATAACACAAATACAAGCTGACACTTACCATATATTCAAACACGAAGTACAGAATGTTATTTTCCCTGATAACTTCCTTAAGCTTCACAATGTTGGGATGATTCATTCTCCTCAGTGACTGTCAAGTGAGAGACTATCATGCATGTGAAAAAAAGGAGCAAAATCAGAAGTGACTTGTATTACCTTAACTTCTCTCAGATTCACACACTCTTCCCATGTGTAATATTTCTTCTTCATTTTCTTAATTGCAACCTTCAAAACAGAATATATATTCGAAAATAATGTATCAGTCAACCCATTAAAAGACGTTTTTACAATTTCAAATAAATAAAATTGTGAGCATACTCACAACTTCACCAGACAGCTTATTAACAGCTCGCCATACGCTACCAAACGTACCATCACCAACTTCCTTAATTATCTTGTACCTAATACATTCAAAATTTGATTAGCAAAACTTGCAGAAAATAAATACCGCCTAGACATCCCTGATAAAACAACATACCTCTCCATTTTCTTGCAGAAGAATAAGTACGCCTTTCTTTATTCAAGATATGTGTAAGAAACAACTATAGTCATATGACATATATCTTCAGTAGAAGATTGCTTGTATTAGAAACAATAAAACATTAACAAACTGTGTTGCTGATCACCTCAGTTCACCATCAATTTCCTCAGGCAACATGCAAAAGCATAAAACCAGAAATTTTATGGTGGATGGGCTTCAGAACTTTATTCGTTACTAAACCCACAGTTTCAAGCAGAGAACAAGGCATCAATGGAAGGAACAGATGAGCTCCACAAAACATACTGACAGGAAGCAACCAGAATGAATGATTTGCTCTATCAAACAGGAAGGATCCCAAGCTCAAGATACTCTCTCTTGGTTTAAAAACATATTTCAGTCAACTCATCTACGGCGCTAAATAGGAACTGTTGCAGAATGCTCAGTACACCAATATCTCATCACTAATCAGCATCCATCAGGAGCAACAACAGAAAATTAATTGAGAACTAGAGCTGCTAAAGCTTATCGTGCAACTTTAAACCGTCTAACAAGAGTGTTCAGACCTGTGACAATAGAATGAGAAGAAAAAATACATTAAAAGTTAGAAAAGGCACAAATAGATGACAGGTATAAGAAAACGTAATTATGCAAAGATATAGATCCCCTGAAAGGCATTTTCCCAAAACCTTCAACTGGATGCTGTATCAACAATTCACTGCAAATAAAATAATTAGATCCTAACTAAAGGATTTTTGATCAAACAGAGAAGATAGAACTGTTTACTTGAAGAAGTTTGCCAAAGATCCAACACCTATCTCAGAAGAAACTAGCATTCCGACTCCGGAGTTGAGAGTTGAAAAGAGACTGGGGACTAAGTGCAGTTGACAAAGGAAACCAAAAGGAAATCTCCACAAACAAGAAACCTCCAATCGAGCACTTCTTGGAATGAAAACACTCGGAAAAGGTAACAATTTGACCAGAAGCCCACTTTTTCCATGTCTTGAAAAGGAAAGTAAATCGCTTTAAATACAAGTCGGGATCAATCTAACATTAAATCAACATCAATTGAAACTGTTTAGTTGAGATATATCTAACCAGGACACGTAAACAAATATGATACGCTAAATTTCTACTACAAAATGAGAAATTTGTACCATAACTAATGAACAATGCGTAAACTAAACTTATTGTTGCTTGTCAATAAAGGGATGGAAAGAAGGGTATCACTCCGAAAAGTGTACATACTAATTCATGAATATAATAGGCATAATGCAACTATGTACAAAAAAGTGGAATAATATTCATCTTAGGAAGCGATTTAATCAGCAATTCTCAACTTAGCAGCGACTCAGCAGATCACAATAAATCAATGGCCAATTCTAGATAACAAGGATGATTATAGATTTGTTGGCGGAGATGATGTTGATGATGATATGAAGAATAAAACATGCAGGAAACCCCGTGAAATCATGAAACATCAATAGCAACGGATTAATTTAACAAATTCCAAGATATTTTCTCATAAATCAAACACGCAAACCCTCAACTGGTAAAATCACCTTAAGCAATAGGAGTCCGTGATTATGACATGCGGTAAAAAAGCATATATACGCATAAATCGAAGAATAGATCCAACTGAAAAGAACCCTAATATACCCTAAACACGAGGGAAAAAAGATGAAATCGTGTCAGATCTAGGTGACAAGAGAAACCTGAATATGAAGCGGTATAAACACCGTCACCAGGGACGGGAGGAGGTGGAATCCAGAGCGTCGCTGGTTTATCTCGCGAGAAAGTAGGAATTTTGTGTGCGTTTGGAACTATGAGCCCGAAATACGGTATCTCCTTTGCTTTAATACTGTTATTGGTTGAGTCGATGTTTAACCACGAAACAGCTTAATTTTGGGTTATTTTATTATTAGTAATTACAATTTAGGAAAAAGCGTGTCTGTACTGGCCGTAGGATTGAGAATATTCCTCTATTTATAGTCGGCCCGTACCCGTTCGAACGCTGGGATTTCGTCCTACCATTTTTATGTACGGTTCAGTTATTGGTTGGGCCCCACCTCCAATTCTAACCGTTGTTACCAATGTTCGATTCCTAAACCAATCCATCTGATATTATTATTTAGGGTAAACTACATAAATGGTCACTGAATCTCTAGAGTGATTTCACTTTGATCATTATGCTTTTAAAGCTTTCAATACAGTCACTGAATTTTTAATTCATAATAATAATATTTTGTTTTTTTTTGTCTCACCTCTCTGTCCTCCTTCTCGCAAATTCAATGGCTAATTTTGAGACCACCACCCTCCTCTCCCACAATTTATAACTAAATTTCTGTAAACATTTCCCCTCCTGTGCTGTACTCAGTTTATAGCAACATTTCAAGAGCATTTCCTCTTTGTACTTAAGCTGGCAGCAAGTTGGGTGGATTATTTATATAATTTACACTTATAAATATTAATTGAAATTTTTATCAGAGTTTTATTTTCTGAGCGAAAAAATTTGAGAGAGAGAGAGGAAGAGAGTAACAATGTTGAGTGGAGTGGAAAAGATTAATTGTCATGTCAGCCTTTTTTAACGGCAATGATCATTTTGAAAGCGAATTAAAAGTTCGGTGATTGTATTGTAAGTTTTAAAAGTTCAATGACTAAAGTAAATGCACTCTAAAGGTTCAGTGACTGATTATGTAGTTTAACCTATTTTTAATATTTAAATCAAATTTTATTTATATTTTATAATTTAGAATTGTATTTTTATATAGTCGCTAATTCATTTGAACTAATTAAAAAATTTAAATTTATATTTACATATTTATTTTGAACATCAATCTATATTTACATTTGTTTTTTTATGCAGGTAATTAAGTATATTTGCATCTATTAAAATATATGATTTAATTATATATATGAAAAATAGTAATAAATTTGAAATGATTTATTGAAATACAACGACACTATTGTATATCAAAATCAAAAACAATAAATTAAAATGTTAGAACAATGATGGGAAAAAGCAATGGTTCACTTAACATGGAAGAAAAGGGTTGTAGTTTAAGTTTGGTGGGAGCGTAGCAACATATTCCAATTTCAGATTCGTCATTATTTGTCGAGCTGGGAAAAAAGAAAACAAAAGAATATCGGAGTGCGTTGCTGAATGGCGATGCGTTTAGATTTGCTCGTAAATGGGAGCCACCTGTCCAACTGTGTAATCTAGGTGGCTTCTCCCATTACACGTCAATACGTCATTTACTAACTTACCGGCTGGGGCGGCGCCAGGACCTTGGTTCCACCAAAATGGAACATTTGAGGTTTAGCCCCTTTAAAATTTCTGAAATTATAAGTTGATATAATAGTAAAATTACCCTTTGATTTCCTTAAATAAAAGTCTATAATTTAATAACTTTATTATAAAATAAGTGATTAAATTATATTTTTCTATAATAGGTATTTAAAGTATATTTTTTAGTTAAAATAAATGTATAATATTTTATTTCGTGATATTTTTAAGGTGAATTTGTTAATTATCTGTCATCGAATCCCCACTTTTCTATCATCAGAGATCGATGAATGACGTGTCAATTGAACATCAAATCTCGAAAGTTTCCAATCGAGTGACAAACAGACGACAAACAACATTATAAATCTTGTTGAGAGTGGAAAAGACCTATTTATGATGATGACAACGTAAAAATCAACGACGATAGCATACGAAATTGGAGGTTTAGGATTGGGATTTTTTTTTAAGTCTTTTTTAATTCAAGAAATTTAGATTTAAAAATTAAAAGAAATTAAAAACAAAAGTATATGTCAAATAGAGACAAGTGTTGGGCTTTTTTTACTGATTTGACTTTAAAATGAAAATGCGAAAAATGCGATAGCAGATTCAGAAATATATTTGAGGGTAGGCACACATAAAATTTCAGGGTAGGCAAAAGTTATAAATATTACAAAAATGTAAAGATTAATTCATAAAAGTTCAAAAAATTAAAAGTAAATATGTGAACTTCGAAAAGTTCATGATGAGCACAGGCTCACCCTACATTACATTTGGATCTGCCATTGCAGAAATGTTAAACATCTATTTTGATTAAAAAAAAAGTGAGCATCAATTTTATCGCAAAAAATAAAACTTTATATACCTATTACAGAAAAATATAGTTTGAATACTTATATTTTATAGTTAAGATTAATTTAATTTTAACTCCTCGAGTAAACCTAGGGGAACACAGCAGAAATCAATAAAAAAATGTTAATAAAGCAGAAATAGTTTTGATTCATACTTGTTAAATCACAATTGGGAAGCAAGTGACCAAATAATAAATATCTCCCCATCCATGGGAGAAAGAAAATAAGGCCGATAAAGATATTATATGAGGAAACAAAAAACTGAGTATGGATAGATGCCTTACAAAGAATATATCTATAACTTAACTGAATCATATTATTGGGAGGCTAATTCTCCAGTCGACGAATATGAATTCAGAGGTTCTTGATTTCTATGGATATACGGTATCCGAGTATGGAACTTCCTTCTTTTCGTCTCCAATGCTCAGAAGCACAATGTCATTTTTGGCAACAGATTTGTCATCTTGAACTGCGGTTAGACGAATACCAGAGCTTTTTCTGGCAAACTAATACCTTCTCCTTGGTTACACCGTATTCGGTGTCTTCTTTGCGGCAGCTCCACCTCAATCCCTTTGCAATGCCGGCGATCGCGTCGAAAAAATAGCTGGATTCTCGGATTAATGCGCACCCCTTAGGTCGCAGGATTCGGTCCATCTCCAAGAGCACGTACTTCATATCACACCTGCCAAAGCCAACAATGTTTTCAACCCAAAACAAAGTGCAAAATGCATAGAGTTCACTAAAGAAACATGAGATGGCAAATGCACTCGATGTCTACCTGTGGCTCTCGGCAGTGAAGAGGCCATCGAGGTGAAGATCATATGTACGAGATATGTTGAAAATGCTTCACACCTGGAAAAGAAGTGCACCAGATTAGACACAGTGCTATTTGGTAGTGCATGCCTAGGATTCAGATTTCATGCAAGTGCATTTGAAATTACCAATCGTGATAAGACCCCGGTCATAGACCACAGGAAGTGTGTTGGTAGCGTAGGAAGAGACAACATTCATGACCCATAGGGGATCGTCGATAACAGCTGCAGCAAAACCTCCATAAACTGTATTCATGTCCATAACATTTCGTATCTCATCGGTCCCAAGTGCAGGGAGTAACTTCTTGTAGTGCTTTGCTCGCACCTTCCACTTGCTGTCATCATGCTTTAAAGCACTGGCACTCCCACCCGGAATATTTGAGATGCGTTGAGGTGCAACTTGCAACCTCTCTGGCCACTTTGGCAGGGACCCCAAGGCTGATTTCTTAAGTTCTGGCTTGGGAACTACAACACACGGGCGGAGTGGAGTGTACCATGCTGAATCTGGTTCAAGACTCTCATCACACTTGGGCGGGTAGACATCCTCTGCAAGCTTATTGTAGCAGCTATTATCCGAAGATTTCCGCCACACAGCAAGATCGTCCTTTTTGGCATACATTTTAAAGCACATTGATGTCAACAAGTCCTGCAACTTCTCATATCTGATTTCTGCTCTTCCACGGTCGTATTCCATCCACGCCAGCGGTTTTTATAGTTTACAGGAGGACCAGACAAGATCCAGAAACCACCAGGACGGAGTATGCGGTGAACTTCAAGGAGATATATTCCACCTGAAAGCAAGAGCATTTACTGTTTCAAAACTGAAAGTGCGACCAAAAGTAGTGCTAGGTCGAGACAAAAAGCGAAGCAAAACAATGCAGATTCTAATGTTGAAGCATGGGTAGGAAAAAGAAACAGATCATAAAATAGTATGCCTTTTAACTCTCGGTCATCAAAGGAATTTCATCGAAACAACTTTTAAGCCGAGTTGAGTACAATTATTTACCAAATTCAGTCCATGGGATAAGGCATCTTGAGCAATGAGCCATATCAAATGAATTTGAAGGGAAAGGAAGCCGCTGGGTAGAAATGACACCAAGGATTGCTGGTATTCCACGTTCCAGAGCAAACTGCACCTGAGCTTCATGATTATCTCTCGGGGCTGTAGCGATGTCTTTTCTCGCTAAAAAAAAGTTGATTTTCGAAGGGTATTTTGAGAGGTGTTTGAATATAAAACGTTTATTTCGTAGGGCTTTAAAAGAAGCCGCATTTTTAAAAAAAATGGAGTCGCCACCGGCCACTTAGGTAGGCCGGACACCATAAAACCATATATTCAAAAAGATTGGGTTCGGGAGTCGGTTACGGATGGGGAAGGATTAGCACCCCCACACCGCCCAAAATTGGTACTTTAATAATTACCGCTTTATTAATATTGGATTTTCCGGATTAAAGTGACAATTATTTTAAAATTCGGTCATAATTGCGAATAAATTCTAAGGGCCCCGTTATCCGAGAATAAACGTCCAACCACTATCACTATGCCTGATACTGGCCCTGTTTACGCTCGGATAAAAGGGCACCGCATTAACAATTTATATCTCGATATGCAATCTTAGTGGCAAAAATATAAAACATGGCAAAATATTCAAATGTAATAAATATTGACATAACAGAATACTAATCTTACATAAATAATATACTAGATTAAAACATGCATATATACATATTATTCTAAATAATAGATAAAAACAACTTTAACAAGTTAGAATAACAATGCAGGAATAATTACGTCGTATATAGACGAACAAATATTTCAAAAAGACATACATGCTAGTCATAAAACATATTTCAACATATATGGAACAATATATTATACATAAAAGAAGACACACTAACACGTAACCCAAAAGCCAAGAAAACATACAATACATACAAAAATACAAGAACATGCTGTTTTACGAGTCAAATAGAACATAACATGCTTTAATACGAATAACCGGATAAAATATAAAAATACATGACTATTATAAGCTTAACACACTCATACATATAAACATAAAATACGAGGCATATACGAGGGACATAAAACAAAATAATAGAATATCAACATATACTATTATAATACGAACATGAATATTTACAAAGAATACAAGACTGAAATGAAAGAAAAATAAAAGTTAGTGGCAGAAATTAAAGAACAATAACATGTAATTTAGGGACGAAAATGCGAAACAAACAAAACATAAAAGGATCAAAACTGTAATTAGACCAAGGGGCAGACCCAAAATGAAAAGTTCAAAAACGCGGGATGACTAAAGGCGTAATTTTACCATTTGAAAAAGCGATTCGTGTAAATTTAGGGACTGGATTACAAGATTTTGAATTATCGGGATGAGATTGTAATTATACCATGCGGCAAGACAAAAACGAAAATATTGAAAACGCGGTGGGATTAAGTGCGTAATTTACCCATTTCAAAAAATAATAACACCTATATAAGCCTTCTTTTTAGGCCGAAAACAAATTTTCACCATTTCGTTTCATTTTCAGTTTTATAACCAAAAACTTATTCTTCGTTTTCTCTCAACCTTCTTTCAAAACCCGAGAATCCAGTGCGCCGCCACCGTGTTCTCCGCCGCCGGCCGCCGCTAACCGGCGCCGGCGAGCCTCCAAAACACATCAAAATAACCCCCTTTTCGTCCTCAACATGAATCCGTGGTTGGATTCAGAGGATACACCCTTATTTGCCCTAGATCTAGAAAATACGAAGCGAAAAAAATATTTTTTTAAACCAAAACGAAACCACAAGGGGTCTTCCCCTCCCTTTAGTTCACCATATCAGGCTTGGAGAAGCCGAAAGGCTTGTCTTGAGGAAGGAAGACCTCAAACGGCGACAGTAAGATGACTCTCCTTTTTTTGTTTCTGTTTACCTCTTTTATATATGCATGCAAAAAATAAAAAAAATAAAAATAAAAAAAAGAAAAGAGGATTTACCACTGGACTTTTCTTTCGATTTCCTTGAATGTTTACAACTTTTCAGTTTTTTTGTATTACAAGATCTATGTTACCACTCTCTTTTTTTTTGTTACCCCTCTGTTCTCTCCCGTTACAAAAGTCCCCGTTTCATATATATCATTGTCTTTGTTTTGGTGCAAGTTGCATCTTGCTTTTTCAGATCTGAACTGACAATTTTTGCTTGTTGTCTTGGGCATGTTCTGAACACGGGGGCTGAATATCGGCGTGGTGGCAGTATGGATGTTCGCGTGACGGATTGCGTTCTCGGCCGTTAGATCAGATCTGATCTAACGGTTGAGATGGCTTGAAGGACGAACAGCCTGGATGAAGCCTCGATTTGATGAGACGGCTCCAAATCTTGACACGTGGAGCTCCGCAGTCGAGGAGTCAGAACGCGTGGATCTTACGCGCGCGTGGGACATTAAAGCGTCAGCGCGTGGACC
The DNA here is from genome assembly GCA_019671005.1 of Hibiscus mutabilis. Lineage (NCBI taxonomy): Eukaryota > Viridiplantae > Streptophyta > Magnoliopsida > Malvales > Malvaceae > Hibiscus > Hibiscus mutabilis. The sequence continues at coordinate 33,726,625 of CM033749.1, forward strand.
ACACGCGCGCGTGGCACTCGAACGGTCCATACGTGTGGAACACACGGCTGGCAGATATTTTTGACTTCTTGGTTGTATTGTGGCCGTTGGATCAGATCTTGATCCAACGGCCCACAGTTACCTGCACACCATAATTGTAATTAGATAAAATTTGGGTTTGGGCCAACCGGGCCTTGAAATTTGTTTGTAATTGAACTTGGACTTCATTTGTATTTGGGTTTAATATTAAATTTTTTTTATTTCATTTTATCAGCCCAATTATGTTAATAATAATATAATTAGTATAGCAATACACATACATACGAAAACGTATACTTATATTATACAAACATTAATTAACATAATATTCTAGCATACGTACGTATAATCATACATATAATTAACATAACATCTATATATTAATCAAATACGCTCATACTCTAGATACATACGCGACATATATACACCCTTAATACGTATACATACATAGCTTATAATATACATGCACACCACACCTTATATACATATTAGTAACATTCATATAATATAATAAATATACATGCAATATTAATATATATTTACAAGTAAAAATGAGTGATTACAGTTGCCCCTCTTTGCTTGTTCTCATGGAATGGGAAACAAAGCAAAGATTCATAAGCACTCATTTTTATCAGACTTCCCTGTTTGTAGCTTTGGAAAAACGAGTTCTTTTGGACATCTCCGCTCTTCCTTGGCTGAATCTTCAGGCTCGTAAGTTCTTTCTATATAGAGCTTCGTCACCTTCCGATCTTGGAGCTACAGGCTCTTCCTATATAGAACCCTTCGCTCTGAAACCCCGAGTTATAAGTCATTCCTTTCACTTCGAGACAGTAAAGCTTGGAGTCCTTCCTATATAGAACTCTTCGCCTTCAACGCTGGTTTCTCCTATATAAAACCTTTTGCGCCGCTGATGGATTCTTCCGACTGGGAGTTCCTCCTATATAGAACTGCTAGTCTTCAAATCTGGAGCCGTCAGTCCTTCCTATATAGAACTTTTGTGTGTCGAAATCTCGAGCTACTGTGTTCTTCCTATATAGAACCTTTTACTCTAAGACAATGAAGCTCGAAGCCTTTCCTATATAAGACTCTTCGCTTTCGACACACAACAGTTTCCTATATAACCCCGTGTCATAGGTGAATTGCTTTGACCGAGAGTTCTTCCTATATAGAACTTTTCACTAGGGCTTGAAAATGCGGGTTTTTTTACGAGGTGTTGCCATTTTTGGACCTACGCTACTAAGATTGCCGATCATGCCCGAAGGACTTACCGATGGCCCGAAGGACTTATCATCATGCTCGAAAGACTTATTGATGGCCCGAAGGGCTTAACATCGTGCCCGAAGGACTTATCAATGACCCGAAGGATTTAACATCCGGATCGGCGCCGACATGGTTGTTGTTCTATGGGGACTCACGCCGATATCTTTGCCACATCATGCCCGAAGGACTTACCGATGACCGAAGGATTTAACACCACCACGAAAAGACTGCGATGGCCCGAAGGACTTAACATCGTGCCCGAATGACTTATCGATGACCCGAAGGATTTAACATCTCGGATCGACGCCACATGGTTGTTGTTCTATGGGGACTCACGCCGATATCTTTGCCACATCATGCCCGAAGGACTTACCGATGACCGAAGGATTTAACACCACGCTCGAAAGACTTGCGATGGCCCGAAGGACTTAACATTGTGCCCGAATGACTTATCGATGACCCGAAGGATTTAACATCTGGATCGGCGACGACATTTGTTGTTCTATGGGGACTCACGCCGATATCTTTGCCACATCATGCCCGAAGGACTTATCGATGACCGAAGCATTTAACACCATGCTCGAAAGACTTACGATGGCCCGAAGGACTTAACATCGTGCCCGAAGGACTTATCGATGACCCGAAGGATTTAACATCGGATCGACGGCGACATGGTTTGTTGTTCTATGGGGACTCACGCCGATATCTTTGCCACATCATACCCGAAGGACTTACTGATGACCCGAAGGATTTAACACCATGCTCGAAAGACTTACTGATGGCCTGAAGGACTTAACATCGTGCCCGAAGGACTTATCGATGACCCGAAGGATTTAACATCTGGATCTGACACCGACATGGCTGTGGTTCTTTCGGGACTTTGGTAAATTCTTCGATAATTCTTCAAATACCTGTTTAGGAACAAGCAAAATTGACATGCCCCTATCTATATGATGCATGTAATGTTGTGCTTTCTTTCTCCTCTTTTTCTTTTTTCTTTGTTAATCTTATGTCCTGAAAAGTCATTCTTCTGATTTCTTTATTTCCTTTCCTTTTGCGGTATGCTCAATTTTGATCTTCATTTCTGTCAAATTTTGCTCAATGGGCATCTGTTCTTGTTTGTTTGCACGAGCACCCGCCTTTCTTCTTCGGAGTTTCTGTCTGCTTCACCAACAAACATTATATCATGCGTGTGCAGAGATTCTTACTATTCTTTCTGTTCTGTATTGCCCCATTCGATCGTGCTCGGCTATCTTCCAGTTCTTTTGACCCAACATTCTGAGTATTTGTTAATTTCATCATCGGGGTGAGCGAAATGCTTCTTAACCTCAATCTTCTTGTTGCCTCTTGACGGACACCATTCATCGATCTCTGTGTTTTAATTCTTTGGAGACTCACTGTTTATTTTTTACGTCCCCTCACTTTGTAAGCTCATTCTTGTCATGTTTCGTCCTTCATTTTCTGAACCAAACAAGGCATCGTGGCTGGAATTCGCTTCTTGTTCTTGAGCTGTCTGACACCTATACCTCTGTTATCATCTTCATTCTATGCATTGTGATGTCATTTCTGGTTAGGGGCTTCAATAGTATCCGCCTCCTTGTGTTCTGGATCTTACCCCTGAAGTAATACATGGAAATTTTTGTTTCTTTAACTCGTCAATTTGCTGATTGGTGTTCCACTGAAGGGTATCATTTAGATTAACATACAAGATTTTGAAAACACAGATAGGAGCTCTGGATATCATGTGCAAGAGTGGTTTAGATTCAACCACTTAGTAATTCAAAGATGTGAAGTCTTCCCTGGTGACTCGGTTCATCCTCATGATTACCGCGTTGCTGCAGAGTGCTACTATTTCTCAATTCCCATTATCTACTCCGCCCCCAAAAGGGTTGGCTTGTATAACCACTCGAGCGCAGAAATATTACTCTAGGAATAGAGTTCTGGGTGGTGCGAGTCTTAATTTTTCCCATGATATCGCTTTTTTTTTCTTTTTTTTGTTTGTTTTTTTTGTTTTTGTTTTTATCATTATATGAGGAAACCAATTCGTCACAGTCCTTTGTCTTGAGGACAACGATGGAGCAAACAACACTGCCCCAAGTTACTCGGCATAGTCACGATTTGAAAATATTACCATCACTCATGAAGCTAAGGTTTCTTGAATTGGATGATATCTCCACCTTATCGCTTCAGCGGAGTGCCCCAAAATTTCCATACTCTTATCCGAACAAGCCTATTACCAGGTTTCGAACATAGGAGTACTTTTTATTATTATTTTCTCCTTCTTTATTTTCATTTCTTTTTTATTTCTTTTCTTTTTCTCTTCCTTTTTTGTTTATTTTTATTTTACTACCTAGAAGATTATGCCTAAAGTTTCAATTTCAAGCAACTCTACATGGTTGACATTTAGAGCTTTTTCGTCCTTGAATATCATCGAAAGAGTAATAATCTCGTTTTACTGACCAGAGTCCGGTGGGGAAGATCACACATCATCGTTGTCACGACATCTATCTAATGTCACCTCTTACAATTGATATCCAGCGTCCTACAACGGCGAGAAAATATCTATGTGCTTTCAAAAACATTATATGTTAAGCGAAATATTGTTTATTGAAAATCAACAAACATGCCCCATCACAAAAGATCTTTGCCACACGGGGGCCACATAGAGTTGATCCCTTGTATTACTTCAGGAAGGTATTTTAATGTAGAGACATCTATGGCTTCTTCAGCACTATGTAGATTTGTTTCTCATCCTTGGTCTTCCACTGCTTGATCAGCTCTTGTGTCAGGGTTCCATCATTGACCAGCTTCTTGATTTCCTCCAGTAAAGGTCTACATTTTCTGGTGGGATGCCCCGGTGCCCCCATATGGAATTCGCATGTGCTACTCGAGTCAAAACTATGGGCATACAGATCAGGTGCACTCTTCATCGGCCTAGGAACAAGATAGTGACCCTCTACCAGATGAGGCCAAATGTCTGAGATAGATGTTCCAAACATTTCCAAATTTGAGCTCGTCCGAGGAATTTTCCTTGTTGCCCCCGATTTGTCAGTCTGTCTCCTTCTCTTACGGCCACGCGAACCTTGGAGATGACACTCATTTATGTCTCCATCCTTATCTATCTTATCTTCGATTCGGTCCTTAGACTTAGACCCCAATTTTCCTTCTTTGACTGCGTATTCTATTCTTTCTCCAATCGTCATGAAATCTTCGAATTTGTTTCTCGATTTTTCCAACATCATATCGAAGAAGGGAGAGGGAAGCGTTGCATGGAATAGGGGAGTCAACTCTTCTTCTGCTATAGGAGGCTGGACTTGGGTCGCCAGACATCGCCATCTTAATGCATATTCCCTGAAGCTTTCACTTGGTCTCATTTTCTCATTCTGAAGAAACTGTCGACAGGGTGCTAAATCTAAAGCATATTTGTATTGATCCAAGAAGGCATTAGCGAGGTCACCCCATGACCTAACTTGGTTTCTGTTCAAACGGTTATACCACACTGCTGCGGTCTCGTCAGGCTATCATGGAAATGGTGGATCAATAATTCTTCGTTCTTCATGTATCCTTCTATTTTTCTACAAAACATGGTTAAGTAAATCTTCGGGCAGCTGGTTCCGTCATACTGCGCAAATCCGGGAACCTTGAAATCCGGAGGAATGACCAAATCAGGGACTAGGCAGAGTTCCCTCGTATTGAAAACATTTATCTTCTCTTTCTTCTTAAGCTCTTTCTCGATTTTTTCTTCTAACTGGTCAAGCCTCGACTCTTCAATTCGTTCCATTTTCTGATTAATTCTGCTATCGAACCCCATGTATTAAATGATGAAGTGCCATGCGATGATAAAACAATACAAAGAAAACGTGATGCAAATGCAATGCATGAATGCAATAAAGCATTGATTCCGCAAATGTTTTGTCCCTATAGGACATCTTTCATTCAGACCAAGAGGTTTCATTACATCCGGTATTAGGGTTTTACAGATAGCGGTGAGCCCTGGCACCTAATGTCTTGACCTCATTCAATAGTCCCGTCAGTTTTCCTTCGCGGTCCAATGCCGGATCCATATTCTGGCTTATTGGTGCTGCTGCATCGGCTAAATCTGCTACCTGTTGAGCTACTTGTCAGGCTTGAGTCGTAACCATCTTCATGTCCCGTCTTTCTCCCGTATTGTTTGCTCAGTCTTTTGTAGCTTAACAGTCATTGCCCCAGCACGGATCTCACTGGTATGTAACGCAGTCTCGAGCCTCACTATACATTCTTTGAGTCTTTGCATTTTCCATTTGGAAGGCTTGTGATTCATTCATTTCTGGTGCGAGACTTGATTTCAGGATATCTTCCATGGCGATGTTTTCCAACTCATTTTGGAGAAAGTCGCGTTGGCCCTCGGCTTCTTCCTTCTTTGATAATGATCGACTTTATTCTTACTATTCTTGCATTACGCTTTCAGCGTTCGAACGTTCCTTAGCTGAATCACACTATTAACCCACTCTTCCGAGGTGTTACCTGCATCAAACTCTTGAATTCAAAGTGCAGCTTACGGTACTCGTCTTGTACATTCTTTGATTTCATGCTAAGATTGTGCCTCTCATGCTCGAGCTGGTCGCGCTTGTGTGCAAGTTCATCTTCCGAGACACTTTTATTATTGACTCCTAACTTTATCCCGCTTGAGTGACCCACTTACGTGTTATCCGAACCTTGGTCTCGGTATTGACCTTCCTTCGACTTTGCCCCCTCGAGCAACGGCTGGCTGGTGAAGAATCGGGTTGTCCGTCTTGAAACCCAAAATTCCCATTCGACAAGATCTCGAACTCTCGTCCCCGAGGGCCCTACAATTTTCAGTGTGATGACTCAAATCGCCTATGTGGTAGCTGCACCAGACACGACTATTGTAATCTTTCGTATAAGGAGGTTTTCTGGGTACATACTTCACCGGTATGATAAGGTTCTTTTCGACAAGCAACGGAAGTAACTCAGTGTATCTCACGGGTATAGGATAATGTCTTCTGATGTCATTAGATTCTCGAACTTCCCCTGGTTTTGCCTCTGTTCCCTGGGTATCTACCCCAGATGTGCTACTTGTCTGCTTCTTGAGATTGATCACAAAGGGATTCGATTTGTCATATTTAATGGTGTTGACATTCTGACCATTCTGTTCCACATTCTGCTCCCCGACCGAATCTTTTCTGAGTTCGACATGCTGCTTGCCTTTCATCATGGCATTCATCCGGTCCATCATCTCGGACATCTGCTTCTTTAGTTCTTGTATTTCATCTTGTTTGTCACCAGGATTGACACTCTTTACGAATCTGCTCGTGTCCTTGAATGGTTCTTCTTCTCGCTGTCACCGCCTAGTCTTGGGATGGAACTCGAATTGGACCCCCCCTTCTTGGTCAAAGAACCTTTGGTCCATCATGAACAATCTTCTATTAAGAGAGAAATCACTCGGGAATCAATGCCTTGTCTAATGCGAATGCAATGGTATGCAAAAACAAAGTAAAAGAACACAAGTCAGTACCGGACAAAAATGATAAGTACATAATAAAAGGGCAAATTAAATGCGATAAGCAAACAAGACAATCCTATTTACATTCCATCTAAGACATCTAGGTTATCTGCATGGCTCTAATAGGGTGGGTTTCTATGTGTTCTCTACATGCAGTTTTGGTTCTAGGAGGTACCCGAATTGTCCTCGCTGTCCTCTACTAAGAGTAGCAAGGCCCCCGATCATCACCCATTATAGGCTCCTTTCAACCGAGTTCAATTCAGGGGAACCCATTCGCTTATGCCCGTACGAAGGAACGATATCCTTACGAAAGCATAAGGTACTCGAGCCCCGAAGGTACTTGCTAGACCCATACGGGTGAACGATATCTCCACGAAAGCATTAGCGTTTTCCCCCCACTTAAAAAGAATGGTTTATATGCCATATTTTAAATGCGTTAAAATAAACGCGCAATTATGACCGAATGTTAATTTAATAGTTACTTTAATCCGGAACTGCTAATATTAGTAAAGCGGTAATTATTTTAAAAGCTTGACTCTCATTTGTTTTTTTTCGAAAAAACAAAAAAAGTCCCCAGCGGAGTCGCCATCTGTAGCGATGTCTTTTCTCTAAAAAAAAAAGTTGATTTTGAATGGTATTTTGAGAGGTGTTTGAATATAAAACATTTATTCCGTAGGGCTTTAAAAGAAGCCGCATTTTAAAAAAAATGGAGTCGCCACCGGCCACTTAGGTAGGCCGGACACCATAAAACCAGAGATTCAAAAAGATTGGGTTCGGGAGTCGGTTACGGATGGGGAAGGATTAGCACCCCCACACCGCCCAAAATTGGTACTTTAATAATTACCGCTTTATTAATATTGGATTTTCCGGATTAAAGTAACAATTATTTTAAAATTCGGTCATAATTGCGAATAAATTTTAAGGGCCCCGTTATCCGAGAATAAACGCCCAACCACTATCACTACGCCTGATACTGGCCCCGTTTACGCTCGGATAAAAGGGCACCGCATTAACAATTTATATCTCGATATGCAATCTTAGTGGCAAAAATATAAAACATGGCAAAATATTCAAATGTAATAAATATTGACATAACTGAATACTAATCTTACATAAATAATATACTAGATTAAAACATGCATATATACATATTATTCTAAATAATAGATAAAAACAACTTTAACAAGTTAGAATAACAATGCAGGAATAATTACGTCGTATATAGACGAACAAATATTTCAAAAAGACATACATGCTAGTCATAAAACATATTTCAACATATATGGAACAATATATTATACATAAAAGAAGACACACTAACACGTAACCCAAAAGCCAAGAAAACATACAATACATACAAAAATACAAGAACATGTTTTTTACGAGTCAAATAGAACATAACATGCTTTAATACGAATAACCGGATAAAATAAAAAAATACATGACTATTATAAGCTTAACACACTCATACATATAAACATAAAATACGAGGCATATACGAGGGACATAAAACAAAATAATAGAATATCAACATATACTATTATAATACGAACATGAATATTTACAAAGAATACAAGACTGAAATGAAAGAAAAATAAAAGTTAGTGGCAGAAATTAAAGAACAATAACATGTAATTTAGGGACGAAAATGCGAAACAAACAAAACCTAAAAGGATCAAAACTGTAATTAGACCAAGGGGCAGACCCAAAATGAAAAGTTCAAAAACGCGGGATGACTAAAGGCGTAATTTTACCATTTGAAAAACTGATTCGGTGTAATTTAGGGACTGGATTACAAGATTTTGAATTATCAGGGGGACTGGGATTGTAATTATACCATGCGGCAAGACAAAAACGAAAATATTGAAAACGCGGTGGGATTAAGTGTGTAATTTACCCATTTCAAAAAATAATAACACCTATATAAGCCTTCTTTTTAGGCCGAAATCAAATTTTCACCATTTCGTTTCATTTTCAGTTTTATAACCAAAAACTCATTCTTCGTTTTCTCTCAACCTTCTTCTGAAACCTAGAATCCAGCGGCCGGCCGCCGTGTTCTCCAGCGAGCCTCCAAAACACATCAAAATAACCCCATTTTCGTCCTCAACATGAATCCGTGGTTGGATTCAGAGGATACACCCTTATTTGCCCTAGATCTAGAAAATACGAAGCGAAAAAAAATATTTTTTTAAACCAAAACGAAACCACAAAGGGTCTTCCCCTCCCTTTAGTTCACCATATCAGGCTTGGAGAAGCCGAAAGGCTTGTCACTAAGGAAGGGAAGACCCTCAAACGGCGACGGTAAGATGACTCTCCTTTTTTTTGTTTCTGTTTACCTCTTTTATATATGCATGCAAAAAATAAAAAAAATAAAAATAAAAAAAAGAAAAGAGGATTTACCACTGGACTTTTCTTTCGATTTCCTTGAATGTTTACAACTTTTCAGTTTTTTTGTATTACAAGATCTATGTTACCACTCTCTTTTTTTTTGTTACCCCTCTGTTCTCTCCCGTTACAAAAGTCCCCGTTTCATATATATCATTGTCTTTGTTTTGGTGCAAGTTGCATCTTGCTTTTTCAGATCTGAACTGACAATTTTTGCTTGTTGTCTTGGGCATGTTCGAACACGGGGCTGAATATCGGCGTGGTGGCGGTATGGATGTTACGCCACGCGTGCCGGACGCGTTCTCGGCCGTTAGATCAGATCTGATCTAACGGTTGAGATGGCTTGAAGGACGAACGCCTGGATGAAGCCTCGATTTGATGAGACGGCTCCAAATCTTGACACGTGGAGCTCGCGATCGAGGAGTCGAGCGCGTGGATCTTACGCGGCGTGGGACATTAAAGCGTCGTAGCGTGGACCCTGCGCGCGTGGCACTCGAACGGTCCATACGTGTGGAACACACGGTGGCGAGATATTTTTGACTTCTTGGTTGTATTGTGGCCGTTGGATCGGATCTTGATCCAACGCCCACGCTTCGCACACCATAATTGTAATTAGATAAAATTTGGGTTTGGGCCAACCGGCCTTGAAATTTGTTTGTAATTGAACTTGGACTTCATTTTATTTGGGTTTAATATTAAATTTTTTTATTTCATTTTATCAGCCCAATTATGTTAATAATAATATAATTAATTAGTATAGCAATACACATACATACGAAAACGTATACTTATATTATACAAACATTAATTAACATAATATTCTAGCATACGTACGTATAATCATACATATAATTAACATAACATCTATATATTAATCAAATACGCTCATACTCTAGATACATACGCGACATATATACACCCTTAATACGTATACATACATAGCTTATAATATACATGCACACCACACCTTATATACATATTAGTAACATTCATATAATATAATAAATATACATGCAATATTAATATATATTTACAAGTAAAAATGAGTGATTACAGTTGCCCCTCTTTGCTTGTTCTCATGGAATGGGAAACAAAGCAAAGATTCATAAGCACTCATTTTTATCAGACTTCCCTGTTTGTAGCTTTGGAAAAACGAGTTCTTTTGGACATCTCCGCTCTTCCTTGGCTGAATCTTCAGGCTCGTAAGTTCTTTCTATATAGAGCTTCGTCACCTTCCGATCTTGGAGCTACAGGCTCTTCCTATATAGAACCCTTCGCTCTGAAACCCCGAGTTATAAGTCATTCCTTTCACTTCGAGACAGTAAAGCTTGGAGTCCTTCCTATATAGAACTCTTCGCCTTCAACGCTGGTTTCTCCTATATAAAACCTTTTGCGCCGCTGATGGATTCTTCCGACTGGGAGTTCCTCCTATATAGAACTGCTAGTCTTCAAATCCTGGAGCCGTCAGTCCTTCCTATATAGAACTTTTGGTGTCTGAAATCTCAGAGCTACAGGTTCTTCCTATATAGAACCTTTTACTCTAAGACAATGAAGCTCGAAGCCTTTCCTATATAAGACTCTTCGCTTTCGACACAACAGGTTTCCTATATAACCCTGTGTCATAGGTGAATTGCTTTGACTGAGAGTTCTTCCTATATAGAACTTTTCACTAGGGCTTGAAAATGCAGGTTTTTTTTTACGAGGCTGTTGCCATTTTTGGACCTACGCTACTAAGATTGCCGCATCATGCCCGAAGGACTTACTGATGGCCCGAAGGACTTATCATCATGCTCGAAAGACTTATTGATGGCCCGAAGGGCTTAACATCGTGCCCGAAGGACTTATCAATGACCCGAAGGATTTAACATCTGGATCTGACGCCGACATGGCTGTTGTTCTATGGGGACTCACGCTGATATGCTGCCACATCATGCCCGAAGGACTTACTGATGACCCGAAGGATTTAACACCACGCTCGAAAGACTTACTGATGGCCCGAAGGACTTAACATCGTGCCCGAATGACTTATCGATGACCCAAGGATTTAACATTCGGATCGGATCGACGCCGACATGGTTGTTGTTCTATGGGGACTCACGCCGATATCTTTGCCACATCATGCCCGAAGGACTTACCGATGACCCAAGGATTTAACACCACGCCGAAAGATTTTATCGATGGCCCGAAGGACTTAACATTGTGCCCGAATGACTTATCGATGACCCGAAGGATTTAACATCTGGATCTGACGCCGACATGGCTGTTGTTCTATGGGGACTCACGCTGATATGCTGCCACATCATGCCCGAAGGACTTACTGATGACCCGAAGCATTTAACACCATGCTCGAAAGACTTACTGATGGCCCGAAGGACTTAACATCGTGCCCGAAGGACTTATCGATGACCCGAAGGATTTAACATCTGGATCTGACGCTGACATGGCTGTTGTTCTATGGGGACTCACGCTGATATGCTGCCACATCATACCCGAAGGACTTACTGATGACCCGAAGGATTTAACACCATGCTCGAAAGACTTACTGATGGCCTGAAGGACTTAACATCGTGCCCGAAGGACTTATCGATGACCCGAAGGATTTAACATCTGGATCGATAACCGACATGGCCTGTGGTTCTTTCGGGACTTTGGTAAATTCTTCGATAATTCTTCAAATACCTGTTTAGGAACAAGCAAAATTGACATGCCCCTATCTATATGATGCATGTAATGTTGTGCTTTCTTTCTCCTCTTTTTCTTTTTTCTTTGTTAATCTTATGTCCTGAAAAGTCATTCTTCTGATTTCTTTATTTCCTTTCCTTTTGCGGTATGCTCAATTTTGATCTTCATTTTCACAAATTTTGCTCAATGGGCATCTGTTCTTGTTTGTTTGCACGAGCACCCGCCTTTCTTCTTCTTCGGAGTTTACATGCGCTTCACCAACAAACATTATATCATGCGTGTGCAGAGATTCTTACTATTCTTTCTCGCTCAGATTGCCCCATTCGATCGTGCTCGGCTATCTTCCGATTCTTTTGACCCAACATTCGAGTATTTGTTAATTTCATCATCGGGTGAGCGAAATGCTTCTTAACCTCAATCTTCTTGTTGCCTCTTGACGGACACCATTCATCGATCTCTGTGTTTTAATTCTTTGGAGACTCACTGTTTATTTTTTACGTCCCCTCACTTTGTAAGCTCATTCTTGTCATGTTTCGTCCTTCATTTTCTGAACCAAACAAGGCATCGTGGCTGGAATTCGCTTCTTGTTCTTGAGCTGTCTGACACCTATACCTCTGTTATCATCTTCATTCTATGCATTGTGATGTCATTTCTGGTTAGGGGCTTCAATAGTATCCGCCTCCTTGTGTTCTGGATCTTACCCCTGAAGTAATACATGGAAATTTTTGTTTCTTTAACTCGTCAATTTGCTGATTGGTGTTCCACTGAAGGGTATCATTTAGATTAACATACAAGATTTTGAAAACACAGATAGGAGCTCTGGATATCATGTGCAAGAGTGGTTTAGATTCAACCACTTAGTAATTCAAAGATGTGAAGTCTTCCCTGGTGACTCGGTTCATCCTCATGATTACCGCGTTGCTGCAGAGTGCTACTATTTCTCAATTCCCATTATCTACTCCGCCCCCAAAAGGGTTGGCTTGTATAACCACTCGAGCGCAGAAATATTACTCTAGGAATAGAGTTCTGGGTGGTGCGAGTCTTAATTTTTCCCATGATATCGCTTTTTTTTTCTTTTTTTTGTTTGTTTTTTTTGTTTTTGTTTTTATCATTATATGAGGAAACCAATTCGTCACAGTCCTTTGTCTTGAGGACAACGATGGAGCAAACAACACTGCCCCAAGTTACTCGGCATAGTCACGATTTGAAAATATTACCATCACTCATGAAGCTAAGGTTTCTTGAATTGGATGATATCTCCACCTTATCGCTTTCAATGAGTGCCCTAAAATTTCCATACTCTTATCCGAACAAGCCTATTACTGGGTTTGAACATAGGAGTACTTTTTATTATTATTTTCTCCTTCTTTATTTTCATTTCTTTTTTATTTCTTTTCTTTTTCTCTTCCTTTTTTGTTTATTTTTATTTTACTACCTAGAAGATTATGCCTAAAGTTTCAATTTCAAGCAACTCTACATGGTTGACATTTAGAGCTTTTTCGTCCTTGAATATCATCGAAAGAGTAATAATCTCGTTTTATTGACCCAGTCCGTGTGGGAAGATCACACATCATCGTTGTCACGACATCTATCTAATGTCACCTCTTACAATTGATATCCAGCGCCCTACAACGGCGAGAAAATATCTATGTGCTTTCAAAAACATTATATGTTAAGCGAAATATTGTTTATTGAAAATCAACAAACATGCCCCATCACAAAAGATCTTTGCCACACGGGGGCCACATAGAGTTGATCCCTTGTATTACTTCAGGAAGGTATTTTAATGTAGAGACATCTATGGCTTCTTCCAGCACTATGTAGATTTGTTTCTCATCCTTGGTCTTCCAACGCTTGATCAGCTCTTGTGTCGTGGTTCCATCATTGACCGAACTTCTTGATTTCCTCCTCGGTAAAGGTCTACATTTTTTGGTGGGATGCCCTGTGCCCCCATATGGAATTCGCATGTGCTACTCGAGTCAAAACTATGGGCATACAGATCAGGTGCACTCTTCATCGGCCTAGGAACAAGATAGTGACCCTCTACCAGATGAGGCCAAATGTCTGAGATAGATGTTCCAAACATTTCCAAATTTGAGCTCGTCCGAGGAATTTTCCTTGTTGCCCCCGATTTGTCAGTCTGTCTCCTTCTCTTACGGCCACGCGAACCTTGGAGATGACACTCATTTATGTCTCCATCCTTATCTATCTTATCTTCGATTCGGTCCTTAGACTTAGACCCCAATTTTCCTTCTTTGACTGCGTATTCTATTCTTTCTCCAATCGTCATGAAATCTTCGAATTTGTTTCTCGATTTTTCCAACATCATATCGAAGAAGGGAGAGGGAAGCGTTGCATGGAATAGGGGAGTCAACTCTTCTTCTGCTATAGGAGGCTGGACTTGGGTCGCCAGACATCGCCATCTTAATGCATATTCCCTGAAGCTTTCACTTGGTCTCATTTTCTCATTCTCAAGAAAGCGTCGACGTGGTGCTAAATCTAAAGCATATTTGTATTGATCCAAGAAGGCATTAGCGAGGTCACCCCATGACCTAACTTGGTTTTCGTTCAAACGGTTATACCACACCGCTGCGGTCGGTCTCAAAGCTATCATGGAAATGGTGGATCAATAATTCTTCGTTCTTCATGTATCCTTCTATTTTTCTACAAAACATGGTTAAGTAAATCTTGGGCAGCTGGTTCCGTCATATCGCAATAAATCAGGAACCTTGAAATCCGGAGGAATGACCAAATCGGGACTAGGCAGAGTTCCTCGTATTGAAAACATTTATCTTCTCTTTCTTCTTAAGCTCTTTCTCGATTTTTTCTTCTAATGGTCAAGCCTCGACTCTTCAATTCGTTCCATTTTCGATTCGACAATTCGCTATCGAACCCCATGTATTAAATGATGAAGTGCCATGCGATGATAAAACAATACAAAGAAAACGTGATGCAAATGCAATGCATGAATGCAATAAAGCATTGATTCCGCAAATGTTTTGTCCCTATAGGACATCTTTCATTCAGACCAAGAGGTTTCATTACATCCGTATTAGGGTTTTACAGATAGCGGTGAGCCCCGCACCTAATGTCTTGACCTCATTCAATAGTCCCGCGTTTTCCTTCGCGGTCCAATGCCGGATCCATATTTCGCTTATTGGTGTGCCGCAGATCGGCTAAATCTGCTACTGTTGAGCTACTTGTCGCTTGAGTCGTAACCATCTTCATGTCCCGTCTTTCTCCCGTATTGTTTGCTCAGTCTTTTGTAGCTTAACAGTCATTGCCCCAGCACGGATCTCACTGGTATGTAACGCAGTCTCGAGCCTCACTATCTGTTCTTTGAGTGCTGCATTTTCCATTTGGAAGGCTTGTGATTCATTCATTTCCTGGTGCAGACTTGATTTCAGGATATCTTCCATGGCCAGACTGTTTTCCAACTCATTTTGGAGAAAGTCGCGTTGGCCCTCAGCTTCTTCCAGCTTCTTTGATAATGATCTGACTTTATTCTTACTATTCTTGCATTTCGCTTCCAAATGATTCGAACCGTTCCTTAGCTGAATCACACTATTAACCCACTCTTCCGAGGTGTTACCCAGACCGAAACTCTTGAATTCAAAGTGCAGCTTCTGGTACTCGTCTTGTACATTCTTTGATTTCATGCTAAGATTGTGCCTCTCATGCTCGAGCTGGTCGCGCTTGTGTGCAAGTTCATCTTCTGAGACACTTTTATTATTGACTCCTAACTTTATCCCGCTTGAGTGACCCACTTCTGTGTTATCCGAACCTTGGTCTCGGTATTGACCTTCCTTCGACTTTGCCCCTCGAGCAACGGCTGGCTGGCTGAAGAATCGGGGTTGTCCGTCTTCGAAACCCAAAATTCCCATTCTGACAAGATCTCGAACTCTGTCCTTCAGGGCCCTACAATTTTCAGTGTGATGACTCAAATCGCCTATGTGGTAGCTGCACCAGACACGACTATTGTAATCTTTCGTATAAGGAGGTTTTCTGGGTACATACTTCACCGGTATGATAAGGTTCTTTTCGACAAGCAACGGAAGTAACTCAGTGTATCTCACGGGTATAGGATAATGTCTTCTGATGTCATTAGATTCTCGAACTTCCCCTGGTTTTGCCTCTGTTCCCTGGGTATCTACCCCAGATGTGCTACTTGTCTGCTTCTTGAGATTGATCACAAAGGGATTCGATTTGTCATATTTAATGGTGTTGACATTCTGACCATTCTGTTCCACATTCTGCTCCCCGACCGAATCTTTTCTGAGTTCGACATGCTGCTTGCCTTTCATCATGGCATTCATCCGGTCCATCATCTCGGACATCTGCTTCTTTAGTTCTTGTATTTCATCTTGTTTGTCACCGGGATTGACATCGCCATCGAAACTGCTCGTGTCCTTGAATGGTTCTTCTTTCTGTCACCGCCTAGTCTTGGGATGGAACTCTGGAATTGGACCCCCTTCCTTCAGGTCAAAGAACCTTTGGTCCATCATGAACAATCTTCTATTAAGAGAGAAATCACTCGGGAATCAATGCCTTGTCTAATGCGAATGCAATGGTATGCAAAAACAAAGTAAAAGAACACAAGTCAGTACCGGACAAAAATGATAAGTACATAATAAAAGGGCAAATTAAATGCGATAAGCAAACAAGACAATCCTATTTACATTCCATCTAAGACATCTAGGTTATCCGCATGGCTCTAATAGGGTGGGTTTCTATGTGTTCTCTACATGCAGTTTTGGTTCTAGGAGGTACCCGAATTGTCCTCGCTGTCCTCTACTAAGAGTAGCAAGGCCCCCGATCATCACCCATTATAGGCTCCTTTCAACCGAGTTCAATTCAGGGGAACCCATTCGCTTATGCCCGCATTTAAGGAACGATATCCTTACGAAAGCATAAGGTACTCGAGCCCCGAAGGTACTTGCTAGACCCATACGGGTGAACGATATCTCCACGAAAGCATTAGCGTTTTCCCCCCACTTAAAAAGAATGGTTTATATGCCATATTTTAAATGCGTTAAAATAAACGCGCAATTATGACCGAATGTTAATTTAATAGTTACTTTAATCCGGAACTGCTAATATTAGTAAAGCGGTAATTATTTTAAAAGCTTGACTCTCATTTGTTTTTTTTCGAAAAAACAAAAAAAGTCCCCAGCGGAGTCGCCATCTGTAGCGATGTCTTTTCTCGCTAAAAAAAAGTTGATTTTCGAATGGTATTTTGAGAGGTGTTTGAATATAAAACATTTATTCCGTAGGGCTTTAAAAGAAGCCGCATTTTAAAAAAAATGGAGTCGCCACCGGCCACTTAGGTAGGCCGGACACCATAAAACCAGAGATTCAAAAAGATTGGGTTCGGGAGTCGGTTACGGATGGGGAAGGATTAGCACCCCCACACCGCCCAAAATTGGTACTTTAATAATTACCGCTTTATTAATATTGGATTTTCCGGATTAAAGTAACAATTATTTTAAAATTCGGTCATAATTGCGAATAAATTTTAAGGGCCCCGTTATCCGAGAATAAACGCCCAACCACTATCACTATGCCTGATACTGGCCCCGTTTACGCTCAGATAAAAGGGCACCGCATTAACAATTTATATCTCGATATGCAATCTTAGTGGCAAAAATATAAAACATGGCAAAATATTCAAATGTAATAAATATTGACATAACAGAATACTAATCTTACATAAATAATATACTAGATTAAAACATGCATATATACATATTATTCTAAATAATAGATAAAAACAACTTTAACAAGTTAGAATAACAATGCAGGAATAATTACGTCGTATATAGACGAACAAATATTTCAAAAAGACATACATGCTAGTCATAAAACATATTTCAACATATATGGAACAATATATTATACATAAAAGAAGACACACTAACACGTAACCCAAAAGCCAAGAAAACATACAATACATACAAAAATACAAGAACATGTTTTTTACGAGTCAAATAGAACATAACATGCTTTAATACGAATAACCGGATAAAATAAAAAAATACATGACTATTATAAGTTTAACACACTCATACATATAAACATAAAATACGAGGCATATATTTAGGGACATAAAACAAAATAAGAATATCAACATATACTATTATAATACGAACATGAATATTTACAAAGAATACAGGATGAAATGAAAGAAAAATAAAAGTTAGTGGCAGTAAATTAAAGAACAATAACATGTAATTTAGGGACGAAAATGCACGAAACAAACAAAACCTAAAAGGATCAAAACGTAATTAGACCAAGGCGGACCGAATGAAAAGTTCAAAAACGCGGGATGACTAAAGGCGTAATTTTACCATTTGAAAACCGATTCGGTGTAATTTAGGGATGGATTACAAGATTTTGAATTATCAGGGGGACTGGGATTGTAATTATACCATGCGGCAAGACAAAAACGAAAATATTGAAAACGCGGTGGGATTAAGTGTGTAATTTACCCATTTCAAAAAATAATAACACCTATATAAGCCTTCTTTTTTTTTAAATCAAATTTTCACCATTTCGTTTCATTTTCGGTTTTATAACCAAAAACTCATTCTTCGTTTTCTCTCAACCTTCTTCTGAAACCTAGAATCCAGCGGCCGGCCGCCGTGTTCTCCAGCGAGCCTCCAAAACACATCAAAATAACCCCATTTTCGTCCTCAACATGAATCCGTGGTTGGATTCAGAGGATACACCCTTATTTGCCCTAGATCTAGAAAATATGAAGCGAAAAAAAATATTTTTTTAAACCAAAACGAAACTACAAGGGGTCTTCCCCTCCCTTTAGTTCACCATATCAGGCTTGGAGAAGCCGAAAGGCTTGTCACTGAGGAAGGGAAGACCCTCAAACGACGACGGTAAGACGACTCTCCTTTTTTTTGTTTCTGTTTACCTCTTTTTATATATGCATGCAAAAATAAAAATAAATAAAAAAAAAAAAAAGAAAAGAGGATTTACCTTTGGACTTTTCTTTCGATTTCCTTGAATGTTTACAACTTTTCAGGTTTTTTTTTGTATTACAAGATCTCTGTTACTCTCTTTTTTTTTTTACCCCCTCTGTTCTCTCCGTTACAAAAGTCCCCGTTTCATATATATCATTGTCTTTGTTTTGGTGCAAGTTGCATCTTGCTTTTTTGAGATCTGAACGACAATTTTTGCTTGTTGTCTTGGGCATGTTCGAACACGGGGCTGAATATCGGCGTGGTGGCGGTATGGATGTTCTCGCAATGCCGACGCGCGTTCTCGGCCGTTAGATCGATCCGATCTAACGATCGAGATGGCTTGAAGGACGAACGGCCTGGATGAAGCCTCGATTTGATGAGACGGCTCCAGATCTTGACACGTGGAGCTCCGCAGTCGAGGAGTCAGAACGCGTAGATCTTACGCGCGCGTGGGACATTAAAGCGTCGTCCGCGTGGACCACACGCGCGTGGCACTCGAACGGTCCATACGTGTGGAACACGCGGTGGCGAGATATTTTTGACTTCTTGGTTGTATCGTGGCCGTTGGATCGATCTTGATCCAACGCCCCTGATTCCGCACACACCATAATTGTAATTAGATAAGATTTGGGTTTGGGCCAACCGGGCCTTGTAATTTGTTTGTAATTGGACTTGGACTTCATTTTTATTTGGGTTTAATATTAAAATTTTTTTTATTTCATTTTATCAGCCCAATTATGTTAATAATAATATAATTAGTATAGCAATACACATACATACGAAAACGTATACTTATATTATACAAACATTAATTAACATAATATTCTAGCATACGTACGTATAATCATACATATAATTAACATAACATCTATATATTAATCAAATACGCTCATACTCTAGATACATACGCGACATACATACACCCTTAATACGTATACATACATAGCTTATAATATACATGCACACCACACCTTATATACATATTAGTAACATTCATATAATATAATAAATATACATGCAATATTAATATATATTTACAAGTGAAAATGAGTGATTACAGGGGCGAGTCAAACTGTCAAAACCCCGTGATCTAATAGATCACCTCCCCAACTAGCAACCTACAAATACATCAATTAAAAGAGCTCAAAATTTAGAGAACATTTGAGGCATAGAAGAGAATGGGGGATGTGGGAAGCAAAGAGATGGACAATCAGTTGTCTCTATAAGTCAATTTTAAATTTAGACAACAACAAATGCAACAGAGATACAAACATGTCTGGTTCAAGTTTAGAATGGGAATTTGGCATGCTTTGAGAATTGCAAGTCACCCCACAACCAGTATCGATAGCAGTTCGAACCGTGCCATCTTTCATTCCAGGGATCAGATCTTGCATCAAATCTACATATGCACCAACTCCTCTAGGGAACATAGTGCCGCCACCGGGGAACATGAATTTCTCCCCTTGTTTCCTCAACCAGTTCTGATTAGACTTTTGCTTATTGATCCAATTATACGGCACATTCCTGAAATCACATCAACATGTTAATACCATGTAAACCAAAAACAAAGCAAATCGAATTCGATCCTCTCAACATAAATTAGCATAGCTAGAAACAAGCTATAGTACCTGTACCAACATTCATCACGGCTCTTTGGCCATCTGATAGGTGGCTTATACCCATCAGGAGGTGGAACCAAGCATTGCTTCCTCTCTAACATTGGAGGGCAGTGACGTTCCAAGAAAGTAAGCCGATGCGTACCATACTTCCTCCACCTCTGTGACAATCAATACAACTCATCAGCAAAGCAATCTAACATTAAGCAGCCTTAACATCATTAAATGAATAATCATGTGTTACCCTTGGATGAGTGCATGGAGTGTAATCCTGATAATCAGCGGCGCATTCCGGGAAAGCAATGGATTTGATTTGAAGAGGGTTTACCGCAGGTTCCTTTGGAGAAGAAACAGTCTTGGAAACATCCTGTACTATCTTGCCCTCCAATCGATTTTTCTCGGAACAGAAGACTCCACCAAGATAGAAAGAGAACCCACACAGCACAAGGACCAGTAATGTTGCAGGGACAATCTTGAGAGACTTGTCAGGTTGTGCATGATATTTTCCATCTTTATGCTTCATGGTTTCACAAATAATTACTTACTGCAATTCGAAAGGCAACAATCAGTCGAAACAGAAAGAAATCAACCGAGAAACTCACTTTGCATATCAACAAGTGAATGGATCTCGTTTGAACAAATTGTTGTGCAAAAGCTTCAAAGAAACTCCATCAATATAAAACACGAGGTACACATAATGATGGTTTAATTTTAGAGTTGAAAAGGACAAGGACCCAGGAAATTTGCAACCACAGCAAATGATGAAACTTCAAACAGCAGGAATCAAAATTAATGTAGATCTTGCTAGCATTTCAGACCATAAAGACAAAACTCTGAAAGCTGTAAAACATCAGGATCTAATGCCAACTACCACCGACACATAATACTTTGCCTTTATATCTTTCACACCATATAGGGACCCCAACTCATACCGAACTCGGAATCATAATATATGGTCCCATACTCTCTCCTCACTGAGTTAAAAAGGTAATAGGGAAACTAAGGATTTCCTACCAAGCATGGAAACGAAAAAGGGTACCCCAAACATTTTTCTTTAATCATTTCCTTGACATAAAAGAAAAGATTCAAATCATTTCATTTTCAGTGCAGGCCAATCAACTTTTTTTAAATTATTTTTGTTTTTTATGACCAGAATTATCAATGGGTACAATGATCTCATGAACAGTACCAAAAATGAAAAAAAGCACGGAGTACGAATGGGAATCTACCATTATGCATACCTTGAAAGCAAAGTATGGAAAACACCAAGAAAATTGGAGGAGGAGATGAATAAAAGTTTTTTTTTTTTTTTGTAGTTTTTATAAAAGATAAGGTAAAAACCAAGTCTTTGCCAAGTGTTTAGCCTAAAATGGGAAATTGATAAAGAACTTTTTCTCAAAAAAAAACTCTAACCCACCAGTAAAACAAAAAGGCCAGATCTGTTGAGGCATTGATAGAGAGAACACAGAACAAGAAATATCAAGTACAAAGAATTATGCAATAAAAAGGTAAACAAGAGAGAAAGAGAGAATTGTATTTGGAAATTGTTTGTACGTTGTCTCAGTTCTCGACAATTACTCCATTTGTCTTAGTTACAAAAGAAGAAATGGGAGTGGGGAAAAAAAACTCTTTTTGTCAAATAAAGCATATGACTTTGATGCAGAGATTTGCACTAAAACCCCATGAGCACTGCTTATAAGAAAACACAGAAAGGGGAAAAACCAGCTCCAACCTATTTTAAATAAGGGGAAAAACTCTTTTGGCCCTCTGTTTCTGCCTGCGTGCCTGTCTAATCCCCTCGTCTCCCCTAATTTTTACCAAGTTTATCTGCTACCATGTTCCTTTCCTTTTTAATTATAAGCGAAGGCAATACTAAAGCAAAAGTGTATTAAACAATACCAACGGAATGATCCAAGTTAATTATATGTGTTCAGTTAAGAATTTTTACATAGTCAAATTTGACATGTTAAAACAAGTTATTGAAATTGATAAAAGACCGAAAGAGTAAGATATATTTGATTTTAGAAAATGAAGTCTGTTTTCTATTTTATTGGAAAATAGAAAACGATAAAAGAAAACATGTTTTGTTATAAAATTAAAAAATATTTTTAAAAAATAAAAATAAGTAAAAATTTCAAAACATAAAAAATATGTTTTCATTGAAAAATATTTTAGGAAAGTGAAAAATATGAAAACAATAATTTTTTAATTTTAACTCCATTTTAACTTGGATTCGAATCATTTTAAAGCCATTTTTTTAATTTTAGTTTATTTTGTAACCCCTAAACCCACCTATGTGTTACACTTAAATCTAGGAGGTCACATTAGGGTCACAAAAGTGACCCACGGTAAAGATCCAAATAAAATTCTTTTCTTTCTAATACATTTAAAACCGTAAAATAAAAATCTTTGTCAGAACATCATTACATAAAATCATAAAACGGAAATCCAAAAAGTATATTACAGACTATGACATATAATAAGAAGCGACATACATGCCCACTAATTATCCCAGTATCGTACTTCAGAAGCAATACCAATGGAACTCAATTATTGATGTTGACATTGCACCATGATCAAATTCTTTTGTCCTGCGAAGGTAAAAATAACGTGAGCTTGGAAAAGCCCAGTAATACAGAACTACCAAGAAATGCTAAAGGCACAAGCAGGCATATGACAAACATAACACTGTCATGATGTTTCGGGCAACAACAGACTTCAATTACAATTCGATATTTCAGTGAAGCATTAAATTTGAAGATAACAGAATTATTCTTTATTCAATCACTGAGTATCAGGCGAGAAGCCTATAAATAGGAGAATCAGAATAGTGATATATTAAAAAAGTTAAACCATGGGGTTTAGTGTGTTCCACTGAGTGCATATTAGAAGCATATAGAGAGTTTCAAACTCTAGTAAAATAATTTAGTATAGTAGATTCTGAAAAGGGACAAGAAAGTTTTATTTTAATCGCCTAACTACCCTCTAATCGAACTTCAGTATGAAATTCCTCAGAACTGCATCTATAAAGGCGTTAACCCAAGCCCATTGGGCATAGGTGTCATCCTAAGGGGATACCTTAGGTCCAGTAGGAATCACCCTAGCCGAAGCGTAGGAACCTTATACAGTAGGAATCATCATAGTCGAAGCATAGGAACCTGATACAGTAGGAATCACCAGCCGAATCAAGGCTGAACCTGCAGAGACTTCATATCATATCCCAAGTACCCCAGTAAAATAGTCTAGGAAGTAATAACAGTAATTAGTGGTAGCAATAGATATAAAGTGGATAATTATTTTCAGTGAAACAATAATCAGAGAGCATGTTTTTAGATCAGATACAGAGGTATATTTCAGACATATGAAAGTCATAATTCATATCAAGGGACATTCTTGGGTTCAAATCGGAGAGAATATTCATGTGCAGTTGAAATACACTAGATGGAACAATTTATTACTCAAAGGTCCTTAATAATCACAGAAAGGAGATAATGAACTATAGTCCATTCTAGGCTAATTTCAGAATCAAGAACCTTATTCGAAAGAATTCGATAGATATCGACTTCATCCAGGTATTCAGGAATTATACCTCAAGGTCATTCAGAATTTTCAATATAGCATGATTATGCAAGAATTCATATATATCAGGATAGATTTTGGGAGGTCGGGTAGATCATGATCAATCAAGATTCTGGATATATCATGAGAGTTCTAGTCAATTTTGCTCATAAGAGTATTTTGGTCATTTTAACACTCAGGGACAATTTCATAGTTTAACCCAGATAGGGTAAGTTGATGATTTGCTGTGCTGAAGATTGCTGACGACATGCCAGGCTTCCAAGTCCATTCCATTAAACACGTTTCATCAATGCGTTATTTTCCAAGCATTCGAATAGGTAAACCTCACATGTGTTTAATATTTAGTTCTAGTTGCGTGGTATAGTCGAGTAAGACATCGTCACAAATTATCCTAGAACAAGCCTCGAATGGTTGAACATGTATTTGTGCAGTATTCTTTCATTATTGTAACAATATTAAGAATGACTGATTTACATAAGTCAGGCTTCAAACCCACGTGGGCATTATAGTTATTTGTGGTCTATCAAAAAATTCATAAATTCTAAGCTTTCACATATCTTAAGTCATGTAGATATTTAATTATATAAGGGCTTAACGGTAGTTCAGACATATTGATTCTTACGCTCTTTACAAACAACTCATTCATTTCAAAACTCGAGAGTATATCCATTATTTTAGTTAATTTGGAAATTTTAGTGCATGAGGTTATTTCGGTCATTTCAATCATTCCGATCAATTCATTCTTTACTGTCATTTAGATCAGTTTAGAAATATGAAGAACTTCTAGTAAAATTATCTTTAGGTGTTTATCCAGAGTTCGGGAAAAATCTGAGTGTTTTGTTATCACTCATATTTGCTTCTTGATACCGAAGTCTTTCCCAATAAATTAGGGAATTCAGATGAAGTAGTTATTTTATCAGATAAGCGTAAATTCTAGGTCATTTCTTTTGTTAGAGGTATTTTAGTCATTCTTATGTCTCAAGGGTATTATCGTTATTTCTTAATGAAATATTTTAGATATCAAATCCTTTTGGTCTATTAAACTTCTCTTTCGAATAGTTTGATCTTATCCAGATTACCATTCTTTTATTTCGTAATTGAATTGACTTAAGCAGAGTTGAAAGTACACTTAATCATAATCATGCATACTTCAATCGAATACCAACATGTTTCATAAAACATGTAAGATGTAGTAATGTATTGCCTCGGCTCTGAGCTACATTAGTCGATCCATGATACTTTATTCGATAACTTTTGAACCCAAATTCGACGTCCCTAAACATCTTGGATACAAGGATCCGTGAATACCTTCAATTATACAAATTCCAAATTCAGTCTTTATTCATAGTGCTCTTAACTGAATAATTAAATAATGTCAAATTCAGAGGATTTCGGGTTGAAATTTTGTGAAATATACTTTAAAAACGGACTCAGGAAGTCGAAAAATATCAAATAGAGGTTTTTGAAAATTTTGACTTTTTGGTCAAAGTCAGCGATGACGTCATCGGTCAACGCTGACATAATCGACCAACTTGCCAACGGTCAATCGAGTTGACTCATTGAGTTAACTAAGATAAGTTGACTCAGTCAACAGATTAACGGGGTCGGGTAGACAGGTTAGGTTGGACGAATTTAGGCTGGGTCAAACTGGACAGGTTCGGTAAATGAGTTGAACCAGTTATTGGGCTTGGACTGTATTGGGTCCAATTCACGGCTATTGGGCCTAAAAATAGTCCAGCCCACAACCACTCATCAGGCTTGGCTACCGGTTTAATAACCAAGCCTGGTCCGGCTAGACAGTTCAGAGTTGAACCGATTTGTTTTAAGGGTGAACCGACCATGGTGGTCAAAATTCGCCTCCGGCGGTGCGTGATCCCCTCGCGAGGCCAACATGATCAGAAATTATTGGAAAAAACAGAAAACTATGAGTAACCCAACCATTTCAGTTTTTAGAGGCTTGCCGAGCCTTAAAATGATAGAAAACACAACGAGGAAGAAGAAAACGTTCTATTTCTTGAACTTTCGATGACCCTCAAATCCGAGGTGAAACGATGATCGACAGTATGGGTCTTGCTCGCCTCGACGCAAGGAATTTAGCCAACACTTCCTCGCCTTGAACAAACGGCCATGGCGGCCGAAAACGACAATGAACAGAGAGGTTTTTGACAAAGGTTCGACGAACCTTCAACCGCGATTTCTCAGAGATTAGAATGACGGTTCGACATGTGGTTTGGGGTTTTGACCGGGGCACGCCGACGAGCACAATAATGGTGACAGTGCACGACACTGACGAGCGATGGAGGAGATCGGATGGAAAATGAGTTGGGTTGGAGAAGAAGGCTCTAAAAATTCTTTGGTTTCCTTATCTCGAAGCAGGTGATAATTATGAAGGTAGATGAGGGAGTTGACTTGTTTAAGTACTTGTGATATACCCAAAAGGGTTTAGTTTAAAACTAACCCAGGACAGTCATACACCAAGAATGGTCTTTAGCTCTAACGGCTAAGGCATAAGTTTTCCAAGGAACAGGGTTTTGAGTCCTCTTTACAGCACATTCATAATAATAATTTTTTGTTCCCTTAATCACCATTAACCAAATTTAATTATTAACAGAATTTTACGAGTGTTACATATTTACTCTTATTTTATTTATAATAATAATATTTTAACTATATTTTATTTTAATTATTTAATAATTATTTTTTTTATTTTAAAAAATTAGATACCAAACACATTTTTATTATTTTTATTTTTGAAAATAAGTTTCCATCTCTATCAACCAATCATGTTTTCTAATTTTTAGAAAACTGAAAAAACAAATTATTTTTTGAAAATGAAGATAAAAACAAAAATAGAATTTATTTTTTTCTAAAACTAAACGGACCTAAATTGTTTGTTTATGAAACGAACATATTATTTTTTTTTTCATATTTCTACAAAATTAAAATAAGAAATAAAAACAAGCCTATGACAAGTAAAAAATTCTGCGTTCAGAAAAAAATGAGGATAAAGTATTCAAATCACCGACATTTGTTTGTTTGTTGACTTTATTTTAATTTTTATTGTCTTCGTAATTGCATATTATTTTTTTAATTGTTTAATGTGATTATAAGATAATATTTGTTTATAACATTAATTTTTTAATTGTGTATACACATTGTATAAACAAATTACTAGAAATTCAATCACCTAAAAATAACAACATTATTTTTTATACTAAAACAACTTGATGGGTTCTATTGTTTTCTTTTCTTACTAATATCAATTAGGGTTTAATTATCCTCTCAATATCTATACTTTTTTACCTTGAAAATTTTAATTTTAAAAAATTAGTCATTCTATATTTCTAATTTAATAATTCCATCATTTTTTTATTAAATTAAGTTATGTCAATGATTTAGGATCTATCGATAAAGTGTAAAACTTTTAAGTTTTACATTTTTTAAATTATTGGATGAGTGAAAATAAAGATGGGTAAAAATGAACGTTTGAGATTAGCAATAAGAAATGGAGAGATTTTTATTGAAAAAATAAGTGTATTATCCTTAATTTAAAAGTTTTAATGTTTTCATCAAAAAGATTTTAATCTCAACCATTAAATTCAGTTAATCTAAAGATCCAAAAAGCGTGTAAAACATTAAAACAAATTACTCACATAACTAATATTACATATGTGAAAGTCTAATAAATAAATTAGGTATTGAATTGAATTTTAAAATATGTTTAATATTTTGTTTAAAATTAAGCGTTGAATCGGATTCAACGATAACTGTATTGTGGGTGTTACACATTGATCGGAGGCCGTGGCACCTTTGGAGATGCTTTAGGCAAATTGATAATGCATGCTAAAATTTATCATATGTTTATTTTTATAATATCTTGCGAGAAGCAAATGGAATGGCCGATGTCTTAGTTAAGGAGGGTGTCTAGCGCACCTCGTGGTTTCGAATGATGGAGTAGCTTTCAAAGGTTCGTGGCTTTTGCGCACTGGTTTTGTGCTGTTCAGTTAGGGAGCTGTTTTTTGAGTTGGTGCGCTTAGGGAGATGGCGGCATTGTGGTGCTCTTAGGGAGATGGCGGCATTATGGTTATGTGGGAAGGGTCATTGGCTTTGTCGCTTGGTTTTTGTGTTGTTGCGGGAGTTTTGTTGGTTCGTCTCCATTGTTATCGGTGTATTGTATTATTTTTCTTCACTTAAATTTTAAAAAGTTTTTAACGAGATATACATTAATATTTGTATATTTTTCGTATTCAATAAAAGCATACTTGATCGAAAAATATTGCTTGATAAATATAAAATTTAAATGACAATATAATTAAAAGAAATAAAAATAAAATAATATTGAATACATTCTTTATTAGGTGATTATTTCCTTATCATTCTCAACAAATTTTCCATGAACAATTGTATAATGTGGCTTTTATTTCGAATTACCAAACACATTTAAAAAATAAGTCATTGAAAATAGTAATTTGTAGTTGATTGAATTTTTTTCAACAGTTTATCAAACAAGGCGGAAATTGAAATAAAATAAAAGGTGTTGAAAATATATTCTATTAAGTGATAATTAAATATATATCTACTTAACATTTTAGATTTATCAAACATGTTTAAATATTAAATTATTAAAATTATTAATTTTTCAATGAATTGGACATTTTCACTGAGTTATCAAATAAACCCTTGATTTGACAAGTTTAATTATTTTTTACTTATACTTAGTTTGACAAGTTTAATTATTTTTACCGAAAAACATGCAATTTTAAGTAATATATTATAAACAAATTTCAATTTAATTGATATTATTATTGTTATAACATGTAAAATAGGCGTTGGTTCAATATGTTTAAATGTACATTAACCACCTATTTATAGTGTACTGTCGAGGGGCGTCATTTTAATATTGATTAATATTAAGTCACGAGTTAGATTCTCAAGAATATTATTTTTCTCTTTATATAAATAAATAAAATTAATTAATTAATTAGGATATTAAAATGATGGCAGGCTGCCTGACAAGTTAGCTCTATGTCTGTCGGCCGACAAGTTTAGGAAGAAGGAATATACATACGAAGAATACCGGAGAAGATCTCACTAAACAAAATTAAAGTGACTTGTGTAAAAAAAAATTACAGTGACAGAGATAAAAGGTTACCACTAGATTATTAGTTTATTACAAGCATATGTATGTATACGTATACGTATACGTACTACAGTACTAAGTGGTAGATCTATAGACTTAATATTAAGTGGGTTCAAGAAAATAAAAGTTAAAAGAATTAAATGGGATTAAGTAAGATCAGATATATTTAATTCTCCTCTACCCTTAAACTTTTTATTTTTAGCTTAAGAGCCACTTTTGTCCATGTAGTAGCCTCAATTTATCAATTTAGCCCCTATAGTATTTTCGCATCAATTTAGCCCTGAAGTAGTCGAATTACGTTACCGTTTGCCCCTTAACTAAAAGAAGCCAATGTTGACCGTTACAGTATTGATGTGACAGTTTACAATGCTAACGTGGCAATTCATGTGTGAAAATGACGTGGTAAAGGGGCAAAATTAATTTTTCAAGCGAGTTTGATGACAAAATTGATATTCTGGTTGAGTACGAGGCAAAATTAATTTTTAGGCAAAAAATTATGAATAAAATACTAAAATGTTAAAATAACATAAAAATTAATAAAAAATATTTAAAAATATTTTATTAAAATATGACTAAAAATAAAATAAAATAATTAAAAATATCTATAAATAAATAAAAATTAGAAAATTAAAATATTATAATCTAATAAATTATAAATTATTCAATTATTAAAATTTGAAATATTTATAAAATATTAAAAAATATATAAAAACTTTCATAAAAAAAATTGTACGATTTTTGTTTTCTTTCTCTTCAAAGAATGTAAGAAAGAAATGATCATAAAATAAAATTAATGTGATTCTTTCAACTTAACAAAAATTCTCTATCATTTTTTGTGCCCTTAACTCTTAATATTAAAAATTAAACTCTACGCTCTAAGTCTAATTTCTAAATCACAAACCTTAAACCCTAAAATTTAAACCCTTTACTTGATTAAATTTATACACATACTTTTATGATTCATAATCACTTTATATTGATAAAAAAATTTAATTAGAGTTTAAGATTTAAGGTTTGTAATAGTTTGAGATTTTTAGGGTTTGAAATTTAAAAATTATGATTAGAGTGTAGAATTTGTTTTTAAGTTTTTGTTTTTTGAATACTTTATAATTTAATAGCTTCTAATATTTTAATTTTATAATTATTACTTATTTTTAGATTTTTTTATTTCTGTTATTTTTTTAACCATATGTTAAGAAAATATTTTTAAATGTTTTATTAATTTTTATATCATGTTAGTATTTTAATATTTTTTTTAAATTCATATTTTTATCTAAAAATGAATTTTGCCTTCGTATTCAACCATAAAATCAATTTTGCCCTTAAACTAGGTTAGAAAATTAATTTTGCCCCTTTTCCATGTCATCTTCAAACATGGGTTGCCATGTCATCATGCGTGGACTACAACGTCAGCACCGTTGACCGTCATGCCAGTACCGTTAACCTCCACGTCAGCACTGTAACGGTAAATGTTGGCTTCCGTTAATTAAGGGACAAACGATACCATAGGGGCGAAATCGATGAATTGAGACTACTATAGGGGTGACCCGAACTTACCGGTTAACCAAAATAATTTGTTAATGGTTAACCCTAATACTAGTGGTGTAAAAAGTTTTTATAATTGGATTGATTTTAAGATTTGTTGTTTTAGTTTAGGCTTTAAAAGCTAGGGGTTTGGGCTAACGAGTTTAAAATTTATGGTTTATGATTATACTTTAGATTTTGTTGTTAGAATCTAGGGTTTATGATTAAAATCTAATTCACTAGCATGTTAAACTATAAATCATAAACCTTAAACTATAATCCATAAATTTTAACCATGAACCCTAAATCTATACTTGTAAACCTTAATCTCCAAACCCTAAAATTTTAACATGAACCCTAAATTCTAAATCACTAAGTCTAAACCATTGAACCTTAAACCCTAAACTAAAAATATGAATGCTAAAATCAATCTACTTATAAAAACTTTTTTTCCACAGCTAGAGTATCAAATAATTACCCTTATTTGGGATGGTTTCAATATAAGATTTAGGTTTCATTTTTTTCACTTCGTATTTTTCTCAGTTTATTTTTAAAAACTACTATTTTTATATCAATTTAGAAAAAGAAATTGTATTTTTGTAGTACTTGATCTAAACTAATTAAATAATAAATTTTATACTAGTAGTTATACGACAAAAAAAAAGAACGTAACACATGATATCTTAGTATTGGATAATTTTTAAAGTAAAATGAGAGAAAATATAATCTGAAAATAAATTGAAAAAATAATTTAAGATATATATAGGGTAATTATTTGATGCATTACAAATGAATTTTTTTTTAGTCTTCTAAAGCTATCTCGTATCCTTTTTAAGAGCCCTAAATTATAACTTCTAAATTCTAAACCTAAACTCAAAAGTTTAAACCATTAAATCTATTATCAACCATTAAAACATAACCACAAACCTTAAGGGTGTGTTTGGTTCAGGGAAAAGATGATTACCAGGGGTAATAATATTTTCCAGACTTGCATTGTCATGTTTAGTTTAGGAGGATTCCCACTATGAGGTATTATTCTTTACCTAATAGTGGCTTATTTTTCCAAAAATGGTGGGAATGATATTCCCCTCATTTTTTAGGTATTACACAATTCCTTCTCATTTGGACAATATTGTCCTTAAGATAATAAATTATGTTCATGTTGATCTTTTATTGCATTTTTAATTAGGCGACTAATTATTTATGGTATAAATTTATTAAATATTTTTATTTAATATTAGTTTAATATATAAATAGTGTTGCTTATATTTAAATAATGTTGTAATGTTTAATATATTTTTATTAATATCGTATGTATGATGTTTCTAGGGATATAAGATGAGATTGCATGTTGCTTGAGATTGAATGCGTTAAGAGTTGATGTTATTAATTTTATTATTTGATTTATAAGATATTTTCATCTTAAAAAATTAGCAGGTTAATTTATTTTTATCATTTTTACTACTTTTAGATTTATTTTATTATTTACTTTAATTTATTTGATATATGATAAAAAGTAATAAAAAATTAAAAATCTAAACATATTAAACATTTAGTATTTTACTGTTTACAAAAAATTAAAAGAGAATAAGGGTATGTAAATATAAAACATTTTTAAAAATGATTTAATAAATTAATTATATTATAAATATAAATTTTTTGCAAATTTTAGATGATGTACTAAAAATAGTTCTATAAATTTTTATGCAAATATTTTTAATTTAATAATTAAAAGTTTAACTTATTAAAAAGCAAATATACCATAAGGACAAATTGGTAAATTTTGCTTCTAATTAATCTATTCCTCCAACCAAATACTGCAATCTTATATTCTTACCAAATAAGCCAAACAAAATAATGTAATATTCCCATTAATGTATCAGGTAATCTTACATTCCGGTAATCTTATTCTCAGAGGTAATCTTACATTACGTAAACCAAACACCCCTTAAAACTCTAACCTTAACCATTCATCTTTAAACCCTAAAATTAAGCGTTTGTGAAATTTCTTTCCCACTGTGCATGAATAACGAATAAAGTCTATAATTTAACCTATAAAATAGGCTTTCGATTTTTAACAAAAACAAAAGTCTTTCAAATGTTTCATACTAAAAATATTAAACTAAATAAATTAATAAAAAAATATTCTTATGAGTCTTGAAAAGAGTTTAGTTTTATTCATAGAATAAAACATTAATATTCTATTGACAAATTTATTATTTTAATTACTATAAATTTGGTAAAATAATGTTTTTATTAAATTTTATATTTGAAAATAAAATTTTATTAAGTTTTATTTTAAATTAGTGTTATCTGTTTAGTTTTTAATCGTTTAATAACACATAACATTTTTTTGAATAGATAGCACATAACATTTTATATATAAGTTAATTGGATCTGAATATTTTAAAGTAATAATATTCTAAACATGTTATATGGCCTAGCCGCGGTAAATTTTGGACAATAATGCATCCCCAAATGAAATTTGGTGATTTGTGGTGCACTGAGGTATAATTAGAGATTTACGGTAAAAACTACAGTAACGGTTTTAATTGTTTATTATTAAATTTTTACCGTAGGTCAAGACGTCATCTGCAGGTGGCGTCTTGAGTTAAAATACAATATTTGAGCCGCGAACCCAGCGAGCTCAGCCAGCTGCAGTCTGTTTGTCAGCTGTGACAACTTCGTTCTAATTTATAGACAAAGTTTGGGTGAATACGCCATCTGTAGGTGGCATTCTCCTTTAAATAGGCGTAACTAACACGCCTTTAACGCTGCCCAAGTCAATGCTACAGTAATTGGCTCGATGATTGGCTCAATAACCACTCTTTAATAAAGACGCCATCTGCCCGTTACTATAATTTTTGCCGTAGATCCCCAATTTTCACCCAGCGCCTCATATTTCCCCAAATATCAGTTCAGATGGGATTATTCCCCAAATTTTGCCCATAGTCGCGCTTCTCCTTCTTTTTCCTTTGAACACTATTGGTATGTTTTTTTATTTGTTTTTTGTTTAATCGGTAGCGACACTAATATTGATGTTAGTTGTCGACCGCCGGTGATTCATATTTTTTTTTTATTTTTTCGCATATGTTGTTGCGATTTTTTCTGTCTCCATGACACATTTTCTCTGCTTTTATAGCACGTCTCTGCTTATGGCACGTTTCTATGATTACTTTGCAAGTTTTGGTGTTCATACGGTGACCCTCACGACGCTTTTTTCTTATTCGTGTTTGTCGGTGGTCACGTAGAGTTTGATCCATTTTGGGTTGTTTGCCGATGTAATTTTATAGCGAATCGTCGTTTTTGGGAATATGCGTAAAAGATTATTGCTGTCAATTTTGGGAATTTTGTCTAATTTGTGTTTTGACAACTCCCAAAGGACCCTTCCTACAATAGTCAGTAAAGATTTTCTTTGTATAAAGAGGAAGTGTTCAATCTGACTAGTGCAGCACTTATCTTTTATTTTTAGATTTACTGTTTTTTTTCCTTGTTATTTTTTAATGTTCTAAAAAATTTTAAAATATATTTTTATTTTTGTTTATTAATAAAATTGTTTGTTTAATGTGTCAAAAAATAAAATAATAATATTTTATTTTTCATTGGGATCATTTAGAAGGTTCAAACAATATAAAATTGATAGACTATACTCATGTAATCAAAACTGCATACATTTTTGCTCGACTATGAACCTACCTGCCCACTCAGGCTCATAAGTTGGAAAATACGACCGAAACATTAGATTTCGCTATTTTTACAAATTGGACTGCAAATAAAGCAAATTTTCAATCGTGGTCCACCTACTTTTGACTTTATAAATAAATATATTGGATTCCCCACTCTTCCAATTACTTGTCAAAACTTATGCTTAAAACGGTCGCGAACTGTAGGACTGTAACTTAAACTTAATGGTATTTGGAAGATTAATTATGACTTAACTATAAGAAAAACGTGTAAATTAGTACTATTTTTTTATATCGATGTTTAAATTATTTTTTAAATTAAATAAGTGTCTAACGTTTTGTTCTGTCATCATTGTAAAATTTATTCGTCAACGAAACGACGGTTAAAAAAATTTCGTTATCTAATGACAATAGACATGCGACTTATTTATTACTTTTCATTTAATTTTAAAAAATAAAAAATAAATATTTTTTTAAACCCCAAACTTTATTTTTTCAAAAAAATAAAAAATCACAACTTTTCATTAAAAAAATAAAAAAATCATTATTTTTTAAACCCCAAACTTTAATGTGCTTCAAAAAATTCTCCAAATCTCTAATTTTCAAAATCTCTAAATCCTCAATCTCCAATATTCAACCATCATCGACCGCCACCCCCTTCATCGCCAAAACTTATTGACCGCTCACCCCTTGTCATTGCATTGAATCTCTAATCTCAAATTCCCTGTCATCGCCGACCACCACTTTCAACCCCACCGTTGTGGGGGTCCTACGAACAGAAGGGTGATCAATGGTGGTTAAATCAGTAGTCGAAAGAGAGATTTAGGAATTTTGGGTTGTTTTGAAATTTTAGAAAATTTGGGAGTTTTTAAAGAAAATGAAAGATTATATGTTTTTTTAAACAAAAATAAAGAAAACAAAAACAAATGCCACATGTTCATATATAATTAGATAATAGGAAACTTTTAAAGGTCATTTATGAAAAAACTTTAAAATTGTTACGGAATAAAACGTTAGTCACATATTTAACTCAAAAATAGGTTAAACACATTTATGAAAAAAATATAGTTTAGATACTTTTGTGACGGTTAAACCATGAATTAACTTGCAGTGATCACTATGGCTGTAAATGAGACGAGACGGATCACGAGCTACTCGAGTTCGACTCGGTTAAAGCTCAATTAACACTCGACTCGATTTGACTCGGCTCGAGTTTTTAACGGGCTGAGTCGAGCTGCTCGATACTCGACTCGAAAAGCCCGCGAGCTACTCAAAAATATAATATACTACTTTTTTTAAATTTAAAATCTAAATTCCTAAACCTAAAACCCTAAACACAAGTTTTAAATCCTAAATTCTAAATCCTAAATTCTAAATCCAACAACCTAAACCTCTAAACCCTAAACTAACACCCTAAACCCTAAAATTAACAAGCTTATGTAAACTTTAGTTTACACAACTTGTATATCAAAGCTTTTTTCCTAATAGGGCTTTAAATGAGACGAGACAGATCATGAACTACTCGAGTCCGACTCGATCAAAGCTCAATCAACACTCGACTCGATTGAGCTCAACTCGAGTTCTTAACAAGCCGAGTCAAGCTCAGATTATTCCATCTCGTTAAAAACTACTCAAGCTCGAGCTCGACTCGTTTACACCCCTAGCGATCACTAAACCATTAATTAACTTGTAGTGATCAGCTCCTAATTAATTTTGTTACTCTCGCGTACGTGAAGTCAATATAAGGTTGCAGGTAACTAAATTGAAAGATATTTGAAATGAATGGATTGGTGACATTTGCAATGAGAGAGAAGAAATTAGGGAATTATTAATTTCACATGGGTTTAGGGAATCGGTGGTCCATATATGACAAAAGCGAGTGAAGCCCAGATGGTGACTCCTTTTGTGGGTGCCATCAACTCATGAGATCAACACGTGTACAAATCTAAGATGAAGGCAGAATAAATATCCATGCATGATGCCTGCCTACTTTCACGTAATTTGCCGTCGCCATAAGTATGCATACAAAATATTAATTTAAAGCATGTGGTATGGAAAAAGGGAAAGAAAGCATAGCATGTTCACGCCATGTGCCTGCTCAATAATTGTTTTCCCTTTTCTCCCAATTTCCATGCTGGATGTTGACTATGCCAATATATATTTGAAAAAAAAAATAAACATCATGTTATATTTTGACTCAAATTCTAATAATTAATTATTGTAATTCTAGTGGTTAAAAATTATTTGGTAATTAAGATTTACTTTAATGAGTAAATATATATTTTAGGTAGAGATCTTATTGAATAAGGTTTCTTTGTAACCAAGTATTTGGCTCTATAAATATAGACTATGTTTAACTTTTTGAATTATGAGAGAATGAGAGAACAAGAAATAGAGAATTACTCTGTAGAGATGTAACTACTTTTAGGCTCTTTACAATTATTGTGCCTACGTTGCAAAGATGGGTATTGTAGGGATGTTGAGAAGAGTGTTTTGGTTCCACTGGGTCATGTGATTTGTACATTGAGTTTTGAGATTACATAGGTTATTATGTATTTGTACTCTTCGGGTTCTCTATGTTGATAGTGGATTGATTTCTCTTGTCCGTAGAGGTAGGCTATGCTGAACTACGTTAAATCTTGTCTACTGTGCATGTCTTGGTTTATGTCGTTATCGTTTTTGGTTATTTTACCGCATAACAAATTCCTAACACCCCATATGCTAATGTACCCATAGGAGAATTTGGATGCATGTCTTTCGGCACCTGTTTCTACTTTGTAATTGTCTTCGCAGGAGAGGAATACATTATATTTATCCCAAATTGTTATTTTTTTTGTTTAACTATTGGTTTTCGACTCACTGCTCGATTAATCTATAGTGGATTTTGCAGAAGTCTGTTATGGGGTGACCCTTTAAATCCAATTTTCTCTATTCACAACATCAAAATTTAAAGCTTTGACCATGCTTAAAGAATTTAGTGCCTCATCCTATTAGACTAGCTGATTGTTGGTAAATTGTTATTTTCTAGTTAAAGCATTGCAGAATCAGATGACTAATTATTGATCAACAATGTGCCTCAAAAAGTATTAACATGTTTCATCTAGTTGTGTTTTGATCACATATAATAGAGTCGTGCTCCACATCTTTTTTTTCTTGTACCAAGTTGCATGCATCTTCTTCCTGTCTACATTTCGTTTGATCTGCCTTTAGTCCATTCATATATATATTTTTAACCTCACCATGGTCATGGTCCATTCATATATTTACAAACATATATAAAATAATTATATATAATATACCGATCCCAAGCTAGTTTCGATTAAAAAATAAAGGAAAAATGGAGTTTCTAGCGGAATACATATACCAAGTTAAAATCATGATATTTGATTAGTGGATGCAAACTTTTACCGGGAAAAGTCATTCAATTGTTTCTATGTGATTTGTGTAACTAAGGAAATGAAAGCAAAAGCTGACGTGTCCTTCGGTCGCTTCCTACTTAATATACATAATTACATATACTGTTGGGGTATTTATTTGAGAGAAAATCTCGCTCCACTATCTGCTTTCCACAATGCATTCTCACCTTAATTCCCGGAGATGATTGTCACTATCCAATACATTTATTATATATAAAATATATATTATAACTTTATATATTAATCTGGCGCCATTAGCTACTTTTGACGATGTATTTTTATATTTTGCCGGTTGGATAAATTGTTTATTTTATTTTTTTTATTTTCTTTTAAATCATAAATTCTAGATGCACTATGAGCATTTTTTTTCTTTCTTTTATAATTTTTCTTCCTCTCCTCTCTAGGCAGGGGCGAAGTCAGAAATTAAAAGTTAACGAGGCCGATAATAAAATGTTACTGTAAGAGTTATTGAGAAATTTGAAAAAAAACAAGACTAAAAATAACAGTAGTAGGATTTGATCTATTGACTTCAAGTAAAACAAATATACTTTAACTATTTTACAATATCAAAGTAAAATATATTATAATTTAAATTTTTTACAGAAGTCGAATTAAGATAAATGAATCGTATGAGTAGGAAAAATTGACCGAAAATGATGAGTTGCAGGGGCCAGGCCTCTATCAGCCCCATGTTGCTTCACCACTTCCTTTAGGTAAGATTAGGATTAGATTTAGAATTTGTCAAAAAAACTTTACGAAAAATACTTTGATACACAAAGTTTAATTTAGAGTTTGATAGTTTAGATCATGAACCCATTAAGTGGTCTCAGTGGAAAAACGAATGATGTTCATCATAAGAGACCTAAATTTAAATTATTTATATAAACTCTGCTTATAATTTTAAATATTTTCTCTTTTTAATAAAATTAGTCGCATATATAATAAACAACTTGCAAGCCCATGGTTCAAACGGAGAGACATGATCAATGATTCAGTAACATCATCATTATCATAATAATAATATATTTATAAAGACGAACATGTCAACAAAACTTACGATTTTCTGACAAGGAACATCATTTTAATTCTAATTATACTAAATCTCAAATTTGATTGCAAATAACCCCTCCCCTTCCTCCCACCCTTACCCTTATCAAAATAAATAAATAGAGATGAATAGTGGATACTATTATTATTTTACAGACCTATGTCTCCAGCTGTAAGTGATTTACTTTACATTAGGAACGGGTATTTTACTTTACTTTTCATATCATAGCGGCATTGTTGCCTTGAGCATTTCCAAATACTATAAACATCAACCTTTGCACAAGCCATTCTATTTTAAACTTGCCTTCTTTTATTTGATTATCTCAATCCACTAATTGCATCTACTGATGTCAATAGCACACTTTGTTTGATGAGGTTGACGATCGACCAGCCTTCGCTGGGTTGGGTCGCCATATAGTTCCTTCTCTACCACAGTGTCTGACAGGGAAAGGATTGCCCCGACTTAGATCATTATACTCAGACACAGCAGCAGCAATGGCTGTTTCAGCTGCCATCTTCTCCCTTCCAGCCACTGCTTTCAGTCGCCGTCTTTCCGCTCTTGAGCCAATAACCTGCCCCAGGATAGAAGCCCCAATGGTCAAGGCCATTGCTGTTTTAGGCATTAAGACAGACTTCCGAAGCATGGCTATGAAGGGAACAGCTGCATGCACAGCTACAAACCATGATAAAGAAAACTTCTTAGTGTGCTCCTTCCAAGCACCCAAAGGCACGTTCGCCGCCATGCCCAAGAGAGCAATGACAAACATCTTTGCAGGCAGCGGCCGAGGGCGCAAGTTTTTAACAAGGGCAGTGCGTGCTAGAGCAGCCCTTGCAGCAACTACAGCAGGGGGGCATATAAGCTTCATTCCAGGTGGGGGCTGAAAAGCTGTTGCCATAAGTGGTAAGACATGACTCACTGCTCTGTAAGATTTTGGAATTGGGCAATTCCCAGTTTTAAACCACTCGTTTCCAGATGCTTCATGGTTTGCTGAATTTCCTTTCTGAAAGATCACAATACATCTCAGAATCAGTGTAGTTTGAAGTGATTATATTGTATTTAATGCATCATCCAATAGTTACATGGCAAATTACATTTCATACGGCTAAGCTTGCATAAAAGATCCAGTGCTTATGAAATTATTGATTTATTTCTCTACAAGGTATCAATGTATTTCAAAACATATGAAGATGGAGCCTAAGATATCAATGTATTACAGGTTCCTAAAGGTTATTTGATTTTGAGACCTCATCACATGTTATATTTAGGGCAGTTTACTCCTTATTTGTAAATGTAGCCCTGTGCAAATTATACTTTCATTCATCTCTTCATTTTTTTTCTTTTGTTCCCCAAATTCATATAATCAGTCCTGTAAAGTAGAACATTGCATTTGTGTAAAAATGCGTGGTTACCTGAGAGGGTTCTTGCTCGTTAGATGAGCCAGATTTCTTTTTTTGGTTCTTCCATTTATCCCAGAAGGGACCAAAGCCAAATGGCCCTCCTGAACTAAAAGCCGACAGACTGATCGTTGCAGCTCTAGCTGCTAATGGGTTAAATTGGGCGGTAGGCTCCTGTTTGACTCCATCACAGTGAGCATCAGACCTCCCTGAGAGAGGTACAATGCCATCCTTCCCATGAAAAATCTTAAATGCCATATCAAAATTTGGACCGTCTTCAAATATAGGCCCTTTTGCTCCCTGTACCTGCAGAGAGAGATATAGAAGAAACCAACTCAAGGGCAAGGGATACTTAACACTTAACAGTTCAGAATCTACACACACTCACACACCAATGCTATGAATCCTATAAAAAAAAGAGCATATTAAAAGGACTAGAAGAGCTTACAGGCATGGGAAAATTCAGAGGGGAAAATGAAAAGTTGGTGGGTTTGTTAATGTTCTTAAGAAATGGACATCCCTCGATGTCTGACTCATTAAACGAGCACTCGGATGTGTCCTCATTTATTCCCTTCTACCGGAAGTCCATTGTTTCCAGTAACAAAAACAATTTACCTGCAACAGAAGCTTCTACATTTCAGAAACAATTTTGATTATACAGAAAAAAGCAGATGCAAGACAAATGGTTGTTAAAGGTTCCTTACTAAGCCAAAAGCACTGATTGCAGAAATTATAAGGATAAAAGCATGAAATCCTCTTCACACGACCCTTTATAGTTTCTATGTGTAATTACTCCTAATTCAAGTAATTAAAATTCATTCAAAACAGGAAAAATAACTGGAAGAGCAGCGAGTAAACATATAGTACAACCATAATTGGAACTGAATGATTCAAGCAAGAGCAATTATCAATATCAGTAATTCAGATGAAAACAATAAGAACCCAAAACAGTAGTCGCAATTTATTTATGCATTTGTTCATAATGACAATAATAATAGTAGTAGTAGAATCAAGAAAACCTAAAATTTTGATGGTAATCTAAGAGGAAACGTAAAGAAATTAGAATAAGTGAGTAGCTAGCTAAATTGAGGAGAAAATACCTGATGGAGATTGTGTTGAGCTGAGCCTCAAACTTAGAAGCGGAGAAGAAAGGCAAAATAGCTGCAAAACAAACAAAAGAGAGACAACGTGTGGCGGACACAAACACCAATTACACGGCTGTGGCTTTCAAGCAAATGACGTTCACATCTTATTTTGCCACGTTGACAGGCTCGATTACCAGTAGAGTAAAACTCAATTCGATTTGACGCAACAAAATTTAATTTGTAATTTTATAAATTTGATTCAACTCGAAAATTTTTTAAATAAAATTTGAATTATGATATATATATGTATTGCATATGATAATAGAAAGAAAATTAAATTTAAACAAAAACTCGAATAACTCATACTTGAATTTCAGAAGCTCAATTCAATTAAAAAACTTCGAATAAAATTTGAGTTATAAAATAAAATTCGTCAACTTGAATTTTTTAACTCGAGCCGATAATAATATTGTGGAAACAAATTTTAATATCCCATTAAGAATTCAGTTTAATCCAAGAATTTACATCTTCTTGTCTCGCCTATTAAACCAAACTTCTGCTGCAATAATAATAATTTAGCAAAAGGTAGCCATTACTTATAATCGTAACTTCTTAATTTCTTGTAGAATTTTGGCCTACTGGCTATTTTTTTTTCCTTTTGGGTTGGATATTTCATTAGGATCAATTTTGGGTGGAATTGTAAATTAGTAGAATGATTACTGAAGTTATAAACTTCAAATCATAAACATACACCGTAAAATAGATATGTATAAAAAAATATATTTAAAAGAAATGCATTCAATTCTTTATGTTACTAACTCATTTATAAACATGTTTATCAATTTATTTATAAACTCATTTATCAGCTCATTTGCCGATACTTTTTATTTAACCGGATACCCACTATATAGTCTGTACTCGTTAAACCTATCAACCAAACAACCATTAATATCGAACATAACTATAAAGTCATATTAGAATTAATTGAGCAGCGGATTTATACCTTAGGATTTGGGTAAATTACAAGACATACCCCTTTAGAATCTCATACTTTATATAATAGCTCGTGAACTTATCTCAAAATTCACAATAGTCTATAATTTATATGGTGAATAGTAGGCAGGTGAAGGTGGGGTAAACGGATACGGGATGGACGGATATAGGCGAGTAAAGTCTCAAATTCATCATCTATCTACTACTCGCGAAGGACATAATTTTTGGCATTCACACTCGTCCATTAACTATCAATCAGGGATTTAAATTGCGGTCGCGGCGTTTTATCGTCATTTCGGACAATAGCGGATGAATTGCGGTTATTGCGGACTGTTATTTTCTACAATAGCGGTTTCGAACGGCGGCGCTATCGCTATATTGCGGTCCGCTATTTGAATCCCTGCTATCAATCTCGTACTCATATCCACTCCAACTGAATCTGATACGGTGCGAAATCCACAAAATTATACTTGTCTCTCGTCCTACTAGTGACCAAGAATGAATGGAGTTTGACCATTGGACTTTGGAGGACAAGAAAAATAACGGCCATACACAGCTGTGCTTGTATACATATTCATACTATATTGAACGAGTAACCTTAACATTGTTTTCATCACAGATATTATAAATTGCATAAGATCACGCATACTAAACACTGATGCAATAGTCCAGTCCATTAAAGTATATGTTTTACATGATGATCCTTTCGATCTCTTCCAACAGTCGCTCTTTCTCGTCTGCCAACTCCTCGTTATGCTTCTGCAGCTCTTCTATCTGCTTAGTTTGTTCCGAATCCTTTCTGTAATTATATATATATATATACATATCGGATTAATATGATAACAATCGTTATATTATAAGTAGCAAATTTGGCATTGATCTGAAAAACTTACCTGTTCATGAAAGACAGATTAAGCTTGAGTGAACGCACTTCCTTCTCAAGAGTCTCACAACGTTTCAAGACTGCTTGCATATCAGATGGGATTGGTGGGGTTGAATTTCTTTCTTTAGCCTCTGCCATCCTTAATCATCAAACACCAACATAAAACATCATAAGTACAAAACGCTAATACATAGCTCACTGCTAAGAGGAGTTGCTCGGATTGTTTTACTTACTTTCTCGACCGTTCCACTCTTCGTTTCTTCGTCGGGTCTGCCTTGTCCACTGCATTATCTTTTTGTTTTGGTGAGTGTCTTAGTGAAGGTTATATAGTTGTATGAAGCATAATAAGCTAAATAGGAAAGCTGAGTACCTGAATCTGCCGATGTTACCGACCCGTATCGGACTAGGCCTCCCCTCTGCTAATGATTCCAGGGTGATTAAAAAAGAAGGATAAGTACACAATCCCAAGGCTCACAGTTTACAGTTTACACCATAGGAAGAACATTAAAGTAATATCGAGTAACATAAGTTTACCTTCCGGTCATCTTTCAAGTTGTCGATTATCCTTTCTCTGAAATCTGTTGTCGAAGAGAGAAACCTCGTGTCAAATTATGACTAACATAAGTATAATGTGAAACTGCAGTGCATTGCATAGTGC
Source organism: Hibiscus mutabilis (assembly GCA_019671005.1). NCBI lineage: Eukaryota > Viridiplantae > Streptophyta > Magnoliopsida > Malvales > Malvaceae > Hibiscus > Hibiscus mutabilis. The sequence continues at coordinate 33,770,466 of CM033749.1, forward strand.
ATACCTTTAGATTTAGAGCCATTTTCTGTGTTCCAATTCTTTCCAACTTGTTTCTTCGAGCTTTCGCATACGCTTAAGGCTTGGCTTGAATTGCTCGGTCCATCACATGCATCGAAGCCGGATGAAATGACCAGTGCAGCAGCTGAGGATTCACTTTGAGAAGCTTCTCGAGACACCGTGCTCGTCGGAATTGCGTTTGTGGGATTTACGAAACCTTCCTTGTCAAGATCCATAGGGCCCTGAACAGCTTGTAGAACCCCTGGAATTGTTAGGGGTACGTCCGCGAAAACCACCGGAATTTCATGGAAATGATTCCCTTGTCCTTGGCTGAAGGTGCCATTAGACATAATGGAACTATCTTGAACAGTTTCTTTCTCAATTTGGTTGCCAAGCCTTTTACGTTGTAGCGTACCCTTTAGCATGCTCACAACAGAAGAAACTTTATCTGCATTTCCGGTTTGGAGTGCGTTGAATGTAGAAGAGGATGAATTCGACGGGGACATGAATGCTCCCAGCTGATTAGGAATCTCAGACATGGCGATTTCATTGAAACCATTTGGATCTGATAGTTCTTTCATTTTGCAGACACCATTTCCATAAGAATTGAGTCCGGCCTCCATACCGAGCGATGTTTGAGCATTTTGCATGGCAGCATATCTCTTCCTACGAAACAGAGATATAAACAAAAATCCAATAATCCCTGAGCTTCCATGGATTGATGATGGATGTGAACTCTTATAAGCATAAACTAGACATTACTAATACCTTAATTCAGAAGACCGACTTCTCGTCATGGGCTGTGAACTATGAAACCATGCCTGCAGTAAGAATGGGATAACATCAGAAGATCAGGCTGAAATACTGATGTTTTTGTGGAAAAAAAAACTGTATGCATTATGCAAACTAACCAACCTTGGCTAAATACAGATTACTAGCCTGAAATCCCTTTTCGGAAGCACTTCTGAAAAGAAACAAACCCAAAGTAAAATCATATTTCTCAACAACAATGTAAACGCATACAGCAACATGATAATGGCTGTTACCTCACAGAATTCTGATTGAAAGCCCCTGATGTTTCGGCCACAATCGGATCATTCTGCAAAAGTAATACATCGCTGCTCTTCTTCTTTTGAAGCGAACCGCCGGGCTGCTGAACGGACAAACTGGCCATCTCAGTAGACAATCTGCAATCAGTCCAAGTAAAATTCCATGTCAAGTCCAAGTTTTCCACCAGATATCCGAATAAATACTAGCCTGAAATCCGAACCGCATACCTCCGGGATGCTTGTCGAGTCCGATGCGCTATGTTGGAAGAACTGTGACCCTGGTTCTGAACACACAATCAGATCATAAAACAACGAACTACATCAGCCTCAGAACCAAAGAATCAAGACGATAAAGTAAACACAGAAGTTTCTTGCCTCTCCATTGGTGAGCCAGCTTCTGAAAAGCTCCTCACTGTCTGCTCGGAAATTCTGGGAAAGATTCTTAAACCCCAACATCTCCATAGTTGGTACTGGCATCCCAATTGAAGTCTCCATTAATGACTTAATAAACATCTCCTCACTCGAATTCCTGTAAAAATCAGAGAATTGTCTCCCTTCGGTTTCCATGGCGGTCTTTCCACTCCTATGGCTCGGAGGAATCTGAAACGAATCAAAATTCTGCTTACTACTTCCCGGCTTTAGCACAGAATCACCTGGAAAGCTTCTCTCGGTTCCATCATCGACCATATTATTGGATTCCTTCAATCATTTGAGACAGCTTATTTGTTTAGCTCTGGAAAAGCAACCGAATTGATCCATCTCTTGAAGAAGATGTTTTATGCCGGAAACGAGGCTAGAGCTTGGAAAAGGTCTAATGCACGTAGTTCACACGGCATAGCTAAGAATAGAAGTTTCGTAGGTTTGGGGTTAGTAACTTCGCATAAACAAATGCGGAAAAACATGGGAATCTTGGAATATTGATTTTGTTGAGATTCTAACATAGCATGGATTGTCTTTTTCAGAATTTCTTCCTCGTAAAGTTCTTACATCAGTAAGTAGTTTGGGTACTTTCGATGGTGAGAACTAGGGGTGAGCATTAGACAGTGAGTTAAAAAATTTCGATAATGAGTAATATTTTATTTAAAATTTTTGAAGTCGGGTTATAAAATTTAAGTTGAGTCGAGTTGTTCGAGTAATTAGTTCCAATTTAAACGGTTTTTGATAACCATTTACGACATACACGTATATTTCTTCATATGAGATATATATATATCATACAGAGTTGAGAGACTCGACTCAAACTTAAAAACAGATATAGTAATTACTAAAAATTTTGAGTTTTTAAATAAATATATTAGGTCTGTTGGTCAAACTGTTCATCTTTATTCCCTCACATTCCCTTAAGATTTGTAAAAAAAAATCGAGTTTATTAAATTATATTTTATAACTCTTATAAAATTATAATTTAAGTAGAACAAAATTCATAATTTTTAATTTTTTTTAGTAGAGTGGACATTAACATCATAAATTTGTCAAAATTTACGGCGTGAAAGCTTAGAAATAGCCTACATTGACAATGGCATACGTCAATATTTACTGCTACAATTACTATTATTATATTAGCGATTAGCGAATATGTAGTGAAGGCTTCGCGTGTTTAGGGTTTGGCTGACAAATAAAATACATAAAGTGATGACGAGCATGAAAACGACAGCATTTTATTAATTTCTTTTTCTCTTATTAAAATATGTAGTGGTTGGGGGACACTTTCAGCTTACATTTTCATATTTTGTGTGCATGGTTTTCAACTTCTAAAATAAATGAATATGAAGAGAAATGGGGGCAAGGTGGCTTTGAGCTTATTATAATGCTGAAGATTTGTAATCACTTAGTTTAATCATAAGATTACTAAAAATCTTTCATTTTTTTTTCACTTTCATCTTGAATGGACTCTCAATTTTTAAGTTTATGATAAAATACACTCATATGATTTAATTATGTGTTTGGTTATAAATGATCTTTTTTGAAAAATTACGATTTATTTGTTCATTAAAATTTTGTTACAAACATATCACTCTGTCTTTAAAATTGAAACGAACGTCTAACGTAACTTGGTTTAACAACGGTTTCAGTCCCCAAACCTATACATTCTATTAATTTATTTCTAATTCGAAATAATTCAATAAATTTAACCATTCACATTTAAAATTTTCATTAGTAAAGTGGCTGTGTCTACTAGCAGACAACGTTAAGATCATAAAGGGTATGTTCTATTAGTCTGTCAAATATCCAGTAGTGAAGTAAATGTGTCTGTTCAGTTATCTCATATGTCAATTATCAAGCTAATTATGAATAATAGCATAAAGTACGACAAATGGTTTAGATGTGTGCCAGAAGGGTGCAATATCAACATTTTTAAATATAAAAGTTAAATTTATTGAATTAAAACTAATTGATATAATGCATAAGTTTAGGATCTAGAACTATTATTATACCAAATCATATTTCAATATCAACGACGGAGTGACATGTTTGTAACAAAATTTTAATTGCGTAACTAAACTGTAACTTTTAGATTTATAATCAAACATATAATTAAATGACATGAAATTTATTTTGGGTGATATTTTGATAACAAGTTGTGTAAAAATAATATTACACAACCCTTCTTCAAAATCTAAAATTTAAATTCCTAAAGCTAAAACATTAAACCATAAACTTAAATCCTAAATTTTAAACTTTGTAACTTAAACTCTTGAACCCTAAACTAACATCCTAAACCCTAAAAATAGCAAGCTTGTTTTTTTACCCTAAAGTTTAATTACACATTATAGATTTTTTTTTGGGGGTGTTATAAAATATAAATCAAGGAAGGCGACGTACGCTGGTGAACAAAGTAGAGAAGAAATAAGAAAATTAAAGAAACAATTGGTGAATAAATAATACATTTGACTAAGCTTTGTTTGGGATTGTGAAGGGAGCAGATGGATGTGTCCTGATTAATGATGAAATTGCCTCAGCCTTTGACCAATTAATGTATTTTACAAACACAGCATTTTGATTAACTTGTAATTGGTACAAGTATAATTCCATGTAATATTTGGACATCTTATGTCATCACCATCCTTTGTGTTTGGAAAGCCGGCTTGGTCTTGGGTGGTTGTGGTTCCTTCTCAACTTTGTTTTCCATTTTATTTAATGTCACTAAATCAAAATTTTTGAACAGATACAAGAGGTTTAATGTATTTTAGTCATACCATATAAATAATTTAAAAGTGAGTTGACACAAGGTGACAAGAACAATAATTAAAGTTAAAATTAAAATGCTCGAAATAAGATTAATCCACATCACCTTTTTAATACCTAAAATTCTTATAAAGACTAAAATTATATGGCCCATTATATATGATTTTACATAGTAAAAAAATACAAAAAAGAAATAAAAATCTCAACTCTTTCCTCATTAAGGCTTTACTCCCATTGGATGAATGAATGTCTCAATCTTATTGGATGAACAACTACTTAGTGAGTAAGGTCTTAAATCATATTGGTTCTATTTTATGGGATAAAATAATATATATATATATATATATATTTATATAACCCAACATAAATGAGGGTGGATTTCATTCATTTTTTCCATTACATTTCCCCCAAAAAACCACCACACTCATTTTCAACCCACTACACGGCTATGGAGATTTTTCCCTAAAAAAATTAATTTCCCAGCCCTTAATCCCCTTCACTCGCTCGGCTATCCACCCCACACACAGCCGAAATGGTTTTTTTCCCACCAAGCCCTACAATACGGCAGCCCTCACATTTTGATTCCATTTTCATGGCACCCCAATCCATTTTTTTTAACCGACGCCCCAACCCTCCAACACTACACCATTCGAACCATAAAAAATCCTTAAATCAAGTTTTTCAACCCCATCAACAACGATACGTGGATTAATCGCTCGAGTATATATTTGAGTTTTGAATATTTTCTTCCCCTTTTTTATTTAATGTGTAATACATCCTTATGATTTAATGGAAATATTGATGAGATTTGTTGATGACCCTCTTTATTTATTTGAGTTTTTTTCTTATATGTTTTTGTTTAATTTATTTGTTTGTGCTATGTGTTTTATCTTATTTGTTGGATGTGATTTAATTTAGTTTTTGCTTGTATGTGTTCTTAGGATAATTTAGCTTTTTGGAATTTGTTTTAATTAATTTAAAACATGCCCTTGTTTTATTGGGTATGTGTTTAAATTAATTAAAATGAATTTAGTTTAGGTTTTTATGTTGGTTGAGGCCTTAGTTAGTTTAGGGTTTAATTTAATTTAATTAATTTAAATTATGCGCTCGACTTATTGGGGCATAAGTTAAATTAATTAAATTAAATTTAGGATTAGATTTTTAGAGACATAGTTAGATTTAAGGTTCGAATCAATTTAATTAATTTAAATTTATCATTGGTTCATTGAGATAAATGTTAAATGCATTAAATTGGTTGGACTTCTTTTAATTACCTTTTAGGATAAAATTGACATTTGATTTAGGTGGACACCTAATTAAAATCACAATTAATTAATTAATTTAATCCATTTTAAATAGAATCATTGGCTTATTGGGATACTAGTTTAAAATTAATCAAAATAATTATTATGATTCAAGATAATCCATAAAATATTAGGGTTTTCTAGTTTTTAGAATTTAATTAATTTAGGGATAATATTAGACTAACCTAGTTAATAATTAGATCACTAATTGAACTTCTATAATTTAGGCCTTTTAGGTTAGGACTTTAATGGGCATAGGTTTATTTTATGCCTTTCTATGACAAACATTTTAATTGTCATTCATATGATTTTTATTTTAATTGGACATGTTTTTAATCAATTGACTTAAATTATAAAAATGAGGTATTTATTAATTCTGATATTTGTGTTGTAATAGTCCTGGCTCAATGGATGTTGACCAAATATTCGAATTAATTCTTATAGTCTAAAGGTAATTTAATTTGAGATAAAGTTTGGACAAGTCATCACATCATTCTTAACTGCTTGCATCATGCATAAAGGTGATAAACGAAGTTTGAACCATAAATTAACACGGCAGTCAGGCTTATTCGATGTCCATTTAATCTATGGTCCGAGGTATCATCACCCTTATTAATTAAATGATTAATCAATTCGAACTCACAAATTTGACAAAGCCTGTTTAATTAAAGTTTGTCTTCAACCACGAACCATTTAATTAAATTCAATTTGAATTTCGATAGTTTCCATCAATTAAAAGCAACATATATTTTGGTACCGATTTCCGAGCGTGATGTGGGTGCTAATCCTTCCCCACGCGTAACCAACTTCCGAACCCATTTTTTGAACGAAACTCTGGTTTTATGGTGTCCGGCCTACCTTAGTGACCAGTGGCAGCTCCAAGTCTTTTGTTTTCAAAAACACGATTTTTAAGGGCCTATCTAAATCAAAATTTTTTAACAGATGCCAGAGGTTTAATGTATTTTAGTCATACCATATAAATAATTTAAATGTAAGTTGAAACACGGTCACAAGAACGATAATCACCATGAACCATTATTTCAAATATCGAGGGTACTAGACCCACTAAGAGCGCACCTTCTTTTTTTAGTGTGCCCTTCTCCTCCTCTCTAGGTAGAATTAGGATTAGAATTAGAATTTCGAGCAGAGGAGATATTAGTCGACAAGTATTTGTTGTCAGAGATGAATTGAAAGGTATTATGGGAGTAATTGCCCCCTAAAAATTCTAAATTTTCTTATAATTTAGATATTTTCTTTATATTTTTTATTAATAATCTAATTCTAATAATTTTAAAAATTTATAATTTCGTACTCCCTATATATTTAAAATAAAATTCTATAATTCGCACCCTTAAAATAAAATCATGTATCTATCAATACTTATTATGTATACAAAAGTGCTTAGTCGAGTGAGAGGGTTTAGAACGAGAAAAAAATGGCCTTAGTAGGAAGAGAGATAATGACCAAAAATCATAGAAATAGAAAATTGAAGGGTTTCGAGATACCTTATTTGACAAAAATGTTGACAAGGAGGTATGCCCTTTATAGGTCATGACAAAGTAATGTGTCTCGTCTATCATGTACAGGTCTATCATTTAATTGGAAGATTGAATTTATTAAATTAAATAAAAATTAAAATCAAAATGTATAAGTAACAAAGATTAAATGTGTAATTATATAAATTTATTTAACTTTCACGTTAATATTTTCGTTAACTTTTAAAGATCACTAGCTAGAATGATATCATTTAAATAGTTAAGTGATCCGATTGACAAAATTAATAGTTTGGTGATCAAAATAAAACTACATTTCACTATAATTAAGTGACTACAGAGGTAATTTTTTCCTTAAGGATATTTGATTCACAAAAAAAATCATTACTTGGGAAAGATCGTTGCCACGGATAATAATCCTTCTTAAAATCATATACTCACGTTTAATTTGCCTCATTCCCGGTAGGGAGGAAAGAAATATTATCATAAATAGTGTTTCTTTCAAGGTTTTGGACAAAATTACCCCTGAAAATTGGGCATATTGATCCATTTATTGTATATTTTCAACTAAATAACTAAGTATTTGGGATATAAATTTATTAAATATGTTTATTTCATATTAGTTATATAAGCTTGATTTATTATATAATTAATTAGTATCGAATTCCCTTTTATTACTAGATTGTGACGCATATGAGGAGAAAATAGTAGGAAAATTTTAAAACATAAAAACTTTTTTTGGTTGTCCTCTGATTTTTTAGGACTTTGGCTTGATTAATTCGGACTGACCTGTGTTGCACACCTAGTTATAGTGGGTGAGTCTCTTAGCAAAATTTTCTTGCATACACAAAACCTTAAACTCAAGACCTGCTTAAACGATACCAAACTATTTACTACTTGGACCAACTTCGTTGGTAAAATACAAAACTTTGATTATGAATAAAGTGATTAATTTGTGCAACCGGACAAGAGGTTTAGAGAAAGGCATATTGTTTAATTAAGCCCGAGAGAACTATATTTGCATTTAATGTAGGAAGTAATTTTTTTAAGTTTTAAACTATTTAAACCATTAAAATAACTTTAGTTAATAATTTGGTCCATAATTTATTATATTTTTATCAAGTGGCTCATGATTTATTTGTTTATTGTTTTTAATGAAGTGTCCTAATTTGGTTCATCGTTGACAAATTATTAAAATAGATTTTTTAATATACTAATTATATTAATAATAAGTTAAAGATACAATTTTTATAAAATTAAAACAGTGTAACGAAAATAATTTTATAAAACTTCATGCAAACATTTTAATTTAATGTTGAAAGTCTAAGAACTCATTGAGTGGTTCAAGTGGTAAAAGATGACGTTTTTCCTTCTAGATGACCCAAGTTGAGTAACGTAGTCCGTAAGTGTACGTGAATTTATCCAAAATTAAAACCAGACTAAGATACTATCTTGTAATTGAACTAGAATGCTCAAAAAATATTAAAAGTTTAAATTATTAAAAAATATATCACAAGAATAATTTAATAAAATTTATTTTTAAATAATTATATATTTCTTTAAACAAACACTATAATCTTACATTAGTGTCTAATAAACCAAACAACGCTTCCTTGCTATTATGGTCAAGATGATAAGCATAGAGACAAGATCAAATAGAAGCTAGGAAAAGAAGAAAGCCCAATATCAAGTAGAATAAAACCAAAATGTATAGATCAACCAATTTTGTGCCACAACCGCTAAATGAAAAATGAAAATATATTTTTGATATATTAATTGTGTTTTTTTTATTTTATAAATAAGTTAAAAATGTTATTATATGTATTTAATTGATAATTAAAAGTAATAAACAAATAATGCTTACCATGATTTCTTAATTAGTTTGCAGCTTGGGTGTTCAATATAACTTGATCCGGGATACTTGTTCCGTTGACCTATTAAAAAATAAATGATATTTTCTTAAAAGAAAATTTTGAATTGTGTACCTGACTCGTTAAATTCACCATGTAACGAGTCAGCCCGTACAACAATTTTTGGATTATACAGGGTACTAATCCAATTATCTATTCTTATTTTTATTTTTAGATTATTAAAGTTTTTTAGTCAAAAATTTAAATATTCTATTCCTGAATATTTTTACTCTAATTTTTAAATCACATTCTCAAATATCTCATGTCCATGATTAGTACACAATTTTTTTATGTTTTATTTTTAGTTGTATTTTTGAGCTTTTAAGTTTTATCTTTTGATTATATAATTTAGATTTTTTTGAACAATTATTGCTTATGGGAGGAGAAGGCGAAATTTACTCATAACGGTAATGGGTATTGAACCCACAACTTAGGGAATATGAGAGGGTGTTAACTATGAGCTTTTAACCACATGCTCTAGATACTGTAAGTTGGATTTATGTAATTTGAACTTTTAAGTTTTAATTATGTCATTTTGAATTACTTTAAATGGTATGATTTGTAAAAAAAATGTACAAGTTTGACCCGGGTATCCTGTGACCCAAAATTGTGTGTTCCCAGTCATTGTGAGTACACGACTTACGGGTACCTAGTAGTTACGAGCCAGAACACAAACTGATATTTTTAGTAACCGAAAATTTGAGTATCCGATTATGAACACCCCTAATTTGCGGAGTTAGAAAAACTTCACAAATATATTACACAATTATATATATAAAAGGAAAAGCACTTGTATTTGCAAGCTAAAACAAAATGGTTCCTTAGCTTCTACGGATGTCAATGGTCCCTTAGGTTCTACGGGAGAACATGGAGCAGCATGGGTATTGCCTAGGGTAATGCCTCGTACTAATGTTTCCTTCGCTTCTACAGGTGCCCTTCCAATGGGTCACGGCATGATCCGGTGTTTCACCGCCCTCAACACGTCATGCCAACGCTTGTCATTTTCAGAATTCGGCAGTCTTGGCTGCGATTATTGACAATTGTCTTCGCAAAACAAAACAAAACAAAACAAATAGGCTTGAATTATAAAATAGGTGCTCAAATTTTGTCTTTTTTTTGCAATAGGTACTTATTTTTTTAGCTGAAATAGGTGTTTAAGGTTTTTTTTTGTCTGAAGTAGGTACCTAAAATTTTACACCGTTACTGTTTTAAGGTAACGTCGTTAAAAAATAATTTAACACTAAATCAGAATTTGACACATGTTTTTTTATTTTAATTTTTTAATGTTTTTCAAAAAATTGAAAAAAAGAAATATTTTTAAAACAATTTGAAACTTCTCAAAATTTTCAAAACATTCCCAAATCCAAACACCTAAATTCCAAATTTGGTGTTATTGTAGCCGCCGATAGCCTCGCCGGACCTCACCACCGTCGCTGGAGTCCCGCGCCCATTTTCCCCAACCACCCATTGTCTGTAACCGACGGGAGGCGTGCCAATCGGACGTCGAACTGTTAGAGCCTTTCGCGTTTGTCGTTCGTCGTCCGATTAACGCGGCTCCTACCTGTTACAGACAATGGGTGGTTGGGGGAAATGGGCGCGAGACTCTAGCGACAGTGGTGGTGGTGGTGAGGTCTGGCGAGGCTATCGGCGGCGACAATGATGTCAATTTTGGAATATAGGGTTTGGGGTTTTAGGGATTTGGGACTATTTTGTAATTTTTTAAAATTTTGAGATATTTTAATTTATATTTTTTCAGTTTATTTTAAAAATAAAAAATAAAAAATAAAAGCCACATCCCAAGTTATAATTGGGTGATAATTTTTTGACAGATTGACTTTAAAACGGGCAAAAATGAAACGTTAAACACCTATTTCAGCAAAAAAATAGTTTAGGCACCTATTGTAAAAAATTAGCAAATTTTGCACACCTATTTTATAGTTAAACCAAACAAATACTCCATATATATACTTGTTTTCGGCAATTTTAAATAAAAAATCCAAGCGAGTTTCAAGCTCGCGTACTATAGAAAGCGAGTTTTATGTTAAAAAACGCAAAAAAATATATATTTTTTTCTTTTTACCAACTTACTCAACTCGGAACTCGCGTTTTGTAAAAATCAAGTTTAAAACTTGCGTCCTGTAAAAATCGAGTTCGTCTTACGTGGACGATTTGAGAGTTATTTTTTCAAATAATACTGGTAAGGGGTCATTCTTCTAATTAAATATTAAAAAGGGGTTTTTTATTTAAAAATGCCCTTGTTTTATTCTTTTTCATATATATATAGGCTTAAATAAAAAATAAGTGCCCAAAGTATATCATTTTTGAACTTTAGGTGCCTAAAGTATTTTTTGTAAAAATAGGTACTTAAAGCTTCAAAAGTTAGAATTTTAAGTGTCCGACTGTTAAAAAAATCGTTATCCATTTAAAACGCGACACGTGACATAAAATAATAGCGATGGAAAACCCTAATACTGGCTTCGAAGCATTTGGCATTCGCCTCTTGCCTTATGAGAGTCTTGGTGGACGGCCGTCGGAGGGGACAACGCGAGTAGTGACTTCGGTAGTGCTGTAGAGGCCTGGTTCACCTTTGCTAATTCGATGCAGAGGGATTCAAAGAAGAATAAGGTTGATGTGAAAGAGGGTATAGATGCCTCATCAGGGGTGGTGGCTGCAATAAAGACATATGTGTCGATGGTTTCTGGGGATGGAATGAGGCCGACGGCGATCGATGCTCGGAGGGAGGCTGGCGATCATGGCCATGATGGGCTCGACAGTGTGCACGACCCGAATGCTGGAGGGGACTAAGCGTCATATGTAAGTAACGTGAGTGCTGGTTTAGGTGAGGGCCAAAAATTAAAGCCGAGTTGGATTGAACAGGAGATTGTGATGTTGGATGAGGATATTCGGGTGGATACTGTTGGGGTTTATTTGAAGATTCAATTTAGTGATCGCGTGCATGATCAAGTTGATTTTAATATGCGTAATATGTTGATCGTTCGCCTACTTTGAAGAATGATTGGGTTTAAAGCGCTTTGGTCGAGAGTCAATGCTCTATGGCGGCCAGTTGGAGAAATTCAATTCATTGATTTGGAGAACACATACTTTTTGGTCAAATTTGCGGACGAAAGGGACTATACTAAAGTTCTCACGCAGGGGCCTTGGACAATCTATGGTAGCTATTTAACTGTGCAGCCATAGAGGAGATCGTTCACTACGGCTTAAAAGTATCTATCTCAAGTCATTGTTTGGGTTTGCCTTCTCGGGCTACCATATCGCTACTATTCTAAAGAAGTATTTCGTCGGATATCAGATTTAATTGGTAGGGTTATCAAAATTGACTACAGTACAAATATCGGGGAACGGGGTAAATTTGCACGGCTTGCAATATTGGTGGACTTGAACAAATCTTTATTACCATGTGTTGAGATTGATGGGGTTTTGCAACAATTAGAATATGAGGGTTTGCATCAAATATGTTTTCAGTGTGGCATATATGGGCATGCGAAGGATAATTTTCTGAGAAATCCAGAGAATGGGGTTGTTGTGGTGAAAGAAGGGAATTCTGAGGTTGCGAATCTGGCTATTCCGAAGGAAGAAGGTCCGCAGGCGGATAAGTTCAGCCCATGGATGATTGCGGATACACGACAAAGAAGATTTAATGCTCATGGTCAAAGCGGCAAAGGCAGTGCAAGTGGATACAAAATCATTGAGTGGGTTGAGGTTTGCGATATTGGCGAAAAAGCAATGGGATATTTCTGGTTATGTGACTGAGGGGACTGGCACGAGTAAAGAGAATGAGGAAGGAAAAAGGTGAAGTGGTGGCTGGTTCTACGGGGATGGATGATGTTGTTTTGGGTGGTTCAGGGATTAAAAAGAATGAAGCTTATTTGGCGTCAAATCCAGAAAAGCAAAAGAAGGGTATGGTAAAGTTGAAACAATCGGCGGTGGTCATTCCTATGGTTGAAGGGCAAAGTACGAAACCGGTAGTGCATAAATCTGGAGCTAATCGTGGGATGGTAAGGACTCGCATGCTGTGGTGCAAATACTGAAAAAAAAGATGAGTGGCAAGAGCCTATCGGGGGTTAAGATGAGTAAAGGTTTGAATAAAGAAAACATTTCGAATGGCTTAAATGTACGAAAATCACCTGCTGCTAAATTCGCGACTCGACCGGTATTAGGAGAGTGGATTAGGAATGTTGATAACCAACTTCTTAATATCCAACAAAATAGTGTAGATTGTGTGGGGGTCTACCTGATTTGAGGTTGGAACCGCAGATGGGGCAGTCGTCGAGTGATGAAGGTTGGGTGGACTTGTCGGATTCTGAGGATGTGGTAGAGATGGAACCAGGTTTCAACGCATGATTGCATGCTATGTGTTTAAGGTACATATTTATCTTTAAATTTTAATGATTAAGTTAATGTTTTGGAATTGTTAAGGCGTTGTTAGCCTTACTTTCAGGAGAAGTTTTAAAGATTTTGTGCGGGAGCACAGACCAAATGTAGTGGCTTTGTTTGAGCCTCGTACGAGTGGTAGCATTGCGAATAGGATTGTTGATCTGTTGGGCTTTCCAAATTCTTTTCGCCTTGAAGCTCATGGCTTTAGTGGTGGAATTTGGATTATTTGGTCAGATGTTGTTAATGTGGATATTCTACATATATCTAATCAGTTTATAAATGGCGTGGCAAGGCATGTTGATTCGGATGTTGAAATACAGTTCACTGCGGTGTATGCGAGTTCTACGAGTTCACGTCAAAAATATTTATGGGGTCGGTTGCAAGGCCTTATCCCAGAGATAGAGGTTCCTTATGCGGTGGGTGGTGATTTTAATGTTTTGTTGTCTCCGGATGAGAGATCTGGGGAGTTAGCCTTATGGGTTGTGGGAGTCGACAGCTGGCTGATTTGATGTTTAATTGTGGACTGGTGGATTTTAGATTTGGGGGACCACCGTTTACATGGTCGCGAGGTATTTGCACCAAAGATTGGATCGGTGCTTAGTGAATACCTGTTAGATGTCAAAATTTGCTAATTCAGTAGTGGAACATCTTGATCGCCTAAACTCGGACCATAAGCCTTTGATCCTTCGAATCGTGGGGCACTCGCCAAGGGATGCATCCTGGCTTTTTCAGTATATAGTAGCTTGGCATGAACATCCTGAGTTTTAGGAATTTATGAAATCAACATGGAATAGCGAGGTGTCAATAGAACAAAATATTGAGGGGTTTCGGTCTGGGGTGAAGGCATGGAATAAGAAGGTGTTTGGGCATATTGGGAAGAAAAAGAGGCGAATTCGAGCTCGCTGCGAGGAATTGATAAAGTTCTTATGTCGCGGCCTTCTAATTTTTTGTCTACATTGGCCAGTGAGTTGCATAGTGAACTCGACCTTATGTTAGAACATGAAGAAATTTTATGGAGACAACAAGCTTGTTCGAACAAGATTGTTGAAGGGGATCAAAACACAAAATTTTATCACGATTCGATTATGGCAAGACGACGTGTCAATACAGTTACGACATTGAACGTAGATGATGACACGTAGTGTTCAGATCAAGTCAAGTTGGCAAATTTGGCTCGATCTTTTTTCCTTTCCTTATTCACCAGCTCGGGTGTTGTGGGGCAGGAGGGTTTGTTGCGTGGTATGTTTCTTTCAATTGGTAATGAGGCGTTACTTGAACATGAGGAACCTGTTACTAATGAGGAAATTCATCGGGCTTTTCTTAATATGGGACCGTTTAAAGTGTCAGGAATTGATGGGTTACATGCTAGTTTTTATCAAAAGAACTGGGTTGTGGTTGGGGAATCAGTTTGCCAATTTGTGAGACAGTTTTTCTTGATGGGTGAGGTGCCAGGTTTTTTGAATGAGGTTCTCCTTGTGTTTTTGCCAAAAGTATTGACGCCTGAGTGAATTTCTCAGTTTAGACCGATTAGTCTATGTAATGTTTTACATAAAGCAGAGACGAAAAGTGGTTGTTGAAAGATTGAAACCGTTTTTGCCATAGTGGGTTTCTAAAAATCAAATAAGTTTTATTCCCATACGCTAGTTATAGATAATGTGGTTATTGTTTAGGATGTGATTCACTATATGTGTTGGAAGTCTGGAAGGATATGATGGATGACGTTGAAGATTGATTTGGAAAATGCTTATGATCATCTAGAGTGGAGCTTTATTGATGACACTCTACAGGATCTCAATATCCCTTCTTCTCTTAGAGTACTGATTATGAGTTGCATTACCACAGTCTCGACTCGGGTCCTTTAGAATGGTAAGGTGACTGAGGCCTTTAAGCCAAACCGTGGAATCGGGCAAAGAGATCCACTCTCCCCATATATTTTTGTGTTGTGCATGGAGCGGCTAGATCAGTTGATTCAGGTGAATAATAGAAAATGGCATCCGTTTCGTACGTCTCTTAGCAGTCCGCAGATCTCGCACCTTTTCTTTGCAGATGACTTGGTGTTGTTTGCGGAGGCATCAATGCAATAGGTGAGTGTCATAAAGCATGTGCTAGATAACTTTTGTCATGTATCAAGTCACAAAGTGAGTCAGAATAAGTCAAACATTTTTTACTCCAAAAATGTGCCGGCTGATGTTCACATTTGTATTAGTAATGATTTTAGTTTCATGGAGGTTACTGATATTGGAAGATATTTGGAGGTGCCGCTTATTCATCAACGAGTCACAAAGGCAACATATGAATACCTCGTTCAGTTGGTGCAAAGGAAGTTGAGTGGGTGGAAAGCGAAATCATTATCCTTAGCTGGTCGTATCACTTTAGCTAGAGCAGTGTTAGCTGCAATACCAGCTTATACAATGCAATCAACTATGCTGCCGAAACGCACATATACTAGAATTGAGTAATTAATTATGAGATTTGTTTGGGGGATTACCTTGGATAGGGGTTACTTATCTTGTCCCTTGGGAGGATGTCAGTAAACAAATTTCTCATAGAGGTATTGGCTTGCGGAAGATGGTACACCAAAACGAGGCGTTTATTATAAAGTTAGCGTTTTAGTTATTGTCAAATAAAGAAGCTTTGCGGGTTAGATTTTTACGTGCCAAATATAAATGTCCGAACGACATTCCTCACTCGTTTCGTCATTAGAATGTTTCGAGGCTTTGGAAAGCCTTAAGTATAGTGTAGAGTGATGTTACGGAGAATGTGGTGTGGGATATCAGAAATGGTTTAAACATTCAATTCTGGTTTGATGTGTGGCTACGAGATATTAGGCTTGCCAAATCAGTCAGCATCAATTACACATGGGTCGGTTGCTAGCATGGTCGATTCGGCGACTGATGAGTGGAGGTGGCGTCTGCTGGAACAGATGCTTCCAGTGCATATTTTACTAAGGATTGCAGCAGTTAAGTGTCTGATGTCCTCAGCTGGGGGAGATCGAATTAGTTGGGGGCTGAGTAAGGATCGCCGTTTTACGGTTAAATCGGCTTATGATGTTCGTGCAAAGATCTCAATGGTAGATTCGAAAAAGGTATGGACAATTATTCATCACTTTAGGGGGATACAGAAAGTAAGGATATTTATGTGGCTTGTGTGTTGTGAAAAATTGATGACTAATGCCAAACGTGTTCGACGACATTTGGCTTTGGATAGTTTGTGTGTTTTGTGTCACGCTCCTATTGAGGATGTGAGCCATGTCCTTCGTACATGCCCAGTCACTCTCAGTGTATGGCATTGCCTGGTAAAGCCGGATAAGCGGGATGAGTTCATGCACATGGATTTGAAATGCCGTCGTACTTTGCGCACATGGGCGAGGATTGAGATTTGATATTTGGCGCGATTATTTGGAACCTATGGCTTCAACGTAATGCGTTGGTTTTCAATAATCCAATTGAGGGCTATGAGGGTGTGATAAGCTATAGTAGGCGACTGGTAGAACTAACGGTAAATGCTCTTCGGAAATCGGTGAGGTTTGGTAACTCGGGACATGTTGAAGTTGAGGGGTTGACACATTGGACTAGGCCAGATGTTGGGTGGACTAAGGTTAATACAGATGGGGCACGCAACCGGTTGAATGGTTCGGCTGCAGGTGGAGGAGTGGCTAGAGATAGTGATGGTAATTGGGTGTTTGGTTTTCAGAAGTTCCTTGAGGTTTGCTCAGTGCTTGATGCAGAGCTTTGAGGTGTTTATCTGGGGCTTGTTCATGCTTGGAGGATTGGTGTGAGGAAAATAATCGTTGAGGTGGATAGTATGGATGTCATTAGATTGTTATCGAAAAATGGTCTTATGGTTGGTGGTGATTGTGCATTAATTCCTCATATCCGGGTTATTCTTGGTTATAATTGGGAGGTGAAACCCAATCATGTCCGTAGAGCAGCAAATATAGTGGCGGATCAGCTTGCAAAGCTGGAACTTTGGGATGTGTTGAGGAGCGGTTGTTTGGGACACCGCCGGAGGAGGTGCAGGCCGATTGGAGCATTTCAGCGCTGCTGTTGCCATAGTTGATGAAGTGTTACTTTGGTTTGTTCCTTGTGATTATTTTGATTGTGTTTGTTAGCTTTTATGCTTGATGTTATAAACATTTTAGTATTTACCAAGGTGCTCTTTTCCTCCAATTAGGCTTAAAGAGGTTTTTAATGAGGCCTTGGTGATACTGTTTCCTCTCATTTTATCAAAAAAAAGTTTTAAAAGTTAGAATTTTATGTGATCGACTGTTAAAAAAACGTTATCCATTTAAAACGTGACACATGGCATAAAATATTAATTTTTTAATTATTTTTTTAAAAATTAAAATTTATTTAAAAAAACCCAAAATTTATAAAAAAATATTCAAACTAGACCCTAAATTCCTAAAAATCCTTAAATCCCCAAATTCTCACCCCTTCTGTTATCGCCAGCCCCACCATTTCGGTCGCCGGACCCAACCGACCATTTCTCCTCACCCCCGTCTCCAAAAACCGGCGAACAGTGTGCGAATCGAACGGTTATTTCACGTTGGACGTGAAACGTTCGATTCGCACACCGTTCACCGGTTTTTGACGACAGGGGTGAGGGAAAATGGTTGGCTGAGTCTGGCGACCGAAAGGGTAGGGCCGGCGACGGCGACGACAACGGTGAGGATTTGAGGATTTAGGGAATTTTTAGGGATTATTTTAAAAAAAATTTCTAATTTCAAGATTTTTTTGTAAAAATTTAAATTATTAAACAAAAAATAATTTTAAAAAATAAAATGACACGTGTCGCGTTTTAAATGGATAACATTTTTTAACTTTTTTAACAGCCGGATACCTAAAATTTGAACTTTTGAAACTTTAGGCACATATTTTTACAAAAAATACTTTAGGCACCTAAAGTTCAAAAATGATATACTTTGGGCACTTATTTTTCATTTAAGTCATATATATATATATATATATATATATAATACTTAATTCAAGCATATCCTATCCATATGCTGCCTGGTGGTAGGGTAGGTGAGATTAGCAAAAATAAAAAATAAAAAAGAGAAAGGGAAGGGAATTAGCAGAATGAAGAAGATTCCCTAATTTCCAAAAACGAATGGATGCATGCACATTGCACCACCTCAGAAGGATTCCCTAATTTCCAAAAACTTTTAAAGGAATTTATTATTACAGGATTCTCTGTACTGTACATGCTGCTGGGTACATTGTTCAGGTCGGAGTCGGTATCCGAAGCAATACGATTACCTAACGGAGGGCCACACAGGACATGTGCAACTCAAGACATCAGGTCCAATCCCTTTTTTTATTCCTTCCATTTCTCAAGACAATGGGATATGACTATGAAAGCAAAGCAGTCCCCCCTCTCTCCATTCTCATCCATTCCATTATCGTTGGATTATTGTTCTATTTTTTTACTAGTATTATTCTCATGCTACAACCTTATCCAACCCAATCCCCTTAGCCATGTTGAACTTGTTTATAAGCCAATATTCTAATATGAATATTTGATACACTGTTAATGGTTTTTTTTTATATATATTTCAAGTTAAAATATAAGATTTTAATCCTAAAATCATAAAATTTTAACCCCAAATCCTAACCTCTAAACCTCTAAATCATACGATCTAAATTCTAAACCTTAAACTAAAAACTTAAACCCTATAATTTTGCTTGTGATTTATTTTTCTATCATCAATGTATAGGATAATAATCCCAATACTCAAATTAATAATTACAACGCCCCACCAACACACTAAGGTTCCCTTTGCCATTGGAGTGGGAAACGGCCGTTGAGCTGCAAATGGGAGTTGGCAGAAGCTGAATTTTTTAGCTGCAGCAAACGGGCGTTTAAGCGCTAAATGGTGGCAGACAAACGCTTGTTTGCGCTAAATTAATCCCTAGTTGACATCAAAATCACAGCAACAACGGATTGAAAGTTGCAAAACACAAAATAAAGCCTAGATCTCTGAGATTTAAATTTGAAACATCTCATACTTACTCTTAACTTGTAATAAGTCAAAACTTAAACTTGAGTCAAAGATTTACCTTTTGTCTTTGTAGTTATATATATATATATATATATATATATATATATATATATATATATATACTATAAACTTTTTATTCTTGTCTAAAATTCCCAGGAAATGTATGTCTAGATGATATAAGTTGAGTTACATCGAACTTTCAAAGAGAATAAAATTTTGATAATAACCTTTTATACATAAGATTTGAATTCAAAATTTGACTCAACTACGAGTCTACGACGACTTCTTGAGCTCTTGAGCCTGTTTATTAATTTTAGGGTAAACTAAAGTGATAATCACTGAATTTTCAGGATAATTTCATTTTGGTTATTAAATTGTTAAAAATTACAATATAGTCATTAAATTTTAAATCGTTTTCAATACGTTTGATGTTGTTGAAAACTGTCGCTAAAGGCAAAAAGCTGATTTTTCAATGAATATAGTAATTGTCGACCAATCGTGACGATGGAAAGGTTAATTTGACCAGAATATTAACATAATTTGATCTAACAGATAACAATGACAAATAAGAAAGTTTTAGCTTTTAGTTTCTATTAGATCTCCATCTTCTTTCGTTATCATTTCTATTGTCGTTTGGTGGTTTCTTCAGCCGAAAAGATCATCAAACTACCCATTTTATTCTTCTCCTCCTTTCTATTGATTCAAACTCATCGAAAAACCTCTCAATATCCTCAAATATCAATCAAATCAGAACTAAAAGTTCAGTGATTGTAATGTAAGTTTTAAAAGTCTGATAATTAAAATGAAAGACCCTAAAATACAGTGACTACCAATATAATTTACCCTTAATTTTATATTAGAATTAAAAAGTTACAAGGAATAATATATATATATATATATAAATAAAGAAACATAAATCACTTGTCCTTTTTCGGTGTCTCTTTTGTATATTTACACAAAAACTTAGGTTAAGGTTTAAGATCAGTGTTTAAGGTTATAATTTAGAGAAATTTAAATATGATGTATCTTTAAGGTTTAGAGTTTAAAATTTAAAATTTAAAATTAGTACTTGAAATTTATTTTTTTAATATTAAAATATAGAAATTGATATAAAAAAGGAGCATGAAATTTTTGTCCAGATATAAAGCCTTGATAAATAGTAGATGAGTATTTCTGTTCAAAGATAAATAGAAGATAAAGGGATTGTGGATTCAATTGTACATTTTTATTCTACATATCTGATCCAGAAATTCGGCATTGCCTTCCCTTATTTATTTGCTCACTCCCCACCATAACAATTATTATCATCAAGTTTTCATTTTTAATATCCAAGGAGATTGAAGAAAGTAGCAACCTTCTCCTTCGCTTGTAAATTTCAAACTTTTCCACGAACCATTTTTGTTCTCTTCCTTGCTACACTCAACTTGCATTTCAGACCATTAGAAAAACAAAAGACAATTGCTAATTTGGAATTTAGCTCTAACTTATTATGGATTTGGGGAATTCTGGTTCATCTTTTTGTGCCTGCTTCGATTCATTTTCAACACCATACATGTGTTCCGGAATAGGAAGTTGTTACTCGGAACCCGAGATCTTCAACTTTATATTGAAACCCTCTTCTGCTTCGTCTCCTTTTATAGAACTCGCTTGATCTTCTACCTTCCTTTCTTAATTCGCTTGCTGTAGGTATAGATTATTGTTTTTTTTTTTATCGCGGTTCCCCAGAGTAATGTTGTCCACATCGTATTTGGTGCCAACGGCAGCTATGGCTCGTCCAACATTTCAAGATCATTGCTTAATCGGGTAATTCTCCGATATTCGAACTTGTTTTTTTCCTATCTTTTTCAAGTTTTTATGCTTAGTGATTGATTTTGGTAAGTGGGTTTACTATAATTTGAGTGTTGGGTACTTGTTTTTTATCATCAAAAGGTGTGGGGATTAGGATATTTTCCTAGTAGTAGTGTAATGAATTAGATATGGAACAAGGATTTGTAGTAGGAAAAAATCCCTGGAATATCCGTTTATTCTTTACGATCACCAGGTATGATCATCACCACCGTAATGATCACAAGGACTTGAGGAGGTGGAGGATTAGGACCACTGCTGCTGCTTCCGCTTGTGCTTGTGCTTACCCTCTTTTTTCCAATCAGATTCAGCTAACTAAAGACTCTTCTTCCCGTCACAAATTGTACCAGGAGGTTGATCTATCAACAATATGTACACATATGTTGTTCTTCCATTCTGGATATCCGCATAAACCGATCATTGGTTTTGTTATTTCGATTATCTTCGATTTCTCATGTTCTAATTTTCTGTTGGACTCTGATACAATCCACAGGCTCTTAAGACTGCAAGGGACAAGTTCACTCGGGAGATCTCCTTCCAGTCCAAGGATAAAGACATCTCTCTTGCTAAGGTACTCATGACAACCTGTTGTCGAATATGTTTTACTAATTCATTGTATATTGGTGACTGGTGAGGGGTGAGATGCTTTTGATATGTAAGTTGCAACTTTTATTTTGTTTGATATCTTTTGGTGTAGGCTTTACTTTATGTTGCAGCTGAAGACGCGGCATTCATGTCTTTTAACCGAGAGATGGATGCTCGCTCTCTCTTGAACGAAAGGAGAAATGTTTCTTCCCCGTTGGAGATGGAAGATTGGGATTCTTTGGAGCAAATGCCTTTGGGTGGAAAGACCATACCTGAATGGTTAAGTGAGTTGGATGCAATTGCTAAAGAAGTCGAAGCCGAGCTAGTTTCAAGGGACATAGGCTGCCATCTGGTTGAAGTTTTGGAGGCAGTAAATTTAGTTCTTTTTGAGTTAAGAGGCTTGACAAGATCCCCCGTTCTTGTAGATTCTAAGCATTCATACTTACACTCAGTACTTGACTCCAGATGTGGCAGTGGTAAAGCCTCATTATACTTCCTTTTTTGTAGTAAGACTCGCTGCAAAACATTTTCTGTCCATTTTTTCCACAAAACATATTCTTCCTGAGCAATTCATTGTCATTTTGGGCTGTATACTAATCTGATTTTGTTAAATACAGCAATTTTGCTTAGTGTAATATACATTGAAATTTGTCGGCGACTTGGTATAACCATTGTGGGATCTCGAGTTGGGGAAGATTTTTTGATATGGCCCCAGACAGGATACCCAGAGGTATTTCAATCTTGATAATTTATTTCTGCAGCTTAATTTCATGGTATATGTTCCGTGTTCATAGTTGTAGCAATGCATGTTTGATGTCTTAACCAAACCATTGTAATGTTCTCTGCTTAGAAAAATTGCAAACGTGTCCTTTCTCTTTTCATTGCTCACTTGCCTAAGGTCACTTTAAATACACTTAACTTCTACTCTTCTCTCTGTAGGAACTGTAAATAATAGAGGTTTTGTAGCAGAGAATAAATGTTTTCTCTATTTTAATTCATGATTTACAGAAAAGAAGTGAGTCCCTTTTATAGGACTAAATTACAACAATCCTAGCTAAGTTAGACTCTATCTCTATCTATTTAAAAAGATTAGAAATTTAAATTTAGATAAGATAAGATTTAACTTATCACTAAGTTAGATAAGACTTAGCTATTTAGTTATTTACTAGGACTAAAATACATAAAAATATATTTACAATTTACACTCCCCTCAAGATGGTGAGTATATGTTGTAGAGTCCCAGCTTGGATGTAAGCTCATTAAAGGTGGTTCTTGGAAGTGCCTTGGTGAGTACATCAGCTAGCTGTTTGTGAGTTGGAACAAAGTTGAGCTTGACTGTTCCATTAGTAACCTTTTCTGAGATGAAGTGACGGTTTAGTTCTACGTGTTTGGTCCTGTCATGGTGAACTGGATTCTTCGCAATGCTGATTGCTGACTGGCTATCACAATGAAGTTCAAACTGTTCACTGTGATTCATTTGTAATTCGGTCAAGAGTCTTTGTATCCAAATTCCTTCACAAATCCCAAGTGCCAATGCTCGAAATTCAGCTTCTGCACTGCTCCTTGAGACCAATGATTGTTTCTTGCTCTTCCATGTCAATAGATTTCCCCAAACTCGAGTACAATATCCACTAGTGGATCTTCTACTAGTCAATTCTCCTGCCCAGCTTGCATCTGTGAAGACTTCCACTTTTCTGGACTCATTCTTAGAAAAAATCAGTCCATGACCTGGTGTTATCTTTAAATATTTCAAGACTCTAGTTACTGCCTCTAAGTGTTCCTCTCTAGGGTCATTCATGAATTGACTTACAATGCTAACAAAATAAGCAATGTATGGTCTTGTAAGTGACAAGTAAATCAGCTTACCTACCAATCTTTGATAGTGTTCTTTGTCCACTGGAATTCCTTTGTCATCAATTCTGAATTTCAGATTATACTCCATAGGTGTCTCAGTTGGCTTGCACCCCAACATTCCAGTTTCTGAAAGCAAGTCTAGAATGTATTTCCTTTGATTGATTACAATTTCGGTGCTTGATCTAGCCACTTCCATTCCTAGAAAGTATCTCAAGTAACCCAAATCTTTAGTTTCAAATTCAGTTGCCAAAAACTCTTAACTTTCTGATTTCCATGGAATCATCACCTGTGATGATTATATCATCAACATAGACTATTAAGATAGCCTTTTTGTTCTCGGGAGAAGTTTTGACAAACAAAGTATGGTCAGTTTGACGTTGTAGATAGCCGAATTTTAGAATGACTTTAGTAAATCTATCAAACCAAGCCCGAGGTGATTGTTTAAGACCATATAATGATTTCTGTAGTTTACATACCTGACTAGAATTTGAGTCTTCATTTAAACCAGGTGGTTTTTGCATGTACACCTCTTCTTCCAGAGTTCCATTTAGGAATGCATTTTTGATATCAAGCTAGTGAAGTGACCATTCTTGATTTGCAGCAAAAGATAATAAAACTCTCACGGTATTAAGTTTTGCCACTGGTGCGAATGTCTCCTGGTAGTCAATCCCATAAGACTGAGTGAATCCCTTCGCCACCAATCTAGCCTTGAACCTTTCTATGCTCCCATCGACATTATATTTGACTGTAAATACCCATTTATAGCCCACTGCCCTTTTTCCAGGTGGTAAATCAGTCATAACCCAGGTTTTGTTCGCTTCCAGTGCCTTGATCTCATCTTCTACAACCTTCTTCCATTTTGGATCTTTCAAGGCTTCATGTACAGATTGAGGATTATGCACCTTATCAATTCTGGCAGTGAAGGCTCTAAATGAAGGCATCAGCTTCCCATAGGCCACATACTTTTGTATCGGATGACTGATACATTTCCTGACACCTCTCCTTTGAGCAATAGTTAGATCAGATGTATCAATTGAAGGGATAATAATATCATTACTCACAGATTCCATACCTTCTTCATCCTCTAAGGATAATGGAATTGGTTTTAGTTCTTGAGCAGTCCTAAGCTGTGTAGTTTTCTGTGAAGTAAGCCTTTTCTTTCTTGTATAGACACTTAGTTCCTTTGTCCCAAGTTGAGTTTCTGAAGAGGTTTCTGTGGAGTTTTAGGTAGTGAATCTGGTATTGGAGATGTGGGTTCAGCATGGAGTATTGGAGGAATAGGATCTGTTATGGATGTAGGAACATTTGTGGTGGATAAAGGAATGTCTTTGGTACATATAAGACTGTTTAGGGTGGATGTAGGAATATATATGGGTAGCTGGACTAGTTGTGGCTGAAATTCATCCAAACTCTCCCCTTGGATTTCAGAATCTGAGAAAAAAGGTTGTAATTCATGAAAAGTAACATCCATAGAAACATAAAATTTACGAGTGACAGGGGAAAAACATTTTTAACCCTTCTGAAGAGGAGAATACCAAGAAAAATACACTTGACAGCCCTTGGATCCAATTTACTTCGAAACTGCTTATGGATATGAACAAAAGCAGAACACCCAAATATTTTAACAGGTAATGTACAAGACATAGGTTTAAAAGAAGGAAATTGTTTAAGAACTTCAGTTTGAAATTTTAATACTTTACTGGGCAGTCTATTAATGAGGTATGTAGCAGCAAGCAAGGCTTCCCCCAAAAATGCTTAGGAACATTAGAAGAAAACAACAATGATCTAGCAACCTCTAAAAGGTGTCTATTTTTCCTCTCAGCCACTCCATTTTGCTGTGGAGTATCCACACAAGAACTAATGTGTATAATACCTCGCTCTCGAAGAAAATTTCCCAAAGTAGTAGTAAAAAATTCACTCCCATTGTCAGTTTTCAAAATTTGAATTTTGCTGCGAAATTCAGTTTCAATCAGCATATAGAATTTTCTAAATATACCCTAAATTTCCAATTTATCCTTCATTAAATACGTCCATGTAGTTCTAGAATGATCATCAATAAAGGATACAAACCACCTACTCCCAGTAATATTCTTAACTTTAGAAGGGTCTCAAATGTCACTGTGGATGAGGGAAAATGGTTGAGATGGTGTGTAAGACGATTGAGGATAAGGGTTTCGAATATGTTTTGCAATCTGGCATATATCACAAGTAAAAGAAGATGGATTTTTATGAATGAATAATTTGGGAAACAATTTTTGGAGATAAGAAAAATTCGGGTGTCCAAGGCGAAAATGCCATAACAAAATTTCATTGGAACTTAAACCAGAAATTTGGGAGGAAAAACAAACAGAATTGAGAGTGCAACTTGATAGGACTTGTCCCTTGGGAAGTGCTTGGCCTTCAATGATGTATAGTCCACTACACAGCTTAGCACTGCCAATTACTTTCTCCGAATCCATTTCCTAAAAAATACATCCATGCAAACTGAATTTACACAATCTGCTAACAGATAAAGATTGCATTATAAATCAGGAACATAAAGGACGGAGTTTAGCACAATATCCTTATTAAGAAAGACTGTTCCAGTCCCTTCCACCTCAGTCAATGACCCATCTGCAATCTTCACATGCTTCGTGTGATGTTGTTTTGTAAGAGTCAAAAACACATCTTTGTTTCCTGTCATATGATCAGTAGCACCAGAATCGACTATCCATAGAATTTGAGTAGTGTTGGAGAGAATCCACTATCCATAGAATTTGAGTAGTGTTGGAGAGAAATGAAATACTACCATGCGGAATACTGGATGTTGTAGGCTGATCAGCAAGACAAATATTCAGTTCAGATCCTGAACTTATTTCTGATGTGGAAGTGGTATGTATTGCGCAAGATTTTAGAGGATCTAAAAAACCCAAACTGATACCATGTAAATAATAGAGGTTTTGTAGCAGAGAATAGATGTTTTCTCTGTTTTAATTCATGATTTACAGAAAATAAGTGAGTCCCTTTTATAGGACTAAATTACAACAATCCTAGCTAAGTTAGACTCTATCTCTATCTATTTAAAAAGATTAGAAATTTAAATTTAGATAAGATAAGATTTAACTTATCACTAAGTTAGATAAGACTTAGCTATTTAGTTATTTACTAGGACTAAAATACATAGAAATATATTTACAACCTACAGGAACTCTTCAAAGTGACTTCAGGACACAACTTGTTTGCTATTGTCAATGGAAGGTGTGTGGAGGACCCTAGATCAATGGCATCAGATTTAACTGGTACTTCACTTTTAGGGCTTGAGATAGCTACCAACCGTGATATTATTGGGATTGCATTAGCCAATTTAATTGTAAGTCCTATCCTCATCGTCAAGTTGTATAACTAGTTCTGCATTCTTTTATTTATTCTAAACTATAAATGCCACAAAGCGTGCCGAAATTTCTTTCCTACGTTTGAAATAAACTAACAAGAAAAAAAAAACTGTAGAGGCTTCACTGGAAACGTGCTTCAAGATCAAATCATGGCTTGATGCTGACTTCTCACCTTAGGCATGTTCATGATGCCGATCAGAAACATAACATTATCGACGAATCCAATGTCCCTTTGTTGCGGCCGCAAGATCTTAGGTAAATTAGAATTTATTTTTATGGTTTGTAGCAAAACTTTCTTCGAAAAATTTGCCTTTCTGCAACAGTTTTTCTTTTTAGCTGCTACTCAGTAATTTCATTATGCATTTCAAGCTGGATGAATGTCTAATATAGTAAAGGCCACTTTTTGCATTTTGCTCGCATTCTTTTCATTATAACATCTGTTTCTCTTTTGTGCTGATGCTTGGTAGTCGGATTGGGCCTTTGTTCTACTTAATGCTTGACTGGTAACGAGCTGCAGTCTTGGAGATCTCTCATTGACAAACTTTTTACGGTCAAAAACTATTAATCCTCGTGCATTATGTACAGAAGATACTTCTTTATGATAGGCTGCTGATCTGGCTTGATTATGTGAAATCAGAATATGATGGTTAAACGTATTTCCCTTTATATACATTTTCACACGGACAATTTTAATGCCATATTAATTCGGTAGGGGTGTGATTTCTGGTGCAAAGCACTTTTAAGAGTTGCTCTTAAAATTGGCTGCTTATCGATACCATTCCTTAAGCCATGATACCATTCCTCTGGTAGTATTGATGTAAGATTGACTGCTTAAACTTGTGCCAAACTCATGCTCGAAAGCAGTTAGTTAATCCTGGCTATACTTTGCAAACATCTTCATAAATGGTATGCTAAAAGAGATGGGTTTATTTGCAGGCTAGCTATCATGGCTTCAGAAAGATTGTTGATTCTGCAGCCGCATAATTGGGCGCTGAGGAGAGACCATGGCATGATGCTGTATTATAATAGGTATGAATTCTGAAAACTCTGAACTTTTAAAAAGCAAAGGTTTGGGTGATGGAGGAGCTAAATTCGATAACTAAAAAATGTCAGGGAATACGGCAAGGCGGTGCAAGAGCTTAGCATTTGCATGGCCTTTGCTCCGGAAGAATAGGCAGAGATTCTCGAACCATTTGTCGAGAAGTTGCATTTAATGCGTCTGGAATCATCATGGAAGTCTTTGGGACATGCAGGTCGACTGACGGTTACATGAGTTTTGTACATAACCAACCTCCTCTCCCTCTGAAATCCACCTTTATATTTGTTTAATGGATGAATTCTGCGATTGTGATTAGGCATATGGGGTTTTTGATCACATGGACAGATGAACTCCGAAATATAGAATTATGTATTGGAGATGTAACTTGTAAGCAAATCCTTAGTTAAACTTGTATTGAACACACTCCAAACAAGGGAAACTGTCTGTCTTCCCCTTCGTTTTCGGTGGCTAATGTGTCTTGATTTTTTCGGGTTCGGTGAGTTTTGCTAATACCTAGAGATAGCATCAATTTAATATCCAACATATTATAAAATGATAAAAAAGCATACCGAAATCCGAACCCAATGGAGATTCCAGCATTATTCTTTGAACGAGACGCTCATGCAAAGCAATAAAAACAATGCATTATGCATGGTTCTTCAATTTTTTTCATTACCAGAAATTCATGAATCAATCGTCATGTTGATTGAGCTCTGCCTCAAAAGGCTTATAGAAATGCAAGTAACCAAAGAGGCAAAGAGTTAGGTTGGATTATAACGGGCTTAATTCCAAAATATTAGTGCAAGTGTAAGCAAGTATGGGCTTTAAAGCAAAACCTAGATTCCGGATTTATTGGCGCCCTCTTAAGCTTTGCCGTTCTTTCGCTCCCGCCAATCAATTTGCCCCTTTTTTTCACTCTTTTCAGCACTGAGTCGCTGTTTGTATTAGCTCTTTGGATTTGCTTGTGCATCGTCTCTGTTGTTGGTTGACTAATGGGGTCTTGGTGGGAAGGAATTGATGAATCCCGTCTTTTAATTGCTCCCGGTTAGTACCTCCTTTTGCTTCAAAACAAAGAGGCCTGCATTTCTTTTTCTTCTCTTTGAATTATTATGTTTTCCCTTTTTCTATCTGTCTTATTGTTTTCTTCTCATTCGTCGCAGATACTGGCGCTAATGGGGACGGTTCCGCTTGTTTTCTGTCACTTCGTCATCCCAAATCAGGTAACCTTCTCTGATTTTTGGACTTGTCGCTCAGTTTTGTTTTATTGCTCCACCCTCCTCATTTCTACTCAAAGTTGTTATTTGACAGGACTCAGGACATCCTATCTTTTATGCAACGGATTGCTTCAAGAACTTCACTGGTTCAAACAACCGTATGGGTCCTGGTTTTTGGGAGATTATGTTTCTGAAGGTAACCCTTATATTCTTCAACATACCCCATCTTCCATGGGGTACTAAGATATTATTATTTTCCAAGCTCATACGTGTATACACGTAGGTAATAATATGATGGGGTCTATGAAAGAAAAAAAAGAAACGTAGTTTTATGTTTTAATCAGGCGAAGGTCGTAGGATTTTATGCCAAGGTGTGAACTTTTAGGATGATATATTAGAAATCTAGGGGTGCAAAACTAGATCATAAATAGAAAATATAAACAAAAACTTAAACTATACCAGAATTTGAATTTTTCAGGGGGTGCAACCATCCCAACGCTAGCTCGGTCCATCCTTGGATTTAACTACATGCAAAAGAAGTTGACAAATCACAGTTGGAGTGGCAAACTTGTGTTCTAGTCTTCATTTGACACCTGTCTCGAGTTTCATCCTTCGACAATCCCGGCCCTCTACCCCTTATCACATACACACACAAAAGAGTGAAAGAAACTCACTAAGTTTAGTGTTCTGTGGTTCATTTTCTTAGTTTTTTTTGTTGGTTTGATTAAGTTGTTGTAGGCAGCTATTCTAGGGTTTACAATGTTTTAGAATGATTATATATCTAAAGTAACCAATTGTGTGTCAACTATCATGAGTCAAACTGGATATACATGTATCTAAACAACCGAAATTAATGGACCTTAGCAGGATTATTATTTGAAAACCGTTATTCTTAACCTGATAAACTAATTTTCAGTCACAGACAATTGTTTTACAAACTAGTTGATTATATATTGAGCACAACTGAATGGCTGGTTTCACATGTTTCTTATAATCCCCAATAGTAGGCAGAACCCCTGATTATCTCGCTTTTATATGATCCTTATTTTCTTTTCTATTACTTTGTATGCAGATGGGAGCCTATATACTGCTACTCCCATTGATCCCGTTTTCATCATGTTGCCTATCTTTGAAGATGCAAGGATGAAGGTATGACCATTACTACTTTCCCTTAACTGGAGATGCTTGTGTAGTTACTTTGACAGAACCAATCGCTTAGAAGTTAGAACCGGTCCTTGGTGCATCTTCAGCAATGCAGTCTCCCTTTTAGCCTAGCTTAATGTCTCAAGAGCGACTAAAAGACACTTGAAAAACTGCACCATTGATGGAGTATTATGAACCTTGCATGAAATTTAGTTGATGGCCCTAGCTTAGTGAGTTCTTTATTTTAAGAATGGGGACATTTAATCTCTTCTAAAAGAAATAAAAATCCATCAATAGTACTTGTGATTTGTTAGGATTGCATGATTCTTTAGTTTCTGTGAAGTATTGCACTGTCTTATTTCAACTATATATCTGCCTTTTTTGCCACTTTGAAACTCATCTTCTCTCTCATTATTATAGTTCTCAATCCCCTGCTTTCTTCGATGTTAACCAGCCCTCTGTATTTGGTGATCTTAGACTTGATGCTTCAATGGTGTCTCTTACCTAGTTCTACCTTGCATGATTTTACATCGTTGATTTCATTTTTTGGCCATCTTTTTTTTGAATCTTTGAAGTTTTTTATGTGGACTTTTAGCCCATAATGATTCAATTTTGATGTAAATGCAGAAAGGGGATGATCCTGGAAAGTTTAGGCAATTAGATGAGATACTCTTCATTAATTATTATCCTGGATATCAGCATTTATTCTCCATTGCAAAGGACTGTATGGAAGTTGTTTGTGAAAGCAAAGGTTTCGTACTTCCTGTATATTCTTGTGAATATATCTTCAAAGAATAATTCTAAGATGTTATTTTGAGCATATCAACTTTGTTTATTTTGTGACAGGGAAAGAAATCTGTATTTTCTATTAAAATGTCTTATCATGAATTCTGATTTTGGCATGCAGTAAGGGGGTACTGTCTCTCTAGTATTTTTTTTTTCTGGAGGCAGGGTTTAGTTCCGTCATTCATGGAGAATAGATTCTAATGAGTGCATTACTGCAAATAAACATATATTAATTATTCTCACTGCTTTATATATATATGCAGAAATTGGATCAACAATTTTTTTTAGGCTTGACGACATTAAGGTCTTAGCTTGGTTACGGTACAAGGTTGGTCTTCTTCTATTGAACTATTTTTTGCTGTTGTGTTCGAATCTATGAAACATTTAAAACCAACTTTTTGTTAGTTCTGTTGTATTACTTTGGATGAGTAGAGAGCCCAAGTGTGGAGATCTTGCATTACCTTTTTCTGGCGTATTCATTTGGAACGAAGATAACTATCCTTTGTAGGTCAATTGAACATGCTATGTGCATCAAACATCCTCTTGGGAAACTATCTGCCATGTCTTTAATGGCTGTGGCTGTCACTATTGTTTTACATATTTGTTCTTAAACTCATTGCAATGCTATCTGTTAGTTTGTGCTAGTTGCTTCCATTATTATACAATTGCCAACTCAAATGAAAAATATACATGCAAGTCAAAACTGTTTAGTGTTCTATAATTTCTCTTGAATTGCAGGTATCCCAGTTAAAACAGACTCTACCGGCATTGGACCAAAACTATGCTGCACGTGAAGAGAAGGATACATGTATGTTTCTCTGAAAAAGAGGTTATGATATTCAACTATGTACATTTTTAATGCATCCAATCACCTTATGTGCGCACTCACGCACGCGCACACACACAAGGTAGAGAGATGTATTCAGGTGATACAAATTTTAAATGAAAAATCCTTAAGAGTCTTCTGCTGCAATATCGCGGGATAGAGAAGTGTAAGTGAGTGTAGGCTTAAGTCCTTAGAGGGTTCAAGCAATGTAATATGTAAAGACTGCTTCCAATTTATTCCTCTTAAAATTTCATTTTCTTAGGACCATAATATAATGACTACAATGAGCTTGGCTGGTAAAGCTATCAGCCCAAGGGATCGTATAGATGGAGTAGTTATTATTGCTTGTTTGGCCCAAGAGCATGTGCCTGATCAGCTCATTTGAGAAGCCATTAACATTGAGTAAAAGCTATCAAGAACAGTTTATCCATATCTTATGGAACTTGTGGACTGCTGTATTTGGCATGAAGTTAATGTTGATTTAACAACATATGTGACAATTTGGTTTACCTGTATTACCGATGCAGTGGTTGATGCAGTATCAATAATAGGGGAGTACTTGAAAGATGATCCTTGGCTGAAGCTTTTGTGTAATCATTTTAAGTATCGTCTCAAACCTTTTGAACTTTTCAATTCTAAATGACTATTTTGTTCAATTCCATTTACTCTGTTTTAAGAAATTAGGAGATCAAATGAATCTATGCATAGAGTGGTTTCCATCTTGATGCGTTGGAGTTACATGTCACTGAGCTGTTTGCAGATTGGATTCACTGGAGGCGAAAACAATAACATCGGATTTTGAGGTTTGTCCAACAGCCATAGGAAGGCCCGTCGGTTCTTCCAACTTCTCACAGGTATCACTGGCGACCGCTAGGCTAATCGCTTATACCATAAATGCTTGACAGAGTAAACCTTTTACATTTGCAATTGTTGCAGATTGGCACATGTATTGTCTTTACATGTATGTAATTTTAATTTCTCAGGGTAAGAATACGAGTGAGAAAAAGGCTGGAAGAAACGTAAAGCAAGCTAAGAAGGCTAAAGTAGAGACAGAGTCCAGGAACATCAAAGAAATGTTCACCAGGGCTTCACGAAGGGGGAATTGAGGTTTTGTGGTATGGATGAGATTTGAACCTGCTTGTTTAATTCATCATGACAATCTTGTATTAATAGCTACTCCGGCTATTATGCGTACTAACATGAAGTCTTTCGGAAAATAATAGAGGAAAAGTGTTTTAATTATATAGGTAGGTACTGTTTGTTCAATGTTTTATACACCTTGTAACTTCATCTGCTATGGTATACACATACAGCGACTACACACATACCTTTTAGTTTAATGAATGATCCACCTGAACCCTAGAGGAAGAAAATATACGTGTACTGTGTTCTACAGCTTGTTTAGTTCACTTTCCCTCACAAATAGCCCATGGAAACCGTACGGCACCCTCCGGGGCAGCTTCACGGCTGCCACTATGTCAAGGTTGGGTGATTTTGCGTCCATCACCAAGAACCTCGACTCTCCGGTGTATTCATTGTGAACATATGAAAGCACGTATCCATCGTCCTCATCTGCGTCTGGATTCTCTGGTTCCCTGGCGACAAAGCATGGCTCCCCACCAAAGCAACCTGGTCCATACATTCTGCTAGCCACTGTGTGCTCCCGCCGCTCTCCGTTGGACACATCCAATTTCACCACTCCTGCTATTTTTGGCATTGGGTCCCCAACCGCAGCATACAGATATTTGTTCTTCTTCGCAACATAAGCTGGGTTTAGTACTGCAAAATCCAGGTTTCTTGCTGAAACGGGATGTCTTGTTACTATCCCTGTTCTTAAGTCGATTCTCACCTTTTCCACTAAAGCATGGACAAGCTCCATTCTCTCCAGGGTATGTTCTACTGATAGAATGTTCGGTGCTAACAGGACTATGGCGTTGCCATCGTCTTCATCCCATGCATTTACGGCATGTATCAGGTTGAAACCCGGCACATCGAACCACCTCATTTCTGACTCGTCTTTAGCATATCGAGGGATGACTCCAATTCTAGGTACTTTAGCCGGGTCTGCACCCACCGGAGATCCACCTCCAAAGATCATGTCCATGGGGTTCATTCCTATCTGTATATCGGCAAATATTGCGTACTTCTTTGTAATTGCAAAGTCATGGAGAAAAGATGGGTGAGTCATGGAGAACACAGGTACGTCTGGTTGCTTGTTTCCATTAGCATCAAAGTAAAAATATGTTAGATATGGGGGCACAGGGCCATATCGGAAAGCAAAGGCCTCGCCGGTGTCAGCATCTACCTTAGGGTGAGCCGTCATGCTCATGAATAGCTTTCCATCAAAATCATTGCGACCCAATGTTTCTACATCCCCTGTGGATGTCAAGCGAATGGAGTAAGGTAGATCCGACTCACCAAGGGCGTAGAGCCGGTTCCCAAAAATGGCCAAGCTAGTGTTAGCAAGGCCAATTCCGTTTGCAGGATTGAACTCGCCGGATAGAATCCTGACGGCGGAGAGAGCACCGCTTGTGGCAGCGGCGGTTAAGCCGTTAAAGCCGGAGAAAACATTGGGAATAACCTGCGAACCCGTTTGTTTTTCAATGGAGTACTTGTTAGTCTTTACGTATCTGCTACACAGTAGCGTTGCCGTTGGAGATTCGAATGGAATGAAGCATGCCATCGCCATCAAAGAGGTGGTAAGGTCCACGAGGGAGGAACTGAGGGTTGGGGCCATTACGAATGTATGCACCGTCGAGACAAGGCGGGAGTGATCCTTGTATGACTTCACACGGCGTAGGAGGAAGCTCATCGACGGGGGCGAAGTTGTGGGACAGGACATGCCTGGGGTCGACTGAAGGCCGGAGTGGAGGGTCTATGAAGTTGTTTATGATGTCGTCGAATGCGTTGAAGATCATTGTGGACAACTTTGGCTCCACTCTTTTCTTAGCTACGACTGGAGAAACATATGATGGCCGAGTTTTTTGAGGTTGGGGTGGTGGTGTTTTGGTGGTGGTGGTGGTGGAAGTTGGAGGCCTTTCTTCAATTCTTACGGAGGAGATGTAACGGCGGGGAACATAAGATGGTGGGGAAGTGAGGGCCGGGGATGGGAGTTTTGTTGACGGTGGTACGGTGGAGAGAAAGGAGGAAGAAAAGGCGTCCATTTCTAATTGTGAACAAAACACTGCACGTGCCTCAATCCATCATGGGGAATACATATATTTATAATTTTTTTACAAATAAAATAACGTAAGGTCGACCAATCAAAATCTTATCCATCAATGTTCTTTCCAATAATATCTTCAGCAATGGGATGAAAAAACAACATATGTTTAAATACTATGTAATTTGGAATTATTATTTGTTTAAAAAAATGACCATTAGTTATTAGTTATAATCATTTTTTTTATTTTAATCATCAATTTGTTGTTTTTGTAAATTTAGTCCTAACATCTTATCTTTTTATTTTGATCACTATCGTTAAGTTTCCGTTAAAACTTAACCTAGACCAATTGACGGTACTAATACCTCAATTAGTCAATTCTCATGTTAGAATCTCTAACGGGAGTTTTCAAGGCAGACAAGCAATCGTCTTGCCTTTAGTTTTGTTTCTTTGTTGAAACAATCCGACTCAATCTCTTGCTTCGTATCAATAAACAATATCCGAGGAACCAACAATCAGTTGATCTAGTGGGATGAAACACTATATTCCTTAAGCAAGGGCTTAAGGTCAAGGATTCGAATTTTGACATTGTTAATGAAAAAAACTGGATAATTTTTATTGATTGGTAACACGGATGACATGACGAGAATGACTCATGATATAATTTCTCCATCATAATCATTAATCTTATGGGAATGAAATATATTTGTGTGGGTTACCTTAAACCGCTCCAATCTTTGCTTAAACGTAAAGCATTTGGAAGTTTATATTACAAATTTATCCTATGGAGTTGTGGATGAAATGAAATGAAATTCAAGGTCAGGAATTGTTCTATCAAGCTAGCCAGCCCATCTGGACCAGTATTTCTTTATTTAATTACTGATTTCTAACCTATTAATCGATTAATCTAAATCGAATTTTACATATAATTATTATGGGGAGACCCTCTTAACTAAGGATGAAGTCAGGATTGAACATTAGGAGAGGCCAAAATATTAAATTTAAAACTATAAAGACTCATTAAGTATTTTAAATTCAAAGTTAAGTCGATAATACATAATTTATCTAATATTTAAATTTATAAGGACCTAAATTATTATTAGACTACAAAATTTGCTAACACGAGCCCTTCTTTCTTTAAATCAACCCCTGTTTGATTAAATATTTAATAAATTCTTATATTTTTTATTTACATATTTATTTTTTTACATGGACCAAATACAATTAGATCAAAATTTATTAAATGTTTAAAATTGGTGATAGGGGTCTGGGCCCTCAAAGAGCTATGTCGCTGCTTCTAACCCGATTTTCTCTATTCACAATGTCTGAATTCGAACTCTTAACTTTGCTCTTAGTTTTTCTCAAAAGATCTAACATTTTATCTCGTTAAATTAATTGATTGTTGGTGGGCTATAATTTTTAATATACATATATATTTTTTATTTTCCCTGAAACCTTTCAGCATGTATTAATGAAGGGGCCACTAGCCTCTCACATCAACGTAAATGATTGAAAACTAAGTTGATATTCGTAGAAAAATGGTTTGGAAAAATAGAAGTTCAAACAAATTGTCAACAAACTCGATCCTTGCAACACCCTGTAATCTCCATGGGAAAAAAAATGAAAGGCTAAATATAATTAAATTTAAATATTAAATTGTACATTGAAATTAGAGTAAGTATCAATATATATATATATATATATATATATATATATATATACTCTTTTAAAATATAATCTTATATAATCTATTTATTATTTTCAATAATATGGAAATAATAGGTTTATCATTCATATAAAGTTGATAATGGATAGTGCAGATTCAAATAATTATATACATTTAATGTGGGTTTTTGCAGTGACGAAGGAGAAGGGTCCAAGGAGCTTTCCTCCTCAAGAATTTTAAAAATTAATAATAAATCTTTTATTTTTTTGAAAAATTCAATTTGACCCCTCAAATTTTTAGAATTCATATTAAACATTATAACTTTTTAATATTTTAAATTAAATTCTCTAGAATTTTAATTTATCCCATTTAAATTATCCAATATAGCACGCTTATCCTATGCCATGTGACATAGATTAGACAATCCTTTATTTATAAGACATCCATTGTGTAATCACTCATTTTTTACCTGTAAATACATATTAGTGTTGCATGTATGTTTATTATATTATATGTTTATTGTTTGCATGAGTGTTACTAATATATATAAAGTGTGTGCATGTGTATTATAATCTATGTATGTATACGTATTAGATGAATGTGTGTCGCGTGTATTTAGAATATGAGTGTATTGATTAATATATATAGAAGTTATGTTAATTATGGGCAGGATTATATGTACGTATGCCAATATGTTATACTTGTATAAGTATATGTTTGTATCATGTATATATATTGATGTTATAATTATATTATTATTATTATTAATATTATTCAATGACAAAATGAAAAGAATTAAATATATTAAACCCAAATAAATTTACGGTCCAAGTCCAAGTCCAATTACAAGGCCCGGTTGGCCCAAATCTAAATCTTATCTAATTACAATGTGCGGTAGGTGGGCGTTGGATCAAGATCGATCCAACGGCCACGATGCAACCAGAAGTCAAAATATACGCGGCGCGTGTCCCACACGTATGGACCGTTCGAGTGCCACGCGCGGCCTTGTGGTCCACGCGCGCGACGCTTTAACATCCCACGCGCGCGTAAGATCCAGCGTTCGACTCGCCGATCGCGGAGCTCCACGTGGCGAAAACCGCCGCCTCATCAAATCGAGGCTTCATCCAGCCGATCGTTCTTCAAGCCATCTCGACCGTTAGATCGGATCGATCTAACGGCCGAGAACGTGTCCGCCTCGCGGAATTTCCATATCGCCACCGCGCGATATTGATCCCCGTGTTTCGAACATGCCCAAGATAACAAGCAAAATCGTCACCCAGTTCGGATTCGAAAAAAGCAAGAGGCAACTTGCAACAAAACGAAGACAATAATATTTATGAAAGGGGAACTTTTTGGTAGGGGGATAATAATAGAGAAGAAGGAAAAAAGAGAGTAGTAACAAAAAACAGAGAGTGTATTGAACTTTTTTCAGAAATACAAAAAAAAGGCAAAGCAAGTCCAGTGGTACTTTTCTCACTTGTTTTTCTTTACATGCATATATGAAATAGAACAAAAAATGAAACAAGAAAGGAGGGTAGTTTCAAGGCGTTGCTTGTGGGTCTTCCCTTCTCGGTGATAAGCCTTCGGCTTCTACAAGTCGATCTGGTGAATCAAGGAAGGAAGGGAAGGCCCCCGGTAGTTATATTTGAGGTTTAAAACTTTTTTTGGTTCGTATTTCCTAGATCTAGGCGAATAGAGGTATATCCTCTGAATCCAACCTAGGATTCGTATTGAGGACGAAAATGGGGTTGTTTTGGTGAATTTTGGAGGCTCGCCACGGCCGTTAGCGGGGCGGCGGCGGCGTGAGAGAACACGGCGCGGCCGACCGCCGGATTTCGGGTTTTAGAAGAACAATGAGAGAAAGCGAAGAACACATTCTTACAAAAATAAAAAAATGAAACGAATGACCAAAATCGATTTCGGCCTAAAAAAAGGGGTTTTATAGTTGTTTTTATTTTGCTAAATGGGTAAATTACACACTTAATCCCACGCGTTTTCAATATTTTCATTTTTGTCTTGCCGCATGGTATAATCACAATCCCAGTCCCCCGATGTTTCAAAAGGTTACAATTTCGTCCCTAAATTACACGAATCGGTTTCGAATGGTAAAATTACGCCTTTAACCATCCCGCGTTTTTGAATTTTTCACTTTGGGTCCGCCTTGGTCTAATTACATTCGGGTCCTTTTAGGTTTTGTTTGTTTCGCAATTTCGTCCCGAAATTACATATTATTGTTCTTTAATTTCGCCATGACTTTTATTTTTCTTTCATTTGATCTGTATTCTTTGTAAATATTCATGTTCGTATTATAATCGTATATGTTGTTATTCTATTGTTTTATTTTATATCCCTCACATATGACTCGTATTCTATATTTATAGGTATATATGTGTTAAGCTTATGTTAGTCATGTTTTTTATCCGGTTATTCATATTAAAGTATGTTATGTTCTATTTGACTCGTAAAACAGCATGTTATTGTATTTTTGTATGTATTGTATGTTTTCTTGGCTTTTAGGTTACGTGTTAGTGTGACTTCTTTTTACATTATGACATATTGTTCATGTATGTTGAAATGTGTTTTATTAATAGCATGTATGTCTTTTTAATATTTGTTTGTCTATATACTTAATTATTCCTACCTTGTTATTCTGTTTTGTTAAAGTTGTTATTATCTATTATTTAGAATAATATGTATATATGCATGTTTTAGTCTAGAATATCATCTATGTTAGATTAATATTCTGTTATGTCAATATTTATTATATTTAAATATTTTGCCATGTTTTACGTTTTTGCCACTAAGATTGCATATCGAGATATAACTTGTTAATGTGGAGTCCTTTTATCCGAGCGAAAACGGGGCCAGTATCAAGCGTAGTGATAGTGGTTGGGCGTTTATTCTCGAGTAACGGGACCCTTAAAATATATTCGCAATTATGACCGAATTTTAAAATAATCGTCACTCTAATCCGTAAAAATCCAATATTAATAAAGCGGTAATTATTAAAGTACCAATTTTTGGGCGGTGTGGGGTGCTAATCCTTCCCATCCATAAGAACCGACTCCCGAATCTGTTTTTTTGAATCTCTGGTTTTATGGTGTCCGGCCTACCTAAGTGGCCGGTGGCGACTCCATTTTTTATAAGGGTTTTTTTTGTAAACCCCACGGAATAAATATTTTATATCCAAAAGAATCACAAACACATCTTTCAAAAATCCTTCGAAAAACCCTCGTTTTTATTTTAGCGATGAGATAAAAAAAAAGACATCGCTACAGATGGCGACTCTGCTGGGGACATTTTTGTTTTTCAAAAACAAATGAGAGTCAAGCTTTTAAAATAACTACTGCTTTACTAATATTGGAAGTTCCGGACTAAAGTGACTATTAAATTAACATTCGGTTATAATTGTGCGTTTATTTTAACGCATTTAAAATATGGCATATAAACCCGTCTTTTTAAGTGGGGGGAAAACGCTAATGCTTTCGTGGAGATATCGTTCTCCCGTATGGGCCTAGCAAGTACCTTCGGGGCTCGAGTACCTTATGCTTTCGTAAGGATATCGTTCCTTCGTACGCGCATAAGCGAATGGGTCCCCCTGAATTGAACTCGGTTGAAAGGAGCCTATAATGGGTGATGATCGGGGGCCTTGTTACCCTTAGTAGGGGACAGCAAGGACAATTCGGTACCGCCTAGAACCAAAAACTGCATGTAGAGAACACATAGAAAACCTACCTGTTAGAACCATGCGGATAACCTAGGTGTCTTAGATGGAATGTAAATAGGATTGCCTTATTTACTTATCGCATTTAATTTGCCCTTTTATTATGTACTTATCATTTACGTCCCAGTCTTGACTTGTGTTCTTTTGCTTTGTTTTTACATACCATTGCATTCGCATTCAAAGTGGGGCATTGATTCGAGTGATTTCTCCCATAATAGAAGATTGTTCATGATGGACCAAAGGTTCCTTGACCTGAAGGAAGGGGTCCAATCCCAAAACTCCATCCCAAGACTAGACGGGGGGACGGTGAAGA
Source organism: Hibiscus mutabilis (assembly GCA_019671005.1). Classification (NCBI taxonomy): domain Eukaryota; kingdom Viridiplantae; phylum Streptophyta; class Magnoliopsida; order Malvales; family Malvaceae; genus Hibiscus; species Hibiscus mutabilis. The sequence goes on from CM033749.1 coordinate 33,811,333, forward strand.
AGAACCATTCAAGAACACGAGCAGATTGGTAAGCGGTGTCAATCACGGTGACAAACAAGATGAAATACAAGAACTAAAAAGCAGATATCCGAAATGATGGACGGATGAATGCCATGATGAAAGGCAAGCAGCATGTCGAACTCAGAAAAGATTCGGTCGGGAAGCGGAAAATGGAACAAAATGGTCAGAATGTCAAAATAGACAACATCGTTAAATATGACAAATCAAATCCCTTTGTGATCAATCTCAAGAAGCAGACAGGTAGCACATCTGGGGAAGATACCCAGGGAACAAAGGCAAAACCAGGGGAAGTTCGAGAATCTAATGACATCAGAAGACATTATCCAATACCCATGAAATACGCCGAGTTACTTCCGTTGCTTGTCGAAGGGAACCTTATCATACCAGCGAAGTCTATGCCAAGAAAACCTCCTTATCCGAAAGATTACAACAGTCGTGTCCGGTGCAGCTACCACATAGGCGATTCGAGTCATCACACTGAAAATTGTAGGGCCCTGAAGGACAGAGTTCGAGATCTTATCAGAATGGGAATTTTGGATTTTGAAGACGGACAACCCCGATTCTTCAGCCAGCCAGCCGTTGCCCGAGGGGCAAAGTCGAATGAAGGTCAATACCCAGCCCAAGGTTCAGGTAACACAGAAGTAGGTCACTTAAGCGGGATAAAGTTAGGAACCAAGAATAAAAGTGTCTCAGAAGATGAATTCGCACACAATCGCGACCAGCTCGAGCATGAGAGGCACAATCTGAGCATGAAATCAAAAAATGTACAAGACAAGTACCAGAAGCTGCACTTTGAATTCAAGAGTTTCGGTCTGGGTGACACCGCGGAAGAGTGGGTCAATGGCATGATTCAGCTGAGGAACGGTTGTAACGTATTGGAAGCGTAAATGCAAGAATAGTAAGAATAAAATTAGATCATTATCAAAGAATTTCGAAAAAGTTTGAAGGCCAACGCAACTTTATCCAAAATGAGTTGGAAAGCAGTCTCGCCATGGAAGATATCCTAAAGTCAAGTCTGCACCAGGAAAGGAATGAATCACAAACCTTCCAAATGGAAAACACAAAGACTCAAAGAAGAGAGATAGTGAGGCTCGAGGGCGCTTTACGTACCCGGTGAGATCCGTCTTTGGGGCAATGACCGTTAAGCTACAAAAGGCCGAGCAAACAATACGGGAGAAAGACCAAGACATGAAGATGGTTATGACTCAAGCCCGACAAGTAGCTCAACAGTAGCAGATTTAGCCGATGCGGCAGCACCAATAAGCGAATATGGATCCAACATTGGACCGCGAAGGAAAACGGACGGGACTATTGAATGAGGTCAAGACATTAGGTGCGGGGCTCACCAATATCTGTAAAACCCTAATACCGGATGTAATGAAACCTCTTGGTCCGAATGAAAGATGTTCTATAAGGACAAATCACTTGCGGAATCAATGCTTTATTACATTCATGCATTGCATTTGCATCACATCTTTTGCATTGTTTTATCATCCCATGGCACTTCATCATTTAATACATGGGGTTCGATGGCGAATTAATCGAAAAATGGAGCAATTGAAGAGTCGGGGCTTGACCAGTTAGAAGAAAAAATCGAGAAAGAGCTTAAGAAGAAAGAGAAGATAAATGCTTTTAACACGAGGGAAACTGCGCTAGCCACGATTTGGTCATTCCTCCGGATTTCAAGGTTCCGGATTTTTGCGTGATGATGACGGAACCAGCTGCTCAAGATTCACTTAACCATGTTTTGTAGAAAAATGGAAGGATACGAAGAACGAAGAATTGTTGATCCACCATTTCCATGATAGCTTTGACGGGACCAGCGTGCAATGTAGTATAACCGTTTGAGCGAAACCAAGTTAGGTCATGGGGTGACCTCGCTAATGCCTTCTTGGATCAATACAAATATGCTTTAGATTTAGCACCACCGTCGACGCAGTTTCTTGAGAATGAGAAAATGAGGCCAAATGAAAGCTTCGGGGAATATGCATTAAGGTGGCGATGTCGGCAACCCAAGTCCAGCCCCTATAGCGGAAGAAGAGTTGACTCCCCTATTTCATGCAACGCTTCCCTCTCCCTTCTTTGATGTGATGTTGGAGAAATCGAGAAGCGGATTCGAAGATTTCATGACGATTGGAGAGAGGATAGAATATGCAATCAAAGAAGGAAAATTGGGGTCTAAGTCTAAGGACCGAATCGAAGATAAGATAGATAAGGATGGAGGCGTAAATGAGTGTCATCTCCGGGGTTGGCGGCGTAAAAGAAGGAGACAGAATGACAAATTGGGGTCATCAAGGAAAATCCCTCGGACAGCGCAAATTTGGAAGTGTTTGGAACATCTATCTCAGACATTTGGCCTCATCTGGTAGAGGGTCACTATCTTGTTCCTAGGCCGATGAAGAGTGCACATGATCTGTATGCCCATAGTTTTGACTCGAGTAGCACATGCGAATTCCATATGGGGGCACCAGGGCATCCCACCAGAAAATGTAGACCTTTATTGGAGGAAATCAAGAAGCTGGTCAATGATGGAACCCTGACACAAGAGCTGATCAAGCAGTGGAAGACCAAGGATGAGAAGCAAATCTACATAGTCCTTGAAGAAGCAAGAGATGTCTCTACATTAAAATATCTTCTGAAGTAATACAAGGAATCAACTCTATGAGGCCCCCATGTGGCAAAGATCTTTTGTGATGGGGCATGTTTGTTGATTTTTATTTTCAATAAATGACACATTTAAACAACATATAATGTTTTTGAAAGCACATAGATATTTTCTCGTCGTTGTAGAATATTTGGATATCAATTGCAAGATGTGACATTAGATAGATGTCGTGATAACGATGATGTGTGATCTTCCCCACCGGACTGGTCAGCAAAGCGAGATTATTACTCTTTCGATGATATTCAAGGATAAAAAGCTCTAAATGTCAACCATGTAGAGTTGCTTGAAATTGAAACTCTAGGCATAATCTTCCGGGTAGTAAAGAAGAAACAAAACAAAAAAAAGAGAAAAAAAGAAGAAAGAAAAAGAAATGAAAATGAGAAAATAATAATAAAAAGTACTCCTATGTTGAAACACTGGTAATAAGCTTGTTCGGATAAGAGTATGGAAGTTTTTGGGGCACTCATTTGAAGCGATAAGGTGGAGATATATCATTCAATTCAAGAAACCTTAGCTTCATGAGTGATGGTAATATTTTCAAATCGTGACTATGCCGAGTAACTTGGGGCGGTGTTGTTTGCTCCATCGTTGTCCTCAAGACAAAGGATGTGACGAATTGATTTCCTCGAATAATGATAAAAAAAACAAAAAAAAAAAAAAAGAAAAAGAAAAAAAAAAAAGAAAGAAAATAGGCGATATCATGGAAAAATTAAGACTCGCACCACCTAGAACTCTATTCCTAGAGTAATATTTCTGCGCTCGAGTGGTTATACAAGCCTACCCTTTTGAGGCGGAGTAGATAATGAGAATTGAGAAAGAGTAGCACTCTGCTGACAACGCGGTAATCATGAGGATGAACCGAGTCACCGGGAAGATTTCACATCTTTGAATTACCAAATGGTTGAATCTAAGCCACTCTTGCACATGATATCCGAGCTCTATCTTTGTGTTTTCAAAATCTTGTATAAATGATACCCTTGGTGGAACACCAATCAGCAAATTGACAAGTCAAAGCAACAAAAATTTCCATGCATTACTTGAGGGTAAGATCCGAACACAAGGAGGCGGATACTATGGGAGCCACTAACCGTAAGAAATGACATCACAATGCATAGAATGAAGATGATAACAGAGGTATAGGTGTCGGACATCTCAAGAACAAGAAGCGAATTCGACCCACGATGCCTTGTTTGGTTCAAGAAAATGAAAAGGCGAAACAGGACAAGAATGAGCTTACAAAGTGAAGCGGTAAAAAGTAAACATTGAGTCTCCAAAGAATTAAAGCGCAGAGATCGATGAATGGTGTCCGTCAAGAGACAACAAGAAGATTGAGGTTAAGAAGCATTTTGCTCACCCGATGACGAAATTAACAAATACTCAGAATGTTGGGTCAAAAGAAGCGGAAGATAGCCGAGCACGATCAAATGGGGCAATCTGAGCAGAATGAATAGTAAGAATCTCTGCACACGCATGATATAGCGTTTGTTGGTGAAGCGGCGAGAACCCCGAAGAAGAAAGGCGGTGCTCGTGCAAGCGAACAAAGCAGATGCCCATTGAGCAAAATTTGTGAAATGAAGATCAAAATTGAGCATACCATAAAAGGAAAAGAAATAGAGAAATCGGAAGAATAACTTTTCGAGGACATAAGATTAACAAAGAAAAAAAGAAAAAGAGGAGAAATAAATCATAACATTACATGCATCATATAGATAGGGGCATGTCAATTTTGCTTGTTCCTAAATAGGTATTTGAAAAATTATTGAAGAATTTACCAAAGTCCATTAAACAACAACCATGTCGGCGTCGAGATCGAGATATTAAATCCCGGGTCATCGATAAGTCCTTCAGGCGCGATGTTAAGTCCCGGGCCATCGATAAGTCTTTCGGCGTGGTGTTAAATCGCCGGGTCATCGGTAAGTCGCCGGGCATGATGTGGCAGCATATCGGCGTGAGTCCCTATAAAACAACAGCCATGTCGGCGTCGAGATCCGAGATATTAAATCCCGGGTCGCCGGTAAGTCTTTGGAGTGCGATGTTAAGTCGCCGGGCCATCGGTAAGTCTTTCGAGCATGATGTTAAATCGCCGGGTCATCGGTAAGTCGCCGGGCATGATGTGGCGGCATATCGGCGTGAGTCCCCATAAAACAACAGCCATGTCGGCGTCGGATCCGGATATTAAATCGCCCGGGTCATCGGTAAGTCGCCCGGGCGCGATATTAAGTCGCCGGGCCATCGGTAAGTCTTTCGAGCATGATGTTAAATCGCCGGGTCATCGGTAAGTCATTGGGGCATGATGTGGCGGCATATCGGCGTGAGTCCCTATAAAACAACGACCATGTCGGGTCGGATCGAGATATTAAATCCTTGGTCGCCGGTAAGTCCCGGGCGCGATGTTAAGTCCCGGGCCATCGGTAAGTCTTTCGAGCATGATGTTAAATCCCGGGTCATCGGTAAGTCCCGGGCATGATGTGGCGGCAGATATCAGCGTGAGTCCCCATAAAACAACGGCCATGTCGGCGTCGGATCGGATATTAAATCCCGGGTCGCCGGTAAGTCGCCGGGCACGATGTTAAGTCCCGGGCCATCGGTAAGTCTTTCGAGCATGATGTTAAATCGCCGGGTCATCGGTAAGTCGCCGGGCATGATGTGGCGGCATATCGGCGTGAGTCCCTATAAAATAACGGCCATGTCGGCGTCGAGATCGAATATTAAATCATTCGGGTCATCGGTAAGTCCTTCAAGCACGATGTTAAATCCCGGGTCATCGTAAGTCTTTCGGCGTGGTGTTAAATCGCCGGGTCATCGGTAAGTCGCCCGGGCATGATGTGGCGAGCATATCGGCGTGAGTCCCCATAAAACAACGAGCCATGTGCGCGCGGATCCGATATTAAATCCGGGTCATCGGTAAGTCCTTTGGGCACGATGTTAAGTCCTTCGGGCCATCAATAAGTCTTTCGAGCATGGTGTTAAATCTTTGGGTCATCGGTAAGTCGCCGGGCATGATCGGCGATCTTAGTAGCGTAGGTCCAAAAATGGCAAATGACCTCGTAAAAAAAAAGGAACCTGCATTTTCAAGCCCGGTGGAAGGTCCCATAGAGAGAGAACCTAAATCTAAAATCTCAAAAAGAACTCACAGTCAGAAAAATCCATCAGCGGTGCAAAAGGTTTTATATAGGAGAAACCAGCGTTGAAGGCGAAGAGTTCTATATAGGAAGGACTCCAAGCTTTTTACAGTCTCAAAATGAAGGGTTCTATATAGGAAGAACACTGTAGCTCCAAGATCGGAAGGTGTGAAGCTCTATATAGGAAGAACTTACGAGCACTGAAGATTCAGCCAAGAAAGATCGGAGATGTCCAAAAGAACTCGTTTTCCAAAGCTACAAACAGGGAAGTCGATAAAAATGAGTGCTTATGAATCTTTGCTTTGTTTCCCATTCCATGAGAACAAGCAAAGAGGGCAAGCTATAATCACTCATTTTTACTGTAAATACATATTAGTGTTGCATGTATGTTTATTATATTATATGTTTATTGTTTGCATGAGTGTTACTAATATATATAAAGTGTGTGCATGTGTATTATAATCTATGTATGTATACGTATTAGATGAATGTGTGTCGCGTGTATTTAGAATATGAGCGTATTGATTAATATATATAGAAGTTATGCTAATTATGGGCAGGATTATATGTACGTATGCCAATATGTTATACTTGTATAAGTATATGTTTGTATCATGTATATATATTGATGTTATAATTATATTATTATTATTATTATTATTATTATTAATATTATTGGGCTGACAAAATGAAAAGAATTAAATATATTAAACCCAAATAAATTTACAGTCCAAGTCCAAGTCCAATTACAAGGCCCAGTTGGCCCAAATCTAAATCTTATCTAATTACCATGTGCAGGTAACTGTGGGCCGTTGGATCAAGATCGATCCAACGCCACGATGCAACCAGAAGTCAAAATATCGCCGCGCGCGTTCCGCACGTATGGACCGTTCGAGTGTGCGCGCGTGGTCCACGCGCGACGCTTTAACATCCCACGCGCGCGTAAGATCCAGCGTCGACGACTCGCCATTGCGGAGCTCACGTGGCGAAATCGAAGCCGTCTCATCAAATCGAGGCTTCATCCAGCCGATCGTTCTTCAAGCCATCTCGACCGTTAGATCGGATCGATCTAACGGCCGAGAACGTGTCCGCCTCTGGCAGAATCGTCCATATCGCCACCGCGCCGATATTGATCCCCGTGCTCGAACATGCCCAAGATAACAAGCAAAATCGTCGATTGATCAGAGATCTGAAAAAAGCAAGAGGCAACTTGCAACAAAACGAAGACAATAATATTTATGAAAGGGGGAACTTTTGGTAACGGGGGGGATAATAACAGAGAAGGGGAAAAAAAGAGAGAGTAGTAACAAAAAACAGAGAGTGTATTGAACTTTTTTCAGAAATACAAAAAAAAGGCAAAGCAAGTCCAGTGGTACTTTTCTCACTTGTTTTTCTTTACATGCATATATGAAATAGAACAAAAAACAGAAACAAGAAAGGAGGGTAGTCTTACCGGCGTTGCTTGTGGGTCTTCCCTTCCTCAGTGATAAGCCTTTCGGCTTCTACAAGTCAGATCTGGTGAACTGAAGGAAAGGGAAGGCCCCCTGGTAGTTATATTTGAGGTTTAAAACTTTTTTTTTGGTTCGTATTTCCTAGATCTAGGGCGAATAGAGGTATATCCTCTGAATCCAACCTAGGATTCGTATTGAGGACGAAAATGGGGTTGTTTTGGTGAATTTTGGAGGCTCGCCGGCGTCGGTTAGCGGCGGCCGGCGGCGGAGAACACGGCGGCCGACCGCCGGATTCTGGGTTTTAGAAGAACAGTCGAGAGAAAACGAAGAACACATTCTTACAAAAATAAAAAAAAAATGAAACGAATGACCAAAATCTGATTTCGGCCTAAAAAGGGGGTTTTTATAGTTGTTTTTATTTTGCTAAATGGGTAAATTACACACTTAATCCCACCGCGTTTTCAATATTTTCATTTTTGTCTTGCCGCATGGTATAATCACAATCCCAGTCCCCCTGATGTTTCAAAAGGTTACAATTTCGTCCCTAAATTACACGAATCGGGCCGAATGGTAAAATTACGCCTTTAACCATCCCGCGTTTTTGAATTTTTCACTTTGGTCCGCCTTGGTCTAATTACAGTTCGGGTCCTTTTAGGTTTTGTTTGTTTCGCAATTTCGTCCCGAAATTACATATTATTGTTCTTTAATTTCTGCCACTGACTTTTATTTTTCTTTCATTTCAGTCCTGTATTCTTTGTAAATATTCATGTTCGTATTATAATCGTATATGTTGTTATTCTATTGTTTTATTTTATATCCCTCACATATGACTCGTATTCTATATTTATAGGTATATATGTGTTAAGCTTATGTTAGTCATGTTTTTTATCCGGTTATTCATATTAAAGTATGTTATGTTCTATTTGACTCGTAAAACAGCATGTTATTGTATTTTTGTATGTATTGTATGTTTTCTTGGCTTTTAGGTTACGTGTTAGTGTGACTTCTTTTACGTATGACATATTGTTCATGTATGTTGAAATGTGTTTTATTAATAGCATGTATGTCTTTTTAATATTTGTTTGTCTATATACTTAATTATTCCTACCTTGTTATTACATTTTGTTAAAGTTGTTATTATCTATTATTTAGAATAATATGTATATATGCATGTTTTAGTCTAGAATATCATCTATGTTAGATTAATATTCTGTTATGTCAATATTTATTATATTTAAATATTTTGCCATGTTTTACGTTTTTGCCACTAAGATTGCATATCGAGATATAACTTGTTAATGTGGAGTCCTTTTATCCGAGCTAAAAGCGGGGCGATATCAAGCGTAGTGATAGTGGTTGGGCGTTTATTCTCGAGTAACGGGACCCTTAAAATATATTCGCAATTATGACCGAATTTTAAAATAATCGTCACTCTAATCCAGAAAATCCAATATTAATAAAGCGGTAATTATTAAAGTACCAATTTTTGGGCGGTGTGGGGGTGCTAATCCTTCCCCATCCGTAACCGACTCCCGAATCCTGTTTTTTTGAATCTCTGGTTTTATGGTGTCCGGCCTACCTAAGTGGCCGGTGGCGACTCCATTTTTTATAAGGGTTTTTTTTGTAAACCCCACGGAATAAATATTTTATATCCAAAAGAATCACAAACACATCTTTCAAAAATCCTTCGAAAAACCCTCGTTTTTATTTTAGCGATGAGATAAAAAAAAAGACATCGCTACAGATGGCGACTCTGCTGGGGACATTTTTGTTTTTCAAAAACAAATGAGAGTCAAGCTTTTAAAATAACTACTGCTTTACTAATATTGGAAGTTCCGGACTAAAGTGACTATTAAATTAACATTCGGTTATAATTGTGCGTTTATTTTAACGCATTTAAAATATGGCATATAAACCCGTCTTTTTTAAGTGGGAAAACGCTAATGCTTTCGTGGAGATATCGTTTCTCCGTATGGGCCTAGCAAGTACCTTCGGGCTCGAGTACCTTATGCTTTTTTCGTGAGGATATCGTTCCTTCATGACGCGATAAGCGAAACGGGTCCCCCCTGAATTGAACTCGGTTGAAAGGAGCCTATAATGGGTGATGATCGGGGGCCTTGTTACCCTTAGTAGGGGACAGCAAGGACAATTCGGGTACCGCCTAGAACCAAAACTGCATGTAGAGAACACATAGAAACCTACCCTGTTAGAACCATGCGGATAACCTAGGTGTCTTAGATGGAATGTAAATAGGATTGCCTTATTTACTTATCGCATTTAATTTGCCCTTTTATTATGTACTTATCATTTCTGTCCGGTACTGACTTGTGTTCTTTTGCTTTGTTTTTACATACCATTGCATTCGCATTACAGTGGGGCATTGATTCCCGAGTGATTTCTCCCATAATAGAAGATTGTTCATGATGGACCAAAGGTTCCTTGACCTGAAGGAAGGGGGTCCAATCCCAAAACTCCATCCCAAGACTAGACCGGGGACAGCTGAAGAAGAACCATTCAAGAACACGAGCAGCAGATTCGATGGCGAGTGTCAATCCCGGTGACAAACAAGATGAAATACAAGAACTAAAGAAGCAGATATCCGAAATGATGGACCAGATGAATGCCATGATGAAAGGCAAGCAGCATGTCGAACTCAGAAAAGATTCGGTCGGGAAGCGGAAAATGGAACAAAATGGTCAGAATGTCAAAATAGACAACATCGTTAAATATGACAAATCAAATCCCTTTGTGATCAATCTCAAGAAGCAGACACAGTAGCACATCCGGGAAGATACCCAGGGAACAAAGGCAAAACCAGGGGAAGTTCGAGAATCTAATGACATCAGAAGACATTATCCAATACCCATGAAATACGCCGAGTTACTTCCGTTGCTTGTCGAAGGGAACCTTATCATACCAGCAAAGTCTATGCCAAGAAAACCTCCTTATCCGAAAGATTACTTGATGTCGTGTCGGTGCAGCTACCACATAGGCGATTCGAGTCATCACATGAAAATTGTAGGGCCCTGAAGGACGAGTTCGAGATCTTATCGAATGGGAATTTTGGATTTTGAAGACGGACAACCCCGATTCTTCACCGACCCGGCCGTTGCGAGGGGCAAAGTCGAATGAAGGTCAATACCAGCCCAAGGTTGGGTAACACGGAAGTAGGTCACTTAAGCGGGATAAAGTTAGGAACCAAGAATAAAAGTGTCTCAGAAGATGAATTCGCACACAATCGCGACCAGCTCGAGCATGAGAGGCACAATCTGAGCATGAAATCAAAAAATGTACAAGACAAGTACCAGAAGCTGCACTTTGAATTCAAGAGTTTTGGTCTGGGTGACACCGCGGAAGAGTGGGTCAATGGCATGATTCAGCTGAGGAACGGTTCAGAACGCTGGAAGCAGAAATGCAAGAATAGTAAGAATAAAATTAGATCATTATCAAAGAAGCTGGAAAAAGCTGAAGGCCAACGCAACTTTATCCAAAATGAGTTGGAAAGCAGTCTGGCCATGGAAGATATCCTAAAGTCAAGTCTGCACCAGGAAAGGAATGAATCACAAACCTTCCAAATGGAAAACACAGCACTCAAAGAACAGATAGTGAGGCTCGAGGCGCTTTACGTACCCGGTGAGATCCGTGCTGGGGCAATGACCGTTAAGCTACAAAAGGCCGAGCAAACAATACGGGAGAAAGACCAAGACATGAAGATGGTTATGACTCAAGCCCGACAAGTAGCTCAACAGGTAGCAGATTTAGCCGATGCAGCAGCACCAATAAGCCAGAATATGGATCCAACATTGGACCGCGAAGGAAAACGGACGGGACTATTGAATGAGGTCAAGACATTAGGTGCCAGGGCTCACCAATATCTGTAAAACCCTAATACCGGATGTAATGAAACCTCTTGGTCTGAATGAAAGATGTTCTATAAGGACAAATCACTTGCGGAATCAATGCTTTATTACATTCATGCATTGCATTTGCATCACATCTTTTGCATTGTTTTATCATCCCATGGCACTTCATCATTTAATACATGGGGTTCGATGGCAGAATTAATCGAAAAATGGAACGAATTGAAGAGTCGGGGCTTGACCAGTTAGAAGAAAAAATCGAGAAAGAGCTTAAGAAGAAAGAGAAGATAAATGCTTTTAACACGAGGAAACTCTGCCTAGCCCCTGATTTGGTCATTCCTCCGGATTTCAAGGTTCCCGGATTTGCGCAGTATGACGGAACCAGCTGCTCGAAGATTCACTTAACCATGTTTTGTAGAAAAATGGAAGGATACCTGAAGAACGAAGAATTGTTGATCCACCATTTCCATGATAGCCTGACGGGACCAGCAGCAATGTAGTATAACCGTTTGAACAGAAACCAAGTTAGGTCATGGGGTGACCTCGCTAATGCCTTCTTGGATCAATACAAATATGCTTTAGATTTAGCACCCTGTCGACAGTTTCTTCAGAATGAGAAAATGAGGCCAAATGAAAGCTTCAGGGAATATGCATTAAGGTGGCGATGTCTGGCAACCCAAGTCCAGCCCCTATAGCGGAAGAAGAGTTGACTCCCCTATTTCATGCAACGCTTCCCTCTCCCTTCTTTGATGTGATGTTGGAGAAATCGAGAAGCGGATTCGAAGATTTCATGACGATTGGAGAGAGGATAGAATATGCAATCAAAGAAGGAAAATTGGGGTCTAAGTCTAAGGACCGAATCGAAGATAAGATAGATAAGGATGGAGACGTAAATGAGTGTCATCTCCAGGGTTCGCGTGGCCGTAAAAGAAGGAGACAGAATGACAAATTGGGGTCATCAAGGAAAATCCCTCGGACGAGCGCAAATTTGGAAGTGTTTGGAACATCTATCTCAGACATTTGGCCTCATCTGGTAGAGGGTCACTATCTTGTTCCTAGGCCGATGAAGAGTGCACATGATCTGTATGCCCATAGTTTTGACTCGAGTAGCACATGCGAATTCCATATGGGGGCACCAGGGCATCCCACCAGAAAATGTAGACCTTTATTGGAGGAAATCAAGAAGCTGGTCAATGATGGAACCCTGACACAAGAGCTGATCAAGCAGTGGAAGACCAAGGATGAGAAGCAAATCTACATAGTGCTGAAGAAGCCAGAGATGTCTCTACATTAAAATATCTTCCTGAAGTAATACAAGGAATCAACTCTATGAGGCCCCCATGTGGCAAAGATCTTTTGTGATGGGGCATGTTTGTTGATTTTTATTTTCAATAAATGACACATTTCGCTTAACATATAATGTTTTTGAAAGCACATAGATATTTTCTCGTCGTTGTAGGACGCTGGATATCAATTGCAAGATGTGACATTAGATAGATGTCGTGATAACGATGATGTGTGATCTTCCCCACGGACCGGGGTCGCAAAGCGAGATTATTACTCTTTCGATGATATTCAAGGATAAAAAAGCTCTAAATGTCAACCATGCAGAGTTGCTTGAAATTGAAACTCTAGGCATAATCTTCCAGGTAGTAAAGAAGAAACAAAACAAAAAAAGGAAGAGAAAAAGAAGAAAGAAAAAAGAAATGAAAATGAGAAAATAATAATAAAAAGTACTCCTATGTTCGAAACCTGGTAATAGGCTTGTTCGGATAAGAGTATGGAAGTTTTGGGGCACTCCGCTGAAGCGATAAGGTGGAGATATATCATTCAATTCAAGAAACCTTAGCTTCATGAGTGATGGTAATATTTTCAAATCGTGACTATGCCGAGTAACTTGGGGCAGTGTTGTTTGCTCCATCGTTGTCCTCAAGACAAAGGACTGTGACGAATTGATTTCCTCGAATAATGATAAAAAAAAACAAAAACAAAAAAGAGAAAGAGAAGAAAAAGAAAAGAAAGAAAATAGGCGATATCATGGAAAAATTAAGACTCGCACCACCTAGAACTCTATTCCTAGAGTAATATTTCTGCGCTCGAGTGGTTATACAAGCCTACCCTTTTGAGGGCGGAGTAGATAATGAGAATTGAGAAAGAGTAGCACTCTGCAGCAACGCGGTAATCATGAGGATGAACCGAGTCACCAGGGAAGATTTCACATCTTTGAATTACCAAATGGTTGAATCTAAGCCACTCTTGCACATGATATCCAGAGCTCCTATGCTGTGTTTTCAAAATCTTGTATAAATGATACCCTTCAGTGGAACACCAATCAGCAAATTGACAAGTCAAAGCAACAAAAATTTCCATGCATTACTTCAGGGGTAAGATCCAGAACACAAGGAGGCGGATACTATGGGAGCCCCTAACCAGAAATGACATCACAATGCATAGAATGAAGATGATAACAGAGGTATAGGTGTCAGACATCTCAAGAACAAGAAACGAATTCCAGCCACGATGCCTTGTTTGGTTCAAGAAAATGAAAGACGAAACAGGACAAGAATGAGCTTACAAAGTGAGGAAACGGTAAAAAAGTAAACATTGAGTCTCCAAAGAATTAAAGCGCAGAGATCGATGAATGGTGTCCGTCAAGAGACAACAAGAAGATTGAGGTTAAGAAGCATTTTGCTCACCCCGATGACGAAATTAACAAATACTCAGAATGTTGGGTCAAAAGAACTGGAAGATAGCCGAGCACGATCAAATGGGGCAATACAGAACAGAATGAATAGTAAGAATCTCTGCACACGCATGATATAGCGTTTGTTGGTGAAGCAGGCAGAAACCCCGAAGAAGAAAGGCAGGTGCTCGTGCAAACGAACAAGAGCAGATGCCCATTGAGCAAAATTTGACAGAAATGAAGATCAAAATTGAGCATACCGCAAAAGGAAAAGAAATAGAGAAATCAGAAGAATAACTTTTCAGGACATAAGATTAACAAAGAAAAAAGAAAAAGAGGAGAAATAAATCATAACATTACATGCATCATATAGATAGGGGCATGTCAATTTTGCTTGTTCCTAAATAGGTATTTGAAAAATTATTGAAGAATTTACCAAAGTCCATTAAACAACAGCCATGTCGGCGTCAGATCCAGATATTAAATCCTTCGGGTCATCGATAAGTCCTTCAGGCGCGATGTTAAGTCCTTCGGGCCATCAGTAAGTCTTTCGAGCGTGGTGTTAAATCCTTCGGGTCATCAGTAAGTCCTTCGGGCATGATGTGGCAGCATATCAGCGTGAGTCCCTATAAAACAACAGCCATGTCGGCGTCAGATCCAGATATTAAATCCTTCGGGTCATCGGTAAGTCTTTCGGGTACGATGTTAAGTCCTTCGGGCCATCAGTAAGTCTTTCGAGCATGATGTTAAATCCTTCGGGTCATCAGTAAGTCCTTCGGGCATGATGTGGCAGCATATCAGCGTGAGTCCCCATAAAACAACAGCCATGTCGGCGTCAGATCCAGATATTAAATCCTTCGGGTCATCGGTAAGTCCTCCGGGCGCGATATTAAGTCCTTCGGGCCATCAGTAAGTCTTTCGAGCATGATGTTAAATCCTTCGGGTCATCAGTAAGTCATTGGGGCATGATGTGGCAGCATATCAGCGTGAGTCCCTATAAAACAACGACCATGTCGGGTCAGATCCAGATATTAAATCCTTCGGGTCATCGGTAAGTCCTCCGGGCACGATGTTAAGTCCTTCGGGCCATCGGTAAGTCTTTCGAGCATGATGTTAAATCCTTCGGTCATCAAGAAGTCCGCCGGGCATGATGTGGCAGCATATCGTGAGTCCCCATAAAACAAAGCCATGTCGGCGCCGATCCGAATATTAAATCCTTCGGGTCATCGGTAAGTCCTTCGGGCACGATGTTAAGTCCTTCGGGCCATCAGTAAGTCTTTCGAGCATGATGTTAAATCCTTCGGGTCATCGTAAGTCGCCGGGCATGATGTGGCAAAGATATCGCGTGAGTCCCTATAAAATAACAGCCATGTCGGCGTCAGATCCAGATATTAAATCATTCGGGTCATCGGTAAGTCCTTCAAGCACGATGTTAAATCCTTCGGGTCATCAGTAAGTCTTTCGAGCGTGGTGTTAAATCCTTCGGGTCATCAGTAAGTCCTTCGGGCATGATGTGGCAGCATATCAGCGTGAGTCCCCATAAAACAACAGCCATGTCTGCGCCAGATCCAGATATTAAATCCTTCGGGTCATCGGTAAGTCCTTTGGGCACGATGTTAAGTCCTTCGGGCCATCAGTAAGTCTTTCGAGCATGGTGTTAAATCTTTCGGGTCATCAGTAAGTCCTTCGGGCATGATGCGACAGTCTTAGTAGCGTAGGTCCAAAAATGGCAACAGCCTCGTAAAAAAAAAAGAGGAACCTGCATTTTCAAGCCCCAGTGGAAGGTCCCATAGAGAGAGAACCCTAAATCTAAAATCTCAAAAAGAACTCACAGTCAGAAAAATCCATCAGCGGTGCAAAAGGTTTTATATAGGAGAAACCAGCGTTGAAGACGAAGAGTTCTATATAGGAAGGACTCCAAGCTTTACAGTCTCAAAATGAAGGGTTCTATATAGGAAGAACCTGTAGCTCCAAGATCTGAAGGTGACGAAGCTCTATATAGGAAGAACTTACGAGCCTGAAGATTCAGCCAAGAAAGATCGGAGATGTCCAAAAGAACTCGTTTTTCCAAAGCTACAAACAGGGAAGTCCGATAAAAATGAGTCTTTATGAATCTTTGCTTTGTTTCCCATTCCATGAGAACAAGCAAAGAGGGGCAAATGTAATCACTCATTTTTTTACCTGTAAATACATATTAGTGTTGCATGTATGTTTATTATATTATATGTTTATTGTTTGCATGAGTGTTACTAATAATATATATAAAAGTGTGCATGTGTATTATAATCTATGTATGTATACGTATTAGATGAATGTGTGTCGCGTGTATTTAGAATATGAGCGTATTGATTAATATATATAGAAGTTATGCTAATTATGGGCAGGATTATATGTACGTATGCCAATATGTTATACTTGTATAAGTATATGTTTGTATCATGTATATATATTGATGTTATAATTATATTATTATTATTATTATTATTATTATTAATATTATTGGGCTGACAAAATGAAAAGAATTAAATATATTAAACCCAAATAAATTTACACCCAAGTCCAAGTCCAATTACAAGGCCCGATTGGCCCAAATCTAAATCTTATCTAATTACCATGTGCAGGTAACTGTGGGCCGTTGGATCAAGATCTGATCCAACGGCCACGATGCAACCAGGAAGTCAAAATATCTGCCAGGCGCGTGTTCCACACGTATGGACCGTTCGAGTGCCACGCGCGGACGCTTTAACATCCCACGCGTAAGATCCAGCGTTCGACTCGCCGATCGCGGAGCTCCACGCAGTCGAAATCAAGCCGCCTCATCAAATCGAGGCTTCATCCAGCCGATCGTTCTTCAAGCCATCTCGACCGTTAGATCGATCCGATCTAACGGCCGAGAACGTGTCCGCCTCCGCGTATCGTCCATATCGCCACCGCGCCGATATTCAGTCCCCGTGCTCAGAACATGCCCAAGATAACAAGCAAAATCGTCAGTTCAGTTCAGATCTGAAAAAAGCAAGAGGCAACTTGCAACAAAACGAAGACAATAATATTTATGAAAGGGGGAACTTTTGGTAACGGGGGGGATAATAACAGAGAAAGGGAAAAAAAAGAGAGAGTAGTAACAAAAAACAGATAGTGTATTGAACTTTTTTCAGAAATACAAAAAAAGAGGGAAAGCAAGTCAAGTGGTACTTTTCTCACTTGTTTTTCTTTACATGCATATATGAAATAGAACAAAAAACAGAAACAAGAAAGGAGGGTAGTCTTACCGGCGTTGCTTGTGGGTCTTCCCTTCCTCAGTGATAAGCCTTTCGGCTTCTACAAGTCAGATCTGGTGAACTGAAGGAAAGGGAAGGCCCCCTGGTAGTTATATTTGAGGTTTAAAACTTTTTTTTTGGTTCGTATTTCCTAGATCTAGGGCGAATAGAGGTATATCCTCTGAATCCAACCTAGGATTCGTATTGAGGACGAAAAGGGGGTTGTTTTGGTGAATTTTGGAGGCTCGCCGGCGCCGGTTAGCGGCGGCCGGCGGCGGAGAACACGGCGGCCGACCGCCGGATTCTGAGTTTTAGAAGAACAGTCGAGAGAAAACGAAGAACACATTCTTACAAAAATAAAAAAAATGAAACGAATGACCAAAATCTGATTTCGGCCTAAAAAGGGGGTTTTTATAGTTGTTTTTATTTTGCTAAATGGGTAAATTACACACTTAATCCCACCGTGTTTTCAATATTTTCATTTTTGTCTTGCCGCATGGTATAATCACAATCCCAGTCCCCCTGATGTTTCAAAAGGTTACAATTTCGTCCCTAAATTACACCGAATCAGTTTCTGAATGGTAAAATTACGCCTTTAACCATCCCGCGTTTTTGAATTTTTCACTTTGGGTCTGCCCCTTGGTCTAATTACAGTTCGGGTCCTTTTAGGTTTTGTTTGTTTCGCAATTTCGTCCCGAAATTACATATTATTATTCTTTAATTTCTGCCACTGACTTTTATTTTTCTTTCATTTCAGTCCTGTATTCTTTGTAAATATTCATGTTCGTATTATAATCGTATATGCTGTTATTCTATTGTTTTATTTTATATCCCTCACATATGACTCGTATTCTATATTTATAGGTATATATGTGTTAAGCTTATGTTAGTCATGTTTTTTATCCGGTTATTCATATTAAAGTATGTTATGTTCTATTTGACTCGTAAAACAGCATGTTATTGTATTTTTGTATGTATTGTATGTTTTCTTGGCTTTTAGGTTATGTGTTAGTGTGACTTCTTTTACGTATGACATATTGTTCATGTATGTTGAAATGTGTTTTATTAATAGCATGTATGTCTTTTTAATATTTGTTTGTCTATATACTTAATTATTCCTACCTTGTTATTCTGTTTTGTTAAAGTTGTTATTATCTATTATTTAGAATAATATGTATATATGCATGTTTTAGTCTAGAATATCATCTATGTTAGATTAATATTCTGTTATGTCAATATTTATTATATTTAAATATTTTGCCATGTTTTACGTTTTTGCCACTAAGATTGCATATCGAGATATAACTTGTTAATGCGGAGTCCTTTTATCCGAGCGAAAACGGGGCCAGTATCAAGCGTAGTGATAGTGGTTGGGCGTTTATTCTCGGGTAACGGGACCCTTAAAATATATTCGCAATTATGACCGAATTTTAAAATAATCGTCACTCTAATCCGGAAAATCCAATATTAATAAAGCGGTAATTATTAAAGTACCAATTTTTGGGCGGTGTGGGGGTGCTAATCCTTCCCCATCCGTAACCGACTCCCGAACCCTGTCTTTTTGAATCTCTGGTTTTATGGTGTCCGGCCTACCTAAGTGGCCGGTGGCGACTCCATTTTTTATAAGGGTTTTTTTTGTAAACCCCACGGAATAAATATTTTATATCCAAAAGAATCACAAACACACCTTTCAAAAATCCTTCGAAAAACCCTCGTTTTTATTTTAGCGATGAGATAAAAAAAAAAGACATCGCTACACATTGTTTGAACCATCTTTAATTTTACGGACAACAGATATGGATTCGTATATAATCTATTTTAATTTTTAATATTAACTAAATATAGATATTTAAAGAATCCAACTAAACAATGTGATTTAATTTATTTAAATTCGAATAATAATATTTAAATTGAGTAGGAAATTATCGGAAATGGTCCTCCAAAATGGATATTTATGGAATAAGTGATGTAGGTCAGCCCTGAAATTGACAAGTTCTTATCCCATCCATAACGAGAGCTGCAGAATTGCAGATTATATGGAGAAGGATGTGGTCCTTTAGTTTTCAGGTTTCCACAAATAATCTCAGTCCTTCTCATCTGTCAAACAAAGAAATGGTGGCCAATATTTGACTCACTTTAATAAAATTAAATTGGAGTTTGAGAGATAAATTTAAAAATAATTATAATATTGTTGATTTTAAAAAATTATGAGAGTTAAATTGATATAATTAAAAAAGAAGAATAATATTGTTGATTTGTTATTATTACAGTGACAAAATTATCCATTAAGTGATTCAAACGTAATTAGGGGCGAACATTCGATCGGGTTGAGTCAAATTTTTTTGAGTTATTCGAGTTGATGCGTCATATTTTACAACTCGAATTTTATTTGAAATTTTTCCTACTCGAGTTTATAAAATTTGAGTTGAGTTCCACGAGTTCCTATACAAATTTAATTATAATTATTTATTATGTTATACTACGGTTTGATTCAAATTTAAACTACTTTCTCTAATCATATAAGATATGCATATATATATATATATATTTCTTCATATATTTTCATAAGTAGTATATATTTTTGCATATTTTTTTATATCAATATATATATATATATATATCAGAAAAATTTGAGAGACTCGATTTGAACTTAAAAATTAATCTACTAATTAATAAAAATTTCAAGTTATTTGAATTTCAATTTTACAACTCAAACTTTGTTTGAAATTTTTTTGAGTCGAGTTTATGAAATTTCAAGTCGAGTCAAGACGAGTCAAGTTTTTCGCCTTGAGCCGAGTCGAAAAATTCGGTTTCTTCGAGTCGAGTTTTGCTCACCCCTAAATGTAGCTATTTGGGGGCATGTCATAATTTTAAATATTTAATAAGTTTTAGTCTAATTGTAATTTTACCCGTAAAAAATAAATATGTAAATTAAAAATATAAGAGCTTGTTAAATATTTAATCAAACATAAACCGAATTAAAGAAATATGGGCTTGTGCTCTCAAAATTTTTGGTCTAATTTAAGTCTCTATAAATTTAAATATAATACAAATTAGACACTGCATCCTAAATTTTAAATTTAAATATTTAATAAGTCGTTATATTTTTAAAATTTAATATTTTGCCTCTTCATAATATTTGATCGTGACCCGTCCCTGCATAATCGGTGAAAAGAAAAAATCTAGAAGCAAGATTGGAATTTGGAATGATAACATGTACTCCTTAAAAATTAAAATATATAAATAAACATGACACATGTTATCATTCCAACACTGTTTATATATTTTTTAATAATAGTGGAGAAATTATATTTAGGGCGTTCCTCACCACATTATCTATAGTCGCAATCAATAAAAATTATCAATTTCATTATTTTTTTATGTCATATTTTTATTAAGTGAATCTTTACTCATATTTGCTGTATTAAGAAATATTTTTACCAAGTGAAGATTCACTTGATAAAAATATGATATGGAAAAAAATTAATGAAGTGTGTGATTTTTATTGGTTGAGACCATGGATGATGTGGCGAGGAAGACCTATGAAATAATTTATCATTCTGGGGTAATTATATGAATAAATGTAGTATATGTTTATTTTTAACTTTTTGAAAACACACACCGTACATACTATACTGCTCGAACTCAAATCATTTAAGAAAAACAACGTCATCTTTTATAACTACTTATGGATTTCTTTCCTTTTCACTAAACGTATATTTGATAATATTTTCCATCAAATTTCAATTTCCTTGGTTATGAACTAAAATTAACCTAGTCCTAATTTTATTTCTTTTTCAGTAATGACAAAAAAATAACTCCAATTTTTTCGCATTAGATATTTGTATTTTATTATAAATAATTATTAATTTAATAAAATTAAAAATTAAATAATTGTAATTTATTGATTCATTTTATAATTAATTTTTTATATCAGTTGATATTTTAATTCTTTCAAAACTTTAATCTTGTATATTTGTATATTTATTGTATTATAATGATTTTTAAGTACTTAATATTTATATAAATTCTAATAGATTAATAACTCCTATTATATATTTTAACACGTTTATATATTCATGTTATTTTGTAACATGACATATTTTGTTTTATTTAATTATGTAATCATATGAATTTTAAGATATCCATGTATTGTATCATAATTATATTTTTAGTATCCATCATAGTTTAGTATATTAATAATTTGTATTATAATATCCTATATCCATAGACATTAAATATTTTAACATGTAATTTTTCAATAAACAAGACCAAAAAATCGAAAGAGAAAAGGAAATAAATTGGGTAGATATAACCAACAACCCGTTGGTCTATTTGGATGAAGCACTAGATCCCTTAAGTAATGTTAGGGGTTCAAACCCTAGTATTGTAAATGAAGAAAATTGGGTTGGAAAAGTTACCCCTATAATGAATCTCTACCAACCTCGATCTAAATTAGTTGATCACTAAATCAGAAACGAGTAGTTAAATTAAAAAAATTGGGGTAGAGATGGTTAGATTACAAGCAATTTTTTAATATAATGCCTAAAACCTAGGTTATTATTTATGCAAGTAAATAAAAGCCACACGTTAGGCCGTTTGGGTAGATGGGCACTAGGCAGTTGAGTGTTTATGGTAGGTTAATCATACGATTTAGTATAAACGGTTGGTTAACCGTTATAACAATTAGTAAACTATAACTTAATTATTAAGAAACGATTAATTGTTATAGCAGTTAACCGTTACTTAACTGTTCAGTTACAGGTTAACCTGTAACCCATTACAAAATATTTTTCACATGTTCACTAATTTTTTTGAGAATAATAAAATTATCTCTCTGATAAATATTATATTAGTTTTTTTTTTTAAAAATATTTAGATAGAGAAACTTTAATCACAAACTTCATTTTATGTCTAAGTAATTTTATAACGGTTAACCAAACGATTAACCATTCTATCTTTTTTAGCAGTTGATTAACCGAAATCATTTAATTTTAACAACAAATTAATTAACCGATAAAATTTAACAGTTATATCAATTAAATGTTACAGTTAATTGTCTATTTTGTACACCTCTGACAGCCATAAGCTAGCTCAAAGAGGAAGGTCCAGAAAGTTTGGCATACAAATGTGTTGAACCATGACAAACCAACTCAATTGATAGGTGTTCTTGTGCCAAAATTGCTAAAAATTACGGATGTAAATGAATCAAGTTTAAACGAATAAAATTATATTTATAAGTTGTATGTTTATTTTTTTGATGTTCAAGTTCGATTCGTGTCTGTTTAAATTTTTAATATTATGTTTAATTTTGGTTCTTTTATCATTTGGTGTATTTGAGTTTGATTCGTTTAGTACTTGTAAATATGTTCATTATGTTTGCAAACATAAGTTATTAGCTGTAAATAAGTATCAATGTATTTAAAATTTATAATTTTTATTGCTATTTATAGCTGTATATTTCATTAAATATTAGTTTTAGTGACTAGTTTTGTCAAATTATCAACTATGATTATAAATGTAATATATATTTCTTAGATTAATGGGTTAAAATTCAGATATAAAAATAGAGATATTATTTTAATATTTTTATAAAAAAATATTATTAATAAATAAACGAGCTTGTTCGTGAACATAAATAAACCGTACATGCCTATGTTTATGTTCGTTCGTTTATTAAAAGAATATAAAAAATTTGTTCATATACGATTATAACAGTTCATTGAACGTTTCACGAATAGTTCATTCAAAGTTCGCTGAACGTTTCACGTACAATTTATTGAACCTTTTGTTCATTTATACCCCTAATACCATTTTACAAAATGGAAAGGGTCAACTTTGCAAATCAGTTTTACAATTAATCGAAATAAGCTTGTCTAACTCAGTTTTTCTAATTGAAGTACTTGATCAATTTTAAAATTAGATGAATAAGCCCTAACCCTCATTTTTAAAAGTTTAAAACTTCTAAAGTCCTTGTCAATTTTAACGTTTGACAACTAGACCCCCAATATTTCATCCTAGTTCGTCCCTCTAACATAAGATTGGTTTTGTATGTATATCATCATGCTATACGTTCCAGATATTACCATTTGCTGAAAAATCAAAGAAAACCAAAAAAAAAAAAATCATTTCCGGTCCTAGAGGGGGGGAAGTAGAGTAGTACTATTAATCTAGCTGTGTCTGTGTAATAACAGATGCTTCCACGTATAGGATGTGCCATACACTCAAATTAAACAATAAGTCAGCACATTACCTGCCCTTGTGAAATATATGAATGAATGGTAACCAATTTGCTCGAAATCCGAACAAATATGCAATTTATAAACGCAGGTAAGTCGAGGAGCCAGTTAACAAGACCTGGAAATTCCTTCTAACCAAAATCTGGAAGAACCAATGATAAGACCATCTCATCCTTCATTTGCCTAGAGTCATCCCGCTTCGAATAAATCCGGTATTGATTGTAGCATCTGGCAATGATCATAATAAATTAACAGTGTTTAATTCGTTTTTAAACCGAAGTTCTGCATGTTACAGGAAAATAACGCCTGGAATTAATTAGAGAAAGCAGATCTCATAAACTTCTCATGTCCTACTGTTATAAAAGGTAAAATGCAAATAGGAGAAGATAAAAGCATACCAAAACTTCTGCAAAGCCTTCCCTAAACTTTCATCATTTGTGTCTCGGCTAGTGAGGAATTAAGGTCTTCTCGTGATTGTGATCTCCTACTTTGCAGTCGCATCTGACTTCTGTGAGGGGACCAGAAGGAACCCATGTTACTACTGTCGATTTGCATCTGCCCCAAGCTACCGGAGGAATAACTATGTGAAACGCTGCTGGTTGAGGGGTACAAGGAAGGCTCAGTTAGTTGGATGCTGCTGCCCAGACCATGTCCCAAGCCAAATGGTGTTTGTTGACTACCTTGAACTGTTGGACTTAAGGGCATCTTAATTCTTCCATCCCCTGTAAAAGAGAGAGAATGAGGATCATAAAAACGATCAAAACAAAGCCAAGTAATAAGAAATGCACCAGGGCAACAACATTCAAGAACCTCTATAGTAATTACATAGGTTCATAGAAATTATTGACATGTAAATTACTCAGGTTCATACACTGAACAGACACTTCAAGTTCATTAAATGTAAGTTAATGGATCCTGTAGTAAGCAAATTTAGAATAGCATCCCTTATTTGCTGACACAAATAGATGAAGCAATATCAGATCCAAATTATTGTGTCAAAAAAATCCTCGAAACTGAGGTACTTTTTGAGTGCTCAAAGAGATGTAATGTTAATTGCAAATTCAGAGCATCCAAGTAATGAGACGCAGGAGAACAAGACTTTCATCATTAGTCGTATCCATATCCTTGAAAAATATTCTTGAGGCATCTATATAAACAGTAGGTTTGTAAGACGTGCATCATGCTTCAAAAATCTTAACAAGGAATCAGCATCATTGCTTTGTAGCCTGTTTTGGAGCATAATGTGTTATGCAGATGGCCAGCTGTGACTAAAATTTGATAGCAGGCATCCTTGCATGGAAGGAAGGTATCCGTTAAACATATTTCAGAAGGTATTTCTCTCCCACGGAAAACATAGCCAAGAAAAGAGGAAGAATTATACCCCAAATAATAGGTCATACAAGAGATCTTACCTGAGTTCATAGGACTCCAGCGCTTTAACCGGAAAGGGGATGGTATATTAAGAACAGATGAAGGTGCACTGTTATGCCGGAAAAGAGGAAGATATGGCCTCCGGAAAAATCTTGGCTTCCAATTACTAACATATGATAATGCACAAAAAAGCAAAACCAATGACATTAAAAGAAAGGCAATAAGAATCAGTGGATCAATCTTGATCTGCAATATTTGATATCCATGGAGCCCTAGTCTGCTTGAAAATGACTTCCCAGCTTCCAACAATGCAACACCCATTGTCCATGTAATACTTCCAGAACCAACGACAAGTTGACGGTCTGAGATGTACAAGCCCTCTCTTAACAGTGATACTATATATGGTGCTCTAAAGCAGTATTGTTCAATAAAGGGCTGTGGAGCAACACTGTTTCTGGCTACTTCCCAGGTTTTTTCACAAAATTCCCTACCCTTCTCCAGTACATCATCAAGTGAAGCTTCTGGAGACAAATTGAAGAACCGATATACAACAAAAAAGCCAGATAGGGCATAGAACTGGCCATAAGGGCGAGGCAAGCTATCAGAAAGCGCACAAGGTTGCAAATCACAATCAATCCCTGGGTATAGATTCGACCATTCAGATAAATTGACAGCAGCTTTGGCAATTGCACTGCATTGCTCCCAATTTGGAGCACCAATAAGCTGCACTGGAATTCCAGATTTTCCTCCTTTATCCAAAATTTTCCCTTGAACTAAAGGACTCCCACTTTCTTGGTCTTTTGCAGCACATTGAGAACAAATATATTGTTCATTATAGCCAGAGTTCAAGCAAGGATGTTTAATTTCTATCTTTCCATTAACAACGTTGGCAATGGAGCTGTCTGGAAACCTCCTTAATAAATGAACTACAGACTTGTCAAATGCATCATTCAGACCATAGCCAGAGAGAGAGTAGGCACTAAGATGATGAGTAACCACTCCAATTTTAAGGTTTAAATTGGTTTCATTATGTTGACGGTGCTCATTCTCAAATGTAACTTGTAATGATGATCCACCCAAATCAAGTGCACCAAATGTTGCCTTCTTAGGGGTTGTTCCCAACATTCCTGTGAGATAGTTAAGGGCTGTCCAACCAAGGTACGCTTCCTCTGTCCCACTGATAATCTTTACCCACTCTCTGCGGCACAAGAAAGGTGAATGTTTTAGTATTGACCAAGCCTTTTCCAGAAGCCATTTTGAATCAGCATTAGGCAATCTCCGAACTCCAGCTGTAGCATACAGGAAAAGACAGGTATTCTTATGATCACGTTTAGGAATTTGCTTCTCTGCCCACGAAATAAGTGGGTTTATTGCAGTCGCCAAGCCAGATTTATTGTGCACCAACTTATGAAGCCCAGGCTCAGTTTCCATCCTATCATAAGCACGTCCACTTTGTGTGCTTGGCTTTCTAGAAAGACCTTCGGTTAATGATTTCATGACAATAGGCAGACTACCATCATTCTTGTGATCAACTGAAGCCTGATACACGTAAACTCTAGTTCCAGTACTTCCACAATCAAGAACGACATAGAACTTGGAGGTTCCGCTAGACCAATTTGAATAAATATACATGCAAACCATGTATGCCAAAAAAATGAACAAGAGTAGGCACAAGAAAACCATGAAAAATCGGACCCACTTTTTCATCAGAAAAGGGGTTCCACCCGGCAAACCCTTCTCCTTCGAGAAACTTGCCGCAACATTTTCACGCTGTAGAGTGGGTTTCAAATAGGTCATGCTCTTGTCAGGTTCAGAAATAAGATTAGCCGCTTCTGGATCAAGACGGTGATATGATGAGAAATCTTGGAGTGATGCGGAGAGGCGCAAATTATTTTTGTTACCAGAGTTAGCAAAACCAAACCCATGAAGAACATTTCTATCCGTATGCGATGACAAAGCAGGCGACATGTATGAAGCTGCAGAAGACCGTGTAGCAGATAAAAGATTTGATCCACCAGATATAGATTCTGCAATTCTACTAAATACCATTAATTCTATTTTGCATAACAAATTAACAGCTTTTCTTTGGGCATATTTTGCCAGTGTCAAAATTTCTAATTTACCTGCTGTGTTGCTTGAATACTATCCGAGACAGCCAACATCAAAGTCACACTTGCAATAGATTTCGATTCGAAGATTACATTGATTTTGGCAAAAACATCACTGGATGAAGGTACCACAATTTGACAACCAAGCAGGTAAGACCAATGATCGCGATTCCTAATGATAAAACGAAGATATATAAGTTCAAAACCTTCATCAATAGGGAAAATGCAAAACGTATTAAGCAGCAATGTTCATTAAATTCTGGGGCTCAGCCCAAAACCAACAAATCGATGGATTTCGATACATTTGAAAGAAAGAACCCAAAAATCGCGTGATGCAGGAGACAGAAAAACAAATATGAGAGTTGAAAATCGACCAGAAAATGTATACAAAAACCATGTCCATTTCGCAAAATTTATTCAAGATGTTGAGGAGCGCGCAAAAGAAAGATTGATCTCCAATAAAGTCTAGTATTTTAAGCAAACTAATAAAACCAAATTCGAGGAATACCTCCAGGAAAGTGCTGACAGCGGCAGTTAATCAGATCTCCGCCTTGTTCTTCGCCGTGTTTGAAAATCAAAATTCAACCAAAACTGCTTTACAATTGAACTGTCAGTTGGGGATTTGGAATCTCAGATCCAATGGGAAACGTATTACTTTTTGGCCTTTGGGTCTCTTTTCTTTCTTCTCTTCCTTCTGGTTTCTGTATAAATCTTCTTAATTCCCCTGGAAACAAGATGCAAAAAGGTTATATATTCTGCCTTTCCCACTTTCTTTTTTATATTTGATTTATTAGCAAAGAGATTTCAGTTTCTAAAATATTTATTCTTTGTATTTCCATCAGTTTCCCTGTCCTTTTCCATATTTTCTACATTGATCCTTCAAGTTATTGTTACTAAATTTCTCATCCACATCTATTTTTCTATTTGTTATTTTATTTACTTTTTATAATCATCAATATCAAATTTATTAGTCGACTAATCTATTAGATATTGTAAAATGTTTATATATAAGCGATTTTTTAGATTCAATTTACTTTTTTGACAACGACATAATTCAAACTATTAATTTTACTCAAGAAATTTAGGGTCTCGTCTCGCTAGATCCATGGAGAGTTGATAATGATTTGATTTATGCTTTATTATAAAATAAAGGGTAAGCTACATAAATGGTTCCTGGACTTTTAAGACACTTACGTTTTGGTTTCTAAACTTTTAAAACTTACAATTTAATCACTAAATTTTTAATTTTCTATTATTATGACCAGTGCCGTGGTTAATGATAACTACGTGACACATTAAAATTGTTTTCTTAATAAAATACTTCTCTGTCTCTCGTGTTCTTCCTCTTTTTTCTAACTACATATTTTCCATCACTATCTCTGAAAAAATGATAAAAGACTCTAATTTTTTTAATTTTTTATTTAAAATACTAAAACAGTAATTTATGAAGAAAAAGCTCTAAAATTCTATTAAAAAAAACTCAACTCCCTAAGTTACTTACTTAACGCTACATCGTCACGATAATGAAGTGTCCTCCTCTTATCGTAACAGTTGTAAAGTTTAAATTTTCACATTTGTCATATGTGGCACTCATTTCGTATTTGGCGTATGGCGTTCAATTAACACCTAATTTATCGATTTACGATAACGGACGAGTGGACTAATTAGACCTGATAAACTTGACTCAAGATTCGAGAACTGAACCGATTTATCCGAATCAAGACCCGAAATTGACTCGAACACGATAACCCGATTTTGATCCGAAACCAAAATAAATCGAACCAAACCAAAATTTAATGAACCTAAAATGAACCTGAACCGAATAGACCAGAACCAAATAGACCCAAACCGAAACAATCCGAAATAAAGAAAATATATTAAAATAAATAAATAAAGATGGATGTGAACTGTCGCACAACTCACCCAAAAGCGAAATATATAGGCTATATAAAGTCATATAAAAGGTGGAAAAACCTAACTCGGTCTGAAAACCCGACTAAAACCTATCGATCTTCCATTGACCCGATATTGATCCGACCCGAAATTAACCGAACCGAAAATAACCAACCCGAAATCAACCAAACCGAAAATAACCAACCCGAAATCAACCGAACCGAATGTTAATCGAACCGAAAATCAACCAACCCAAAATCCCAGCCCGATACCCGAATCGAAATCACCATAGACCCAAATTAAAATCGAACCAGACTCAAACTGAAACTGAATGTAGTCTGACCCGAAATAATCTAAAACGAAATGATCCGTTTGCCACCTCTAGAGTAATCAATAGAGGAGTACGACGAAGGAAGGGACGGACAACGTTGGTTGATTAGGTAGTGACAAATGAGTGAATTAAAAATTTAGAGTTATATGAAAAAAATGAAAATTTTGAGGTATTTCGGAGAAAGTTTATAAATTTTAAAAACAAATGGAATTAAAAAACAAATCACATGTGACGGATTCATTTGATAATATATTTTTTATGATAGTTAACATATAAACACCTAAAATATAATAAAATGAAACATCAAATATTTTTTTAACCAAAAAATTAAGCATCTAATAAAAGATAAGTATAATTTAAGGAAAAACTTGGATATATAGGCAGTGTAAATTTTAGTTTAGACGAGCCTTTTAGTTTTAGGGGTTAGAATTTTAGTTTAGGATTTAGGTTGTAGGGTTTATAATTTAAGGTTAGTGTTTAGAATTTAGGGTTTAGGGTGTGAGGTTTAGTTTTTTAGGGTTAGGGTTAGAAATTTAGAATTTGAGTTTTTATAGTGTAAATACACATGCTTGTGTAAAGTTAATTTTACACAGCATGTGTATCAAAGTTTTACCCATAATTTAAATACTTATTTTATAATAAAAAAATTTCCCTACATGGTATTTTTCTTTTCATTTCCCCAAATCAGATAGCTTTACTATGATATTTTTTTTCTCTTTTTATAAATAAACAAATAATTGGATTGATAAGATTGTCGGTGGTAATAACAAAGTAATTATAATAGTTTTTTTTCTTCAGTTTATTAATTTTGATTTATTTATTTAATTATTTATGCACCTACCAAACCTTATGACTTAAACACTTAAATGTCTTTTTTTTATATTAGAATCAGTTTGATTTGAATGGAAAGACGTTAATAGCAAAATAGTTAGTTTCTTTTCTTTTTATCTTTATGCTTCAAAATTTGTGTCACTGAGGTTGATGTCATTTGTTAAGTGACATTAATTTAATTGATAAAAATATATTAAAAATAATTTTAAAACACATGTATACGTATGAATAATATTTATTTTTATTTTGAAATGTTTATTTATTTACAAATAATCTTATTTTTAACTAAATTTATTTTTTATTTTTTATTTTTTAAAATTTAAAATTAATTGAATTTACTAAAAATATTTATATTGTAAAAAAAATTAAGTATTCACACTTTAGAGAATTAATAATTTTTAATGAATTATTTATTAGTACAAATAAAATTGAGTTATTATTATTAAAAGTTTCTTTTAATTCAGACAATAATTTTGAAAACTTCTCTTTAAAGGTTCATTAATTCTCAAATCATAAATGCTCTATTAGGTCAAAAGATTTCTTATACCCCTCGTGAAACTCCTACAAATAACGTGTAAACGTACTAGGTTAAACACAACTTAAAAACATAGAAATTTTTTTATTGTTTTACTCTGTGATTTTCAAAACTACTTTTTGGTGATAGAAGAAAGCGAGGTTACGGTTCGCTGATCACTGTAGATGTGCTACTAATGTGTTTATTACGTTGTTGTATCTTGGGAGATAAACGTCCAACGCTTCTCAAGCACCATAGGAGCGGACGAATCTGTCTTAAGAAAACTGTGGTTTCACAGGCCTCGACGATTTTGCTCATCCGAATTGATGTCCAAATACAAGTAAACGGATTCAATTTACTGTTTTAATATTTGATTTATATTACGAATATTCTTGTATTTATTTTAGATTATGTTTGATTCAGTAATAATATCAATATTTGATTTTACTGTTTATTTTTACTTCTTGGATTAACAACTTTTCTAACAACTCTAGGGGTAAAAATAGATTTTTAATAAAAAAATTTAAATCATTCACGGATTTTAAATTTTCAGGGACGACCGCCTCTCCAGCCTCCTCAGTTTATCCCTGGCTGTAGATGCTAAACTGCTCAAAGATATGAAGAAATTCAATCCTTTTGGCTCAAAGATACGACGATGGCTTGAGGTGGGGATAAAAGGTTGTTGGGGAAATAGGACGAGTAATTGAGAAATTTGAAATTTGGACCAAATTTTTGAGATAATGATTAAATTTATTGTTGAATTATTTTCTAACAAAATCTAATTTGGTCCAAAATTTAACGGTAGAGTACTAAAGTAAAAACAAAACGTATATCATCGTTTTGTTAAATTTTAACCAAAATTTAGTGGTAAGGTACCAAAGTAAAAATAAAACTTAACATTAGAATGAATTTGCCAAAAAATGATTGAGGAGCTAAAACAGAAATACGAAAATAAATGTGATATCATTATAAATAACTTACTTTACCTACAATTTATAATATATTCACTTCTTTTCTGAATAACTACAACTTAATATTTTTTTTAAAAAATACCATTGAAAACTTCAACTTTTGATTAATAACGTCACTATTATTTATGTAAGTTTCCACCAATTAATAAATATTTAACCTGTTGATTGAGTCCTAAATTTATATTATTACTTTTGATTTGGGGTTTCAGTGAAGGTAATTATTACTATGTATAACTCTGCTGCATATGCACTCCACGCCACTGGGATTAGTCTTATTTCCCAATCCAATAACTGAGTTTATTAACGCCACTGTGTTTCTTACAACAAATTCAGACAGCATAAAAGGAGCAAACAGATGGTTATGGATTTGATGAATTTGATCTTGTACTGTACATGTGGAAAAGAGGTCATGGAACTTTACATCACATCCGGTTATACAGTTAATCACTGAATTTTGGTGACAAAACAGATGGTTCACAGACAACGCGTGCTCTCTGGTATGGGTTCTTGTTACTCGATGCATCCTTGGTAATAAGTGGAACAATCTGAGGCATTGCCGCTGTAGCTGTGTGCCTTTCTCTGTAGGATGCCCAAGTGACCGTATATAGACCCGCGATTATTAGCAATCCCCCGATAACCAAGTGAAGCGAATATACATATAAGCAGTATTTTTGTACTAGATGAAAGATTTAGGTTCTAATTTGTAGTGGAATAGATGGAAATGAAACCTTCCCAAATAAATCGGACTTCCAAGGAAAATTTTCGACAGAAAGGCTGATGCTGCAGGTTGAAGTGGATTATAGAGAGCCACTAAAGCCGGCCCCAATATCTTATTCGACCAAGCCATGAGTCCGTAGTTAAGAGCTGATGCTGCAACTCCCTGCCAAAGCCAAGCATCCACACATATCAGATAACTTATACTTCCACAGCCTTGGTTATTGTGATAACACTAGCAGATCGAGTATTGAGCCATAAGATTCAAAAACATGCACGCGTATCCAATTTATCCTATAAAATCCAGATTAAACTTACAGCATACACAACGGCAAAAAGCTCAGACTGTGTCAGATGCTAATCTGTTGACTCATTGGTGGCAAGAAATGATGTCACTACCATCAATATAGCACCGAAAAAATAGGAAAGCGCGGTAACAGAAATGCTGGCGGGATACTTGGCTAAAACTGGAGCCTGGAATTGTTAGAAACAGTAAAATTTCAGATAAACAAGTATTTAATAACAACAAATACACATTCAAAGTTTTACAACAAGTTACAACTCAGCATAGTTTTTCATGAAGTTTATATTGTTGTTAATGATGAAAATATATAAGAACCACTCTGATACTACTTGTGAAAGGCGCTAAACAAAAGATAGTGTTGCCCAAGCAAAGACGGCTGGGAAGCTCAACTAATGGTTACTCCAGGAAACGATTTGAACAGACATCAAAAAGCATTGTAATGGACCTAAAGGCATTTGAAATGCCGAAATTGAAACCAATGTTAGATGTATGATCAAAGCTAAAAAACTAGCTTCCAAAAAGTATTGGCTATAGACAAGATGAGATCTAATTATGTGGAATGGGATTGGATCACTAAAGTTCTAACGAGTCACGTATCGAACAGGTCAGGGAACAAGGGTGGCATATCAAACCTCAAATCATATTCAAAACCACACCTGCCGTTTCCTCTGTGTTTTACTCAAAGACATTTCTTTTCGATTCACTCAGGTAAATAAGACGCAACATTTAACATACTACAAGCAAAGAGAAGAACCATATGACATACCTGAATGGCCAGGAAAGCAGCCATGCACATACAGTTCCCTATCAAGCATAGAACTCCGATATGCCAATGATCAAGTCCGAACTCGAGAAAACTAGACAAAAGCCATCCAGCAGGCTCTGGTTGACCCCTGGCACTTATGTCATTCTCTGCATTCGGCTGTCCAAGCAAAGCCGGACCACGAAACAGAACCATTAATATTGCACCAGAAACACAAACCAGGGTACCTCCAACCTTTGCTTGACCATCAGTTTTGAGCAAATTCACTCTCTCTGTACTGCACGTACAATTTCATACAAATTACAAAAAAGTAACACACAGAAGAATAGAAATTAAACAAAACCAAATAAAAGCTGTGCCATTACCCCATCGTTACAGCCAAGAGAAAAGTAAAGACTGGAATTGCAGGTTGTATGGCAGCGGCATAAGTCGGATTTGTGTAGTTCAGACCAATGAGGAATAAAAGCTGGTTCCAAAATATCCTATTCCATGTAACCAATCAGGCACAATCCGTGTATACCATATTCCCAGATCAACTCGGATTGGTTTAGAAAAGTGAGACTCACCCAGTTAACCCAAGGAAGAAGAATGATAAGAGGAGGCGTTTAGTCATAGGAGGCCGAATCCTTCTGCAGGGAAGTGAACAAACAAGATCATAGAAGTTTGATTCTCGGTCCAAGCAACCAATAAATTATGAAGCAGAAATTCGAGATTAAAATTGACTAAAACACGATTTCGAAGAGACAATAAAGGTCGTACTTTTCACGAACATATGCGACGGGTGCAAGAATTGAGAGAGCAAGAAGATCGCGGAAGACGCAGAAGACAAGCTGGTTTATGCCGACGTTGAGGGCTACTTTGGTAATTACATGATAGCCTCCATTGATGAGTTGAACCAAAGCCATGGAGGCGTGTGCTTTCCATGCTTCCCTCTCGAAACCGCCATTCACTCCTGCCATGGCCTTCCTTCCCACTCCAATCGGACTGCAAAGAATTACAGCAAAGGGGAAATTAGAAAATGAGAAACTTTAGAGATTTGGAATTTGAGAGTGGGAAAACGGAAATACAAGCTAAATGAATCAGTGGGAATTGGTTAATGTCAGGTGACAATAAGAAAGGGTGTCTTAAAAGGAAACAAAATGTGGCGGTTGGATAACAGCTAATGCTGCGCTCGTTTTGCTGGTAGAGGTGTCATACAAGTTGTTCAGTTCGAGTTATTTCGAGTTTAATTATATTCAATTTCAGTTTAAGTTTGATTCAATCTTAGTTCGAGTCTATGATGATTCGAGATATGTTGGGTCGGTTATTTTTCGGTTCAATTAATATCAGGTCGATTATTTTCGAGTCGATTACTTTCGGTTTGGGTCAATATTGGGTAAACTTTTGGATCAATCAATTTGAGTCACTTTTTATGCCAGATCAGTGTTTTACACCTATATATATATATATATATGACTTTTTGGTGAATTGTGCAGTAATTCACATCTCATCTTTCTTTATTTCTTTTAATATCTTTTCTTTATTTTTGGTTGCCTTCGGTTCGGGTTATTTTCTGTTCGGGTAAAATTGGTTCAGGTCTATTTCGATTCAACTAAAATTCGGGTCAAATTCGGTTCAGTTTATTTTGGATTTCGAATCAATTTTGAGTTATCATTTTCGGATTGATATCGGGTCACGGGTCATATAAATCGGTTCGGATCTCTAGTCTCGGGTTAAGTTTGCCACGTGGTTTGCTGTTTCTGTCTTCATTTTGTCCATCCCCTTTTGTGCAATTTTGCAAAATTAAAGGGGTCTTACTCTAAAAAATGTAAAAAAATACCTATGGTCACTAATATTTTAGTAACTTTTCATTTGCATCACTGAAATTTGAGAAATTAAGCCCTCAATCCTTATCCGTTATATATAAGTTTGATCCTAATTCTAAAATACAAAAAATTGTAATGTGTAAAGATTGGGGGTTAAAATTTTTAGAACTAAAAACAAACAAATGTTCGGATCTAAGATTGCATGGGAAGCACCGTTCGGATATAGACGTTTCATGGAACCTCCTGATGCTGCGATTGGTTTGCTGTAGACAGATTACCATTCTAGCCTACTAAGTTACTAGCTTGAATTCGTATCCCTCTCTATTATTCAAAAAAAAAAATGTTTTGGTATACTTTAGGATCTAAATTAGTAATTAACTCTTTTTTTTGTTAACGTATCACATTATTAATTTAACCGGAATTGATGACACAATGATCTTTTGTGAAAAAAATGATTCAATCTTGACTACTTTGGGGATGATAATGAAAACTTACTAAAATATTAGTGAAAATAAGTGTAGTTTACCCAAAATAAAAACAAGTGCGTCCTTGTCTTTTTCGTCAAAATTTTCCACCAGTTCCTAAACTATGTGTAAATTGCGAGTTTAGTTTATGTATTTTTATTTGACAATTTTTGTCTCTTTATTTTTAAAATTTTGAAACTTTAATCCAATCCTACACAATAGGCATCAAATTTGTTAAGCCAAATTCTTTAGTCTTAATATTATGCAGAAGTTGTACAAAGACTAAATCTATAATGATTTATTTATTTAAAACAACAACAAAGGTGGTGGTGTAGTTGGGCTTTCTATTTGGCAATGGGTCGGAATGTACCGAAGGCAAAGAGGGACAACTAACCTTTCCATGCCTTTCTAAGATTATATATATATATAAAAAGCTAGAATTCTAACTCTTGTTTTGGGTTCATGATTTAGGGTTCAAGGTTTGTAATTTAAGGTTTGGAGTTTAGGGTTTATAATTTATGATTTATAATTTAGGGTTTAAAGTTTATGGTTTAGGGTTTGAGGTTTATAGCTTAATGTTTATGATTTAGGGTTTAGGGTTTGGATTTAAGGCTTTAGTGTTTGGAGTTTGGGTTTAAGGTTGATGGTTTAAGGTTCAATGTTTATAATTTAGGGTTTAAAGTTTGGAGTTTGAGGTTAGGGTTTGATGTTCATGATTTAGTGTTTAGGGTTTATGGATTAAATTTTAATTTTAGGGTTTATGGTTTGGTGTTAGAGTTTAGGAGTTTAGGGTTCATGATTTAGGGTCTATGGTTCATGGTTTGTGATTTAAGGTTTAGGGTTTATGGTTATATATTAAGGGTTTGTGGATTATGGTTTATGGTATATGGTTTAGGGCTTAGAATTATGTTTAGGGCTTATGTTTTATGTTTTATGGTTTAAGGTTTTATGGTTTAAAAATTAAGGTTTAAGGTTTGGAGTTAAGTGTTTAGGGTTTGGAGTTTATAGTTTAATGTTTGAGGTTTATGTCTTAGGGCTTTGATGTTTTTGGTTCAGAGTTTAGGTTTTAGGGTTTATGATTTAGAGTAGGGTTTAGAGTTTGAGGTTAAGGTTTGTTGTTTTAGGTTTAAAGTTTGAGATTGGGTTTATTATTTTAGGTTTAGAATTTAGAGTTTAAGATTTGATGTTTTAGGTTTGGGGTTTAGAGCTGAGTTTATTATTTAGGGTTTATGATTCAAGATTTGGGATCATTGTTTATGGTTTAAGGTTAGCATATTTACAATGGTGTAAATATGTGAAAATAGTAAGAAGGTATATGTAACGACCCAGATCTTCGATTCAACGATGGACGTTGACTCAGGTCTTGGACCGACACGTCGTTTCAAATGTTTGGAGCTTTATCGGGCCGAGATGATGAGCTTTGTGGGCCTCCATGTGTTGCTGGGCTGCTTGGTGGATTTGGGGTTGGGTTATGATGGGTTTTGAATGGGGTATTATAGTAAAACCATAAATGGAAGGCAAAGGCTGGTAGAGCCTTAATATTTCTGCAGAAAAGTTGGGTGATGATATCACCTTGGTCCCCTTGTCTTCCTCTCCCATACCTTCTCATCTCTCTTACCCAAGAACCAAAAAGAAAAGATGAAATCCTTGAAGTTGTGGTGAGAATCTCGGATTGGCCATCAAGAGGAAGTGTTTCAGCATGTAAAGGTCTGTCATTCAAGGTAAATATCTCTAGCATTGGTGGAAGTTGGGTTTGAAGCTTGGATAAGGGAAAAGAGGAGGAAGAAGCTTGGTTGCTGTTTCATTCCGGGGATCTCTTGCTTAAGGTCAGTACATTTCTGAATCCTTCTTTTCATGAGGATCCTAAAATGAATACTTTGTGTGATTTATGGTTTTGGGTTGCAAGGTTAAGGTTTTAGGAGCTTAAAACCCTTTTAATGGCAAATCAAGAATCACGTGTTAATAATGTGAAAAATTGGTAGCAAACCACTAAATAAACCTCTAATAACATGTAGGAACACTTGGGGCTTAACCATGTAGGTTAAGGGTTGGGATGGTGAAATCTTGAGCTCCAGGTTTTAAAAGCTGGGCTCGCTTATCGGTATGGGGTGGTTGCGTATCGGTACTCTTTTGTGATAAAGAGAGACGGGTTGCGAGGGGCGTACTGGTATGCTTTCCCGTGTATCGGTACCCTCGCTTAATTAGAATTCCAGTAGCTTTTTTGCGTATTGGTACGCTAAGGGGCGTATCAGTACCAACTGTTTTATTGCATGATGAAGGCTTTCGCGTACCGGTACACAAAGGTAGGGGTAACGGTACATGTGAGATCGGTACGAGAAAGATACGTACTGATAGTGCGTATCGATACAGAGGATTAACGTATCGGTACGACCTATCGTACCATTTCTTTCGAACCTAAATTGAGTATTGATACTCGTAGGAGAGTACCGGTACCTAGAAATGTGTACCGATACCCATATAGGAGTATCAGTACTCGCAAAACAATCTGTCCAAGAATTTTGAGGTTTCGTTTGAGGGTTCTATAATTCTTGGTAAAGGCTCCTATGGGTCCCGAAAGGTATAAAACAAATCTTAAAACTGAGAAATCATGGTTTATAACCAACATGTGAAATAAATGGCTAATGGCTTGGTAATAGTTGGGTGAGTTGCTTGTAATAGTAATCTATAGGGATCTGTGGTGGATCAATTAATGCTATGTGGAAGCTTGGGGTCCTTGTTGTGTGCTGAATAGACGCCCATATAGGCTGGTTGCCGCAAATAATGACATAATTTAACGAGAAAGGCGAGTATGAGCTTAAAAGATAAATATTAAATGTTGTAACAAATGAAATATGCCTTGGGGCATTTGTAGTGGTTAGCTTGACATTTCTTATCTCGTGGTGAGATGTATTGATGCTCGAGGGAGCATATGTTATCTTATGCGTCTTGGTTAGGAATTTGGATGTCCTAAAGTCAGTACAAGGACACTTATATAAGAGGATGTGTACTCCGGGCTATGTGATCGAGTACATCCGACGTATCTACGAGCTATGTGATCTGGATGCGGTCAGAAACCTATCATTGGGCTATGCAATCAGGATAAGGAAACATAACTCGAGGGTTGTGTGAGCTCGAGTAACTCGATCAGCTATGTGAACTCTAGTAACCTGATTAGCTGAGTGACCTCGGGTAAAGATTGTTTGTGGCTGTTATGATCCAAGTATGTCTAAGACATATCTGTGGCTATGGTGATCCGGATATGGTCCATTAACCTGACGGCTATGTGATTACGAGTAACCTGATGGCTGTGTGAGCACGGGTATTATAGGGCTTCATTAGCCATTGTATGGAATGTATGTTATTTACGTTGTTGTATGGATAATAGATGTTGGCTATTTTACCCTTGGGCTATGTGATCAGGGTATAGAATACATAACTCGGTGAGCTGTATGAGCTCGAGTAACTTGATGGGCTGTGTGGCCTCGAGTATAGTAAGCCTGGGATGGCTTGGGAGACTCCTTACATTATAGTGGTATCTTGAGACTTGGTTATGATCTCTAGCTAGGGCAGGCTAGAAGACGATCCTTAGTGTTGAGAAACCTTTCTGTGCACTCTTGATTATATTATCATGCATGCTTATTTTATGATATTCATGAATTGCGGTAAAGTAGAAATGTACCACTGAGTTTTGTTAGCTCAACGTGCGGAATTGTGGTTTTTTTGCGCGTAGGTTGACAGGTTGCTTTTGGAGGAGCACGTCGAGGAAGACTTCCCAGCACTGAGCCAGTCTCAAAGTACAGTACTTGATGTATTAGTTTGGAGTGCTTATATTCACATGACCTTACCACAGTTGAGTCTGTAACTTTATTTGATTTGCTTTTATTTGGGGTAAACACTGTATTTCAATTTGGAATCCCTATTTTGTAAACTCTTTTAAAGTCATTTATTTATATGTATTTATAAAGATGGATTGTTTTGAGATTTGCCAAACTTGTGGTTTTAAATGAGAAATTTTGTTGGGCCAGTTTTGGGAGACCCGAATGTAATGCTTCGGATCGGGATCTGGGTGTTACAGTAAAGTTGATAAAACTTACGTAAAACTGACGTGTTAAATAAACACTACCTACACCCCCGTGATAAATATTATCCAACTTGCGTATAAAATAATACGCCATATTAAATTTTACATCTACCAAATGCACGTTTAAAAGTAAGTTTTGTAATATAGATGTTTTAAGTAATACAACACACCAGTTACAACTCAACCAAACGAGCCGAATATGTGTATATATCTTTATGTCTACCAAATTTATACTTTTTTTTATAGAAAGCTGTTAGTTTTATTAAAAAAGAAAATATTCAGATATGGTATAAATGAACAGAGTGTTCATCGAAACGTTAGTATAACGTTCGTTTATGTTCTTTTATCAAGCTAAATAAACGAATTGAACAAATTTTTTATGTTCGTTTAATAAACGAACGAACATGAACAGAAGTGTGTTCGGTTCGTTTATGTTGCCGAGTAAGCTCTTTTATAGACTCGTTTATAAGCTTGTTTATAGTCTCGTTTATAGCCTCGTTTATAAGATGAAAATACTTGTGTTGTATCTAAACACTACTTTTTGTTGTTGCTAAGGATGCTATATAAGTTCATGTTGAAATGTAAGTTTTATTTTGTTGTTTTTGTTTTATTTATTTATTTATTATTAATTTAGTTAACATTTCTAAACATATAAATGAACATGTTCACATGTTCACGAACGAATAAAAAAACACGTTCACTGAAATGAACACGTTCACGAATACTTAAACGAAAACGTTCGCGAATACTAAACAAACGAACACGAAGACCTTCAAAAATAAATAAACAAACACAAACGCAACATTAAAAATTTAAACGAACATGAATCGAACATAAACACCTTTAAAAAACAAACAAACAAACAAACACGAACATAGTCTTGTTCGTTCAAGCTCGGTTCATTTACACCCATATATCTAGAATTACAATGAGTGTTTACAATTATAATCGTAAACTAAACAAAAAATTTGGACATTTTTCTATAACCAACGACACAATAAACTAACTACTTCATATCATACAAGGACCATACATAAAAAAAGGTTTAAAACCCAACCAAAAGACCCGAACAAAATATAGATACAAATAGATCTGACTGGATCGACAAACAAACCACAAAAAGGGATCAAACTACTGAAAGACCATCGACAACCGTATATCAGAGCTAAGCGTCGTGAGAAAACTATCTACGAACGCAAATCGTATATCCAAATTTAATATGAAGGTCCAAAGCAAGAAAGATATGCAAGATAATCAAATAAGCGACATCTTAATCAATCGATGAGACGCCAAATTCAATATGAAAAAATAAAAATTAAAAGAACAAAAAACGTGCCAAAAAAATAAGAAAATACGTGCCAAAGACAAAAAGAAGACTTGCCACAAAAACATAATTATTTTTATTAAAAATTAAAACAAAAGAAAAAATAAAATAAAATATAATATAATAAAAGTAAAAAATTATCCACCGTCGACCACCAACATCGAGGTTGGCGCTATTGTTGGCGGCTAAGGAAAATGAAAAGAAAAAAGATGCGGCACTAAACCCGGAGAAAACCTAGAGAAAATGATAGTTTAGGGTTCTACCAAATCTATACTTAATCATTTTAATTTCATCCATTAGTTTTTTTAAGTTTACTTTTCCTTAAATACACATGGATTACGAGAATGATGTAAGGTCTACTTATTTAACCGGAAGTATATTTCGAAAAATAATATCTGAAAAATTAATTATATTTAAAAAAACACAGCATCCGAAAATCATTTTTTGATATTTAAATTTGTATGCAAAAACATAAAATAAAATGTGCACAAGAGACGAGATTTAACGTGGTTCATTTTTGTCTATCTCTACAGATGAAAGAAACAAAGAATCCACTATGAAAGTAGAGAATACAAAGAATACAAATACATGATATCACATGTATCCCAAGACATTATATATATCCTAAAACTTGGTGTATCCAAAACATTATTCTTAACATCCCTACAATCTCTACAACATAGCCGCTATAATTGCAGAGATCATAAAAGTGATTGCATCTCTATAATGTAATTCTTCTCTCATTATT
The DNA here is from genome assembly GCA_019671005.1 of Hibiscus mutabilis. Taxonomy (NCBI): domain Eukaryota; kingdom Viridiplantae; phylum Streptophyta; class Magnoliopsida; order Malvales; family Malvaceae; genus Hibiscus; species Hibiscus mutabilis. The sequence continues at coordinate 33,852,853 of CM033749.1, forward strand.
TTAAAGGTTAAACCTAGTCTATATTTATAACATAAATACTTGGTTACTAATAAACATTATTCAATAAGATTTCTTACCTAATATAGATATCCACTTATTAAAATAAACTTCAATTATCAAATAATCTTTAACCACTGAAATTACAATGACATTTAACTTAATTATCAATTAAATTTTAAGTTAAAATATAACATAAATAATATTATGTAAATAACTCACCCTAAACTCTTTTAAGTGTAAATAACCCAATTTCACTTAAAGTTCATCAGGCCTTTCTTGTGGGTTATAATTAGAACTACGTACTCTTTTAAGTGTAAATAACCCAATTTCACTTAAAGTTCATCAGGTCTGTAGGGACAAAAATCATCAACCTTTTTTGTGTTATTTTTTATGTCTCAATATTAAAAATTAAATTTTAAGTATTAACTCTAAATTATAAATTTTAAACCCTAAAAATACACTCTATTTATAATTTTTTAATCCCTAACTTTAAACCTTAATCTTAAACCCTAAATTTATTTTTTTAGTGTATGACATAAAAAGAAGCAGCAAAAAGGGACAAAAGATTTCTATTCGGTCTATAGTCCATTAGCACAAGTAATCACACGACCTACTTTACATGTAATATTTCTTACTATATTTAATTATGTAACGGAATCGGACTTAAGGGTAACGGTGACATAGATTTTATATTATAAAAAGCGTCATTAGAAATTATGGTATTGGTTCCGAAAAATTAACGAGGCATGCAGTTTATTGCCATGCGTGTGCTTAACTAATGTATTCTGTGAGGCTAACGGGTTCAAAGATGCATTGATCAGGGGTGTGGATCGTATCAGTGGCAGACCTACATGGTCACCTTGGGGCAATTGCACCCTCATTTTTGGGGGATTTTTTAAGTGTTAAATTTTTTTTAAAAAAAATAATTTAGTGTGTAGAGGAAGGAAATGAAAATCTGCATACCTATTTAAGAAAAAAAATATATTTTAAACCCTATTTCTGAATTTCTAGATCCGGCACTGGATCGTACCTCTTGGTTTTATGTTATCATTTGAATTGGCGGGGGAGGGAAAAGTTACTGGTTGTAGTTGGACACATTATGGATCGATTTGTTGCTGGGTAGTCTTGGATGGCTTCTACTTATTAGTGCTTCCTGGTGTCCGTAGTATGTTTTGGATGTTGGTTTGTCTCATGGTACGTATGAGCGGAACCATATTGATAATTGAGGTGTCCGTTAATACTCTATATTTTTTTAAAATTATATTTTTATATAACTTGTATATAAAAAACTAAAATAATATATAATTAATATCTTTTATAAATAATTAATTTCTCTTAAATATCATTAAAAAAATAACTCTATTTAAATACATTTTTTATCTTTGTCCCTGATGATACGTAGTCGGTGCATAGCGGTGTTTGCGCATACAAGCTACAGGATGAGTTGGGATTGAGCAGAATAGGTGGTGTGAGTGTTGTGTGCTGGACCGAACTAGTTTTTTGTATGGTTTGAGGTTGAATTGCGAATTTGGTTCTATATGGTAGTGCATCGAGTTAGAGGGGTTTATTTTCCGGTCATTGGGTGTTTGTTTTATAGTAGTACCATGTTGTACGAAAAATTATTAGATAGATCTGACTCATCACGTCATATGTGGTTACAGCTAATAAGATACATCTACCTCATTTTAACCTCCAAATAGTTACGAAAAATTATTAGATAGATTTGACTCACAACGTCATCTGCGGTCTCAGACAATAAAGTTTATCCATATCATTTTTTCCCAAGGTGAATCTTTACCTTTTTCTTACATGCCAATAGAAAGTGAGTTGTTATTTAGAAGTTAAAATGAGATAGATGAACCTTATTTGCTGAAACCACGAATGACGTGGTGAATTGGGTCCATCTAATAATTTCTCAATAATTACCCACTTTTTCTTTACATGTAGCAAAGAGGTAAAGATTCACCTTGAAAAAAAGACATAAAAAATATTATTGGATGAGACTACGGATGACGTGGTGAGCCAAACACATTTAATAATTTTTTCATATTGTACTTTTTTTCTTCAACATAAATTTGGGAAAGTATTTTATAAGTCACGTGATAGTACTTGTATAATTTTTTCTCAATAAAATCATACGTTTACAATAAAAAATAATAAATTATTATTAAAATTTTAATTTAGATATAAATATATATTTATTTTTTAAAAAAATAAATTCGAATTAAAATAATTATACCAAGAATATAAATGTACCATACGACCATAATCCATGTCACTTGCTACTCGAAGATATGGCGTATCCTTTCCCCGCCAATATTATCATCATGAAATAACAGGAAAGGTCAATTATCAATCTATCTGCACCGCATGCTGTCTGTTCCTTTTATTTGAAAATTTATATATGTATGACGGTGATTAGTGATTACATAATTTTATTTCAGCACGTGCACTGCAATTGTGTGGGTGGCAGCAGCTTTTTTTGTGGTAAATATAGATTTTGGTACTTAAACTTAGTTTCTATGTGTAATTTTAGGGCTACATTTGGTTAATTCGATTAACTAACCGAATCGAATTACCTAAAATTTATTAATCAATATTTTTTTAACTGTTAATTGATCCGAAATTTTTTCAAAATAACCGAACCGAAACAAATTCGGTTAATTCGGTAGGTTTTTGATTCAACAGAAATTTGTTATAAAATTTTGGGTAAATTACACAATTGGTCATTAAATTATTCTAAAATGATCATTTTAGTCATTGAACTTTCATTTTATGCCAATTTGATAAAAGTTTAATGACCATTTTATAATATATCAAAATTTTAATGATCATTTTATAATTTTTAAAAGCTCAATGACAATATATATAATATAATATTTAACATATAATAATTTCAGTTAATTTGGTTAATTCGGTTAATTAACCGGTTTCGAACCGAATTAACTGGTAACTGAATTTCCCAAAAAAATTAACTATTAACTGAACCTATCTAAAATTAACCGACTGAATTAACAAAAAAAATCAGTTCGGTCGGTTAATTCGGTTAAAACCGAATAATGCACACCCCTATGTAATTTGGTACTGAATTGACTTTAATGTGGAATTTGGTACTTGAACTTTTTTATCCAATTAGTTATCTGAACTTGACTTTTAGATTAAAAATTACACCTGAATTTGGCTTCATGATTCAAATAAGTCACTTATTGCAAGTAGTAATTTGGACAAAAATATGAAGTTTATGTATCAATTTGAACCAATAAGTCAAGTTCATGTTCCTAATTGGACCAAAAAAGTTTAGAAATAAAATTGAACCTTAAATCTAAGTTCAATTATCTAATTAGATAAAAAAACAAATTAAATACCAAATTGTACCTTGAAACCAAGTGAGACACCAGAGCATATATTTACCAATTTTTAGTTTAATTATTTGGTGCAACATTGTAAATTTCATAAGCCCAACTAACAAAATTCTTGATCCTACTATATTGTAATCGGAAAAATATTTGAAGCATTATCAGTGTAAACCATACTAGATGCCTAATATATTTCTATCAGAAAGAGATTATTGGTTCAGTAAAATATAGATAGGTAGATATCTAGAATTTGTTGAGTTCAGTTTCCTTGACAAAAAGTCCATGGAAGCCATAAGGAACGCGCTGTGGCAGCTTCACGGTAGCCACAATATCAAGATTGGGCGAGTTTGCATCCATCATCAGCAACCTTGATTCTCTGGTGTTCTCATTATGAACATATGACAACAAATACCCATCATCCTCCGACTTCCCGCCTTCCTTTGCAACAAAGAAGGGCTCCCCACCGTAACATCCTGGCCCGTACATCCTGCTTGCCACCGTACATTCCTCGAACTCTCCTTTCGACAAGTCTAGCTTCACTACTCCCGACATCTTTAGCAGTGGCTCGCCAACTCCAGAGTATACATACCTGTTCTTTTTTGTCAAGAATGATAGATTTATCACTGCCAAGTCCAGATTCCTTAATGAGACCGGTTGCCTCGTTACCAGTCCTGTCTTGAGGTCGATTCAAACTTTCTCCATCACGTTATGCACAAGGTCAAATCTCTCCAATGCATGTTGTATTGATAGTACTGCTACCATAACTATTGCATTCTCATTGTCCTCCTCCCATGCATTCACGAAATGCATAGGGTTGAACCCTGGCACGTTGAACCATCTCATTTCTGACTCGTTTTCCGCATGCCTCGGGATGACTCCAACTCTTGCTACTTTGGCCGGATCTGAAACCATTGGAGGCCCTCCTTGGACAATCATTTCTATAGGCTCCTTCATTCTCATTTCAATGTCAGCAAATAAGGCGTAATTCTTCGTTATTGCGAAATCATGGACGAAAGATGGACGGGGCAGAGACATCATGTGCACATTTGGGTGTTTGTTTCCGTTTACATGGAAGTAAAAGTAAGTTAGAAATGGACGTATCGGACCATATCTGAAAGCAAAAGCCTCTCCACTATCAGGGTCAACCTTGGGGTGAGCGGTCATGTTAGCTAACAGAGTTCCATCAAAATCATGGCGACCCAATGTCTCGATATCACCATTGGACGTCAACCGTACAACGTATGGTAAATCAGACTCACCAAGCGCGTATAGGCAGTTGCCGAACAAGGCCAAACTAGTGTTAGCAGAACCAATGCCCTTTGCAGGATCGTAGTGACCCATTATAATTCTAGCTGCACAAAGAGCGCCACGAGCGATGCAAGCGGGCAGGCAGCTGAAGCTGGAAAACAAATTGGGAACAACCGGGGACCCCAAATTTCGCTCAATGGTATACTTGTATGTCTTGACATAACGGCTGCAAAGGGTGGCACTGCCTTGGGAAATTCTAAGGGAGTGAAGCATGCCATCGCCATCAAACAGGTTTTAGGAGCCTCGAGGGAAGTACTGTAGATTGGGGCCGTTGCGTATGTACGCACCGTCTAGGCATGAAGGGAGGGCTCCCTGTATCACCTCACACTCTGTTGGAGGGAGCTCATTAACAGGTGCAAAGTTGCCCGACAGTACGAGCCTTGGATCAAGCGCAGGGCGGAGAGGGGGGTCGATAAAGTTGTGGATAATACCCTCGAATGTATCGAATATACTCGTGGTTACAGTGGCTCCAATGGACGTGGAGAGTGCAGTTAATGGTGGAATTTGGGCATTAGATGCTTGGGATTTTGTGTCATTACGTCTAGTGCCAAGGGAAGGTTGAGGTGGTAAGGATTGCATTGAAACGGGTTTAGAGACGAGTTTCGAGAGAAAACAGGAGGAGAGAGCGTTCATGTTGAGACAAGTACCGGGCAACAATCAAGGAAGGAAAGGAGTCTTGCAGGAATGAAGCCGAGTGCCACTGCTTTCTTATATATGACCATAATCTCAAACAAATCTGGTATAAAAATGAGAAAATAAGATCGGATATAGTTTTTGGCGACTGGCATTTAAACACGTAGTTTTTGTTGTACATTAGCAATGCTTCTCGTCATCAATGGTTTGGTGGTTGTCATTTGATTTTGGCAGTAATCTAGAGTTGGCAAGCAATGAAAAAACAAAGCATGCCTCGCTATGAACATAGTCATACACTTGTAAATTGTGTCGTACATTAGCATGGAGATCCTGTTGAATTTGTGGCTTGAAAAGTCAAGCATTGTGGCCACCGAATTTGACAAATAGATTTATCGGAAATTAGTACATCAAATGAAGAAAAAAGAATTGATGCACCGAAATTTGGTTTGAAAATTAGCAATGGAAAATTGTTTTTTGACAATTGAATTGTTAGGTTATTTGGGAGTTGGTCCCTATATCTCAACTATAAATAGGGGCAACCATTTTCACTCCAAATTTATCCCAACATCCATCCATCTCTCCCATTTGTTTCTCTTCTCCTATTTGTAATATTTGGGAATTCTTAGGAATTCCATTTGTTTGTACCATTTTGGTATTAGTGAAGTTATCATCTTGTGGTGGTGCCCGAGTAGATAACATTTTCTTCGAACCTAGTAAATTCGGTGTGTTCTCTCTATTATTTATTTTGCTTGTTTATTATTGGGTTTTTCCGTTGGGTTTCAATATTCAATAGTTGACAAGTTTGTCAGCTGTGCAAATTTTGGTAGTTTCGATCTTGACATTTCAACTCAGATTTAAAGTTACGCTCGTGTGGGAAATAACCCGGTTGCCACAACAATATGTATCAGAGCCTCGGTGAAGGCTATTTCGTTTGCTCGGTTGCTGCTAAGAAGTGTGGTATTGTGACAGTGCATGTCTAGGAAAGTTCTGGCTAGGAAAGACTTGGTATTTAAGAGATCCGTGTGATCAACCTCTCTTTCCTGTGAACTTACTTGGTGCAGTGTTTCAATATCCAGTTCGTGCTGTTGAATATTGTTCATTGCCATGGCAAAAGACGGGTCAGATGGTGCATCAAGCTCTTCCTCTATACCGATGAGGAGGATAATGTCAAATGAAAATTTTTCGGTGGAGTTGTTCGATGGATTCAGTCATTTCGGCACGTGGCAAGGCGATGTGCTAGACTCTTTATTCCAACAAGGTCTAGACATTGCCATTGAGGAAGAAAACCCATAGATATGATGGAGAAAGATTGAAGAACAATCAATCGTATGACGTGTAGTACGATTTAATCTTGTCTTTCTAGGGAGCATAAGTATGGCTACAAGAACGAGACTTCTGCAAGCAAACTGTGGAAATCATTAGAGGAAAAGTTCCTAAAGAAAAGTTCTCATAATCGTCTTCACATAAAGAAAAGATTGTTAAGATTTGATTATCAGCTGGCACCAGTATGAATGAACACATCACTGCCTTCAATGAGTTAATGGCAGATCTGTTAGGCATGGATAAAACTTTCAAAGATGAAGATTTGGCTTTAATGTTGTTGTCATCCTTTCCAGACGAATTTGAGCACCTTGAAACAATGTTACTTCATGGAAAGGATGAGGTGACCCTTAAAGAAGTAAATGTTGCTCTATATAGTTACGAGCTCAGAAATAAAACTAAGATAGAGAGCAAGTACAATGCAACAAAGGCCATGGTGGTAAGAGGCCCCTCTGTATAGTTACATGTAATGTAAACTTTGTCCTTAAACTCCTAGAAAGGTGGCATAGGGTCTAGACAAGTCAGTTTAGCCCCATTTTGTATGTACATAAGGTTCACTAAGTTGAATGGGCTAAAACATGAAATATGGTATATTAATGATTTTGATAAAATTGGTAAAATGGCCTTAAATGCACTAATAAGAGAAAACTTAGTAAACAGATTCGTTTTGATATGAAATTTGACATGCATATAGATTTGGTGTTTTTAAGCTTGCTGGTAAAATTTGGTAAACTTTGGACATGGTTAAGGCCATCAAATTGGATAAAAATCAGACAAAATATGACATTACAGACACATGAGTACCGGTACAGATAGGCATTTTGGGTCAAAATTAAACCGAGCGTACCGGTACGGGTGATGTCGTACCTGTACAAGTATACAAAAATTGTATAAGGCGTTAAGGCTTACCGATACTGATATTGGGTATCAATACGCCAAATCGACACTGGAATTTTACTGTAGCATACATACCGATACGGCTAGTGTTGTACCAATACTCATTAGTGAATCAATTTGGGAATTTAAAGTTAGCGTACCAGTACGGTATTGGACCTGTACCGATACGGAGAGCACCGAATCCTCGTACCGATACATGATGTTGTGTACTGATACCAGATTTAGGTTCGAAAGAAATTAACTTTGGGGTGTACCGGTACGGCCCCTCGAGTACCGGTAACGATACATGTGAGTTAGTTAAGTTAGTTATCAGATTTTAAAATATTTCAAATTGGTCATTGTATCGAGTATGGATTAATTGGAAGTGTAAATGGTTTCCAAAACCTATGAAATTTTATATACAGGATAATCAAGCAAGAAATTTTACATTGGTAGTTCAAATTATTGATAAGTCCTTAAAATTTGCAAGAACTACAATTTAATCCTTAAACTTGCATAAGTCGTTAATTGGTCCCCGGTTATAATCTGATCGAATTTTCATTGACTATAGTTGATCATTGCATTGAACCAATGTTATCAATTTACTATTTATAGTCCAAGTCATTGAAATTAGTAAACTATTCACCGTATCGTTCACCGATAACGCTTTTTTACTCGGATTCCTACCAGACTAGGAAGTGGTGTTACATTTGTGGTATTAGAGCCAGAGTTTAGTCGATGTCAATTTGAAGGTTTGCCTTTGAGTAGAATCGAACCCTTGCCTATGTGGTGTAAGTGGCGTGCTCTTGCCACTAGGCCAAGCTCAATTTTAGGATATGGAACACAACATTTAATATATATTTTAGTTGGGTGTTAATGACAGGATAAAGGAAATAAATGTGGATTAAGAGGACTCGAACATGACACACTTAGATGCATAAAAACATTTAAACCAATGAAATAAATCTAATAATTAAATTAAAATTAACATCATTTTGTATATTTAAATTATGTTCGTGAGTTTGGATTCAAAAATAAATTTAATATAATTTTAAAATTTTGATTTTTAATATAATTATATATACATAATAATTTAATTATTTTTAAATAAATATTTACAATATTAATTAAGTTAAAAAATCAATTGCATGATCATATATGTGAAATTATCAAAATCAGAAAATAAAGGTGGAAAATAAAAAAGTATATTAAATTTAGTTTAAAAATAAAAAATCTTAAAATTATTTTTATTTTAAATTGTGCACTAACTATAATTTAAATTATATGTAAAAAATATGTTAACTTTATTTTAATTATTAGATTTATTTCATTGGTTTATATGTTTTTAAGCATTATAAGTATGCCATGTCCGAGTCTCCTTAATCCACATTTATTTATTTTTCTGGCATTAACAGCCAACTAAAATATATATTAAATGTTGTATTTTATATCTTAAAATTGAGTTTGGGCCCAGTGGTAAGAGCACGCCACTTGCACCACTTAGGTAAGGGTTCAATTTTCTTTAGACCTAAGCTTCTCTCATTTATTTTCTTTCTCCAATCAGGTGGCACGTATCACAACTTAATCGGAGGTGGAAAATATATTTATTAAATTAAATATAAATAGCTAAAGTCTTCCAATAAGATGGTGACACATGTCACCACCTAATTGAATAATTAATTTATTTTATTAAATTAAAATTAGGACTAAATTTATAGATTGTGTAAATAACGGAGATCAAATGTGTATTTATACCTATTTTATTTAACAGCCACGTTAGCCTCTCTGTTTTTTAATGGTTGGTGGCTTGATTGGAACTAATTAAATAGTTATGTGGTAAAATTGCCAAAATTAAAGTATAGTAGTCAAATTGACACCAACCCCACAGTTAAGTGGTCATCTGTATAGTTTACCCTTTATTTTAAAAAGAGATAATAGCGCTCTAAGTCCCTATAATTTTAAAAATAATTAAAATAGTTAATGGTACATTGTTGTACACATAATTAATGGTACATAACGGTACATAACAGTACATAACATTTATTATAGAATTATCCTTACATCCTAATTCTATCACGTAAGATTTCATAGACTATAAACTCTGATCAATTAATTTGTCATAGTAAATTAAATTTATCCTAATTTAATCATTTAATTTCAGACACTATAAACACCAAATATAGTATATAATCTCATCCAACTTGCATGCTTGCTTCTTCTTCTTCTTCATTGCCTTTGAAAAAAAAACTGGAAAACGATTCTTTTACCTGATGTTTTCGTTACCACCAAATTCTTCATTACCACCAAATGATATAAACAAAATTTGATCAAACTGATCGCCAGATGTTTTCATTTTCGTTTTCGGCTGTTCATCGTTGCGAAGTAGTTTCTTCGGTGACCATTCCCCATTCCTTGATCATTCTTTCTCAAACTGATCATTCTTTATTACCACCAAATGATACAAACAAAACTTGGTGCTTTCTTTCTTTCTTCAAACAGATGGATTTTAATTAATAATAGAAACATATATACCACTCATATGTAGATAGCTGATATCAAACATTTTCAGATTTCATGACATAAAATTACAAGAAATGGAACCTCGATCCCAATCTGCAACTTGTATTGTTTTTTTGTATTAGTTGACTCATTTGTTTAGGTGAGGGAAACATGCATAGATGTCGGATTTAGGTGCTTGTCTTCAGCATGTTCCCTGTACTTCACCTCCAATGTGGTGCATATGAATGTTTGCATGCAAACCTTGCACTGCAACCACCATTACTTCCCGATTACTATACAAGGACCACACATCTTTACATTAAGCTTTTACCGCTTTCATATTCAGCTCCATAGCAAAATATGTATAAATAATAATAGACTCTGAATCCGCAGTCTCCACCATGATTATATTAGCTAACCCCAAAACACCCAAGTTGGATGGGTTTCCTTCTTAAATATTCCATGGGCCTTGAACAGACTTCTATTTAACTAACGCGGAAAAAAAATAAAAGTTGTAACATAGAGGTGCAGGGAATCGAATCTCGCGCCTCTCGCATGCAAAGTCTACCATATGAGCTATACCCCCATCGTCTGACATTAGTATTATAGATAAGTTTAAACAAGTGATTATAAAAACAGTAAAAAGTGAAGTGCATGGGGCAGTTGGCTGGCGAAAAATAAGTGCTAAAGAGGTTCCAATTGCGTACTCTAAAAACGTGCCTCTATGGCTCGCATTCTAGCACAATCGTTTCCCAGGTTTTTTTTGCAGAATTTTCAAAGGTAATGAAGAAGAAGAAGCAAGCATGCAAGTTGGATGAGGTTATATACTACATTTGGTGTTTATTAACAAGGTTAAGATGTTGGTTTGGTAGTAAAGCACCAAGTTTTTCTCCACCAAAACTCAGGTTCGATACCCATGCCCCTATATCAAGAGTTATTTTAACTCTTAACTTTAAAACCAATCAAATGATGTCATGTGTCATTATCTGATTGGTTAAAATTTAATATAAAAATAAATATGAAAAATAAGATTAAAAAATAGATTTTATTTTTTTATTTTTTGTCACGTCAACATTTTGACTTTTCAACGCTGACGTGGCATGCCATGTGGCGCAGACGGCTGACGCGTTAACGGAATAATGGCCAGTTTAACGGTTCCGTCAGTCAAGGGGAGTTATTTTAACTCTTAACTTTAAAACCAATCAGATGATGCCATGTGTCATCATCTAATTGGTTAAAATTTAATATAAAAATAAATATGAAAAATAAGATTAAAAAATAGATTTTATTTTTTGTCACGTCAGCATTTTGACTTTTCAACGCTGACGTGGCATGCCATGTGGCGCAGACGGCTGATGTGTTAACGGAGTAATGGCCAATTTAACGGTTCCGTCAGTCAAGGGGTTAATTTGCTTCAATGTGTGAACTGAAGGACCTAATTGAACGCGTTTTCGCACGAGGGGCAACATTGCTAATTGGGGTCGAACTCGGGGGCAATATAAGCCCTTTAGCCTTATTTAAAATTATTTTAAATTTAAAAATTAACAATTTAGAATTGTTATGAAAATATTTTGAAAAATAAAATGTTTAGTTATAAAATTCAAAATATATTAATTGAAATTATATTTAAATTCAACAATGTTATGTAAACCCAACAAGTGGTCCTATTGAAAAAACGGATGATATTAATCCTAAGAGATCTGGATTCAAATGAATACAAATCTTCTACCCATTTTTGGTGCCCCTATTTATGTCGCTACACTAAAAATTAGGTTTAGGGTTATGTAATCACTCATTTTTGTCCAGGCTATGTATAATATTATTTAAATGTGAATACATATTATTTAAAATTATTTTAAATTTAAAAATTAACAATTTAGAATTGTGAAGTTATTTGAAAAAAATTGTTTATGTAAAATTGCTATATTAATGAAATTATATTTAAATTCAACAATGATATTATGTGTGAATTAATGATATTAATCCTAAGAGATATGGATTCAAATGAATACAAATCTTCTACCCATTTTTGGTGCCCCTATTTTTAAAAATTAGGTTTAGGGTTATGTATGCTATTATATATTATTAGTATTAATATGTGTGAATACATATTATATGCACGTGTGTAGTTATATGCAAATTGTTTATGTGATTGCTTGTATAATGTATATGTTCGTATTATGATATTATGTGTGAATTAATGTTGTATGCATATATGTGTATTATTGTAATTAATATTATTATTATGAAGTATGCCTTTAATATATGTCTATTATATGGGTTGCATGTTTGTATGTGTATATTATTTAGATGTATTATATATGTGTATAGTATATACGTGTATTGTTATGCATGTAATATCATTTATTATTGTTATTATTATTGTTGTTGTTGTTATTATTAATATCGGGTTATAATTAGAAATTAAAACATATATGATATAATATTAAAAACCAAAATATAAATATTATGTGTCCAGTCCATGTATTTACAAACCCAAATAAATATTTATACAAGGCCCAAAACGGCCAGCCCAAATCCCTAATAACCTAAACCTTAACGCATAATCTGGTAACCCTAACACTACTCTTCCTTTGCACAGCCCTATCTGAGCCGTTGGATCAGATTCGATCCAACGGTCCATATTAAATGGAGGAAACCCTTTGACTGCCGCATGAGATACACGCTCGGAGGCTGTTGGACTCCCACGCGCACGTGGCACGCACGCGCGAGGCTTTTCAGATCACCACGCCACGCGTCACGATCCTATGCAGTCTCGTCTTTTTCCAAATTGCATCCTTTTTTCCAAATTGCATCCCAACCGTTCATCATCAAAGCGTAAGCAAAAATCAAGGATATAACCCCGCGGACACGTAGGAGGCCGATCGAATCAAATAAAAAAACAAAAAGGTTTCACCATTTTTTTCTTTCCACACAACCTTCCATCACGAATATACCGCTCACCAAAAACAACAAGCCGTTGGACTCAAATACAAAAAAAAAAAGGGAAAGAATCTAATATTAGCAAAATCATTTATGGTTACTTGTAAACGTAAGCAAAAATCAAGGATATAACCCATGTAATCAGACATATTGTAGGAGGGAGAGATCCGAATCAAATAAAAAAACAAGAAAGGTTTCCAAAAAGGTATTCCTCATTTTTTTCTTTGCATGTTTATTTCGAACCAAAATAATATCAAATATCAAAAAGAGAGGAAACTGAATATACCTTTAGCCAGTGTTTTCTCCTTGGCTGGCAACAAGCCGTTGGACTCTTGAACCGAGTACGGTGAGCCGAAAAAGGGAGAATGTTTAGGGTTAAGTTTATTTAAAGTTAAAAGAGGTTTCAGGTTTTAAAACAAAAAGGTTTCTGCTTTGGTTTTTTAAGGAATGATTAGCGGTGGTTTAAAAAAAAATGAAAGAGGAGGACTTTTTTTGAGAATTAGTTTCTGGTTTGAGAGAAAAAAAATAAGAGATGGGGAGTTTTTTTTAAGAACAAAAAATGTGAAATGCCAAAAGAGTTAAAGTGGTTCTGATATGGTTCTTTTATAATGTTTTATTTGTTTTAAATGGTTTATCCCCCATAAGCCCCTTCGTGTTTTTGTTTTCTCAACCTCAATCCTTCCGCATTTTATAATTCGGCCCCTGGTCCTTAATATTTTTTTAAATCTTTCAATCTAGTCCTTAAATTAAATGGAAACATATTTTTAATGGGAAAATCGCGCCCTTGGTCCCTATGCCCTTTTGCATTTTTCAAAACTGCTCTGCCGCAAGGGTTATTCCCCCAACCAGTCCCCCTATATTTTAAACGGCTTTCAATCAGGTCCCAAATCACTGTCTTATTATTTTTAGGAAAATTGTAGCTTTGGTCCTCTATTTTTTTAGTCTTTCAATCAAGCGCTTGTCTTTAAAATTGAAACCTTTATGGTTATATTTCATTTCTGATCCCCAATCTTTTTATTTCATTTAATGTCACTTTATTTTATATGTTTAAAAGTCTGTTATATATTCGATATGTCATTTGTGTTTATTGATATTAGTTTGTTAATACATATGATTCTTAGTTTTTATTTAATTTTATTCTTTGTTGCCATGCATTTTATATATGTATATAGTATATATTATTTGTTAACCTTTATGTATATTTATGTACATATAGGGATATATATATATATATAGTATCTTTGTATGTAATATATTGTACATATATGTATGTTATTTGAAATTATTTTCGGTAATATATTTTATTTAATTGACATCTTTATATGTATATTATAAGATATGTTTTTTTATACTTAATATGTATATTATATTAGTGTTTTTTAATATTTATATTATGGTAAATATTTTATACATATATAATGTATTATCTTGGTTCCATGTTATTTATATTAATATATCTATTATTTTAATTTTGTTGTATTTTATTATGTCATTATTTGTTCATAATATTTAATGTATTTATCTTGCTTTTTATCTTATCTTTTTAAATTGCATATTCGACACACTTAATTGCTAATGCGGCGCTCCCTTTTTCGATGGTAAACTTGGCTAGCAGTCTAAGACATAGATGATAGTTTTCGTTTATCCCTCGAACACCGGAGCCCTTAAAATTTACTCGCACTTATAACCAAGTTTTCGGCCTCCTTTTTCTTTATTGTTGGGTGTTCGTCGACGGTGCGATCGTCGATTTTTGAGGACGAGATAATGGGGCTTTCAGTAGTGGGGGTTCGATGAAGATAAGGGTGGTCGGTGGTGGTTGAATTAGTGGTCGAAGTGGAGGAATTTAGGGATTTAGGGTTGGGTTTTTTTAAAATAAAGATTGTTGGGTTAATTAGTATTATTTCATTTTTCTAATTTTTGGATTTTAATTTTAGAAAATGATCAACCATGTCATGTGTTCGAATTTCATTAGATAACGGGAAAAAAAATAACATCTGTCACAGAGAAATCTTAAATGACTCACAAAATGAAACGTTAGGCACCTATATGTCCTAAAATATAATTCATGCCCTTATTTGAAAAAAAGTATAATTTTGGCACTTATTTGACTGTCAAGCTTAAATATATATTAGATTTTGATTTTGTTACACACTAAAGATATGCTCGATAATAATAATTAGGGTAAAGTTCACAAATGGTCACTAAATTTTGATTAATTATTCAATTTGGTAACTAAACTTCCAATTGCTTCAATGTTACCATTAAACTTTTTGATTGCTTTAATTTGGCCACTGAGCTCTTAACGAACGTTAAGAAGATGACATGGTAGTTAACAAATATTATATAATAACACATTTAGTCCTCCACATTTGCACATTCAAATAATTAACTCCTAATTGAAAAAATGATAATAAATTTAACCCTCATATTTATAAATTATTTCAATTTGGCCTTATTTTTAATTAAAAATAATTTAACCCTAAATAGTAAACCTAAACCCCCAAATCCATAAACACGAACCTAAAAACCTCTAACCCATAAACCCTAAATCTAAAACCCTAAACACAAAACCCAAAACCCTAAATCTAAAACCATAAACACTAAACCCAAAACATAAAACCCATAAACCTTAACCCTAAATAGGGCCAAACGAAAATAATGTGTAAATATTAAGTGTTATATTTATTAATATTTTTTGAATTAGGACTAAATTGTTTGAATGTGCAAATATGGAAGACTAAATATGTTATTATACAAAATTTGTTAACTGCCACGCCATCTTCTTAACATCTGTTAAGAGCTCACTGGCCAAATTGAAGCAAATCACAAAGTTTAATGGTAACATTGAAGCAATTGGAAGTTTGGTTACCAAATTGAATAATTAACCAAAGTTTAGTGACCATTTGTGAAGTTTACCCTAATAATTAGTAAAATAATAAAAAAATGTTTAAATTTGATACACAGGCCGTGTAAAATAAATTTTACACAAGCCTGCCTATTTCTACTATAAATCAAAATTAAACCTAAACCCTAAAAAAATAAACAACAAACCATAAATCCTAAACCCTAAACCTTAAATTCTAAACACTGACCTTAAATTCTAAACCTTACAACCTAAACCTCTAAACCCTAAAACTAAAAAGTTTGTGTAAATTTTAAAGTTTACCCAGACTGTGTATTGAAGTTTTTCTCATAAAAAAATGTATGTGAGTTTTATTACGAAACCAAATCAGTAATAAAAAGAACAATGTATGTGAGTTTTTATCATCTGATGATGACCCTCGACCACGCCTAAGCTTGTTTCTCGAATCAACAATTTATTGTTCAAGATGCAATCTAGCATACTTTTCATGATTTGTTGAACAACAACAATAATAACAATTGGAATCGCCTTGGAGTATTAATCCCCGAGATTATAAAAAACTCTCATGACTCTACATATATTTTATAGTTGTACTACTAGACTGTCAAAGCACCTGGGTACGTGCATATGTACTCCAAGTCAAATGGAATCCCTCAATTAAAATTATAAACTTAGGTCAAACCACGTTTAATATTTGCAATGTAGGATTAAACTATGAAGTTTTCACAGATGGGCCATTTTCATTTTCTCAATAACATTGTTTATTAATTTAAGCTGTCCTCTAAAATATTCATACCACTAATACTAGTATAGAGTACAGAATATGAGGCCAAAGTGAAGTGTGGATTGTGGAACACTTCCAAAACCAAAACAGACCTCTTAGCTGTAGAGTCAGAGAATGATTTGTGTGGTAAAAAAAAGAAAGTAAAGGAACCGATTAGCTTAAATAGCATGAAATCAATTGGTTAATTAATTTAGGATTAAAAGGGTTAGGATCCACCCTATGAGTCGAAAACAAAAACAACAAATATATATATGTTAGGATCCACTTGCACAAAATATAAAATTATGCACGTTTTTAGATTGTTAGATGGTGATATGGATGGTTGAGATCAACTCCTTACTTTATTTTTTTCATGTGATAATCTTCGCATATCTTACTGTTAATCTCAGTCATTCATTTGACTCATCCAACTACCCAAAAAACATATAAAACATAAAATCTCTTACGTTGTGTAAACAGATTCTATATATATATATATATATAAAGTGTGTTTGAAAAGGAGGATGACTATTATTACTATTATTACTGGTTGCTAAATGCTAATGCCATTCCATATTGTCTAATTCAGAATAAACAAGGGAACATATTATAAGCAAAAGCTTCTAGAGAGAGACAAAGCAACAGAGAGAAAACATTATAAATACTCTCTCTATATATTTATATACACACATACTTAACGTTAAATGCGCATTAATTAACTTAAATAGGGAGACAGAAACTGAGAAAATTAGGGATACCCAACACTCGAAAACAATCTTCAACCCTCCTTAAAACCTTCAAACTTATCTTCATTGCCAAAAAAAAAAAAAAAGCCAACTGTTTGTTGCAAACCGGTTTTGTTTACGAGCGGTTTTCTCTACCCATAGCCCATAGGATTGAGAACCGGAATCCAGATAAAATTGCCATACCTAGCTACGTACGTATTCTTCAGGCATACGGCATGAGCTGGCTTGCATTGCATTTAATAATACTCAGTACTCTTGCATGAAATACTGGAGCATTAATTTGTTTCTTCAGTTAAATGTAGCTTTAATTGCCAGACTCCCCATGCATGTTCAAGTTCAGCTCTTCCATATGAAATGTTAGAGAAAGGAATTTAATCGATACCAGTGCAACAAAACATAAGAAACTGCAGACGTATATTGTATGTATTTATGTCGTTTAGGTATAGGCCTTCTTCTAATGTTATATGTACATACGGCATACTTTTGTGTTTGATATCTATGACTATTAGTAGGCAGGCAGGTAGTTTGGTGTACCAGTGTCCACGCGTAGCCACGTCAGTATCTACGATACATTCCTTATCTCTTTCTCTTACCTGAATTATTGGAAAGGTTGTGTCCAGAGGAGCTGTGATGGTGATTAACACGTGGACAGAAAACCAACGACGTTGTTTGCATTAAAAGCCTAAAGCTAAGATTGATGATGACACAAGTAGTTGTGTTAATTATAATAATTATTTCTAATTACAATTTTATAATTATAACTTAAGAAAATATTAGAGAGAAAGACTCTTATTATGCTAGAGAATACGAATGAATTGAACTCTAATTGTGTTGTGCATGCACTTAAAATTACTTACCGTTAACTATATGCAACATGAAATAAAAAGCTAAATATAATGTAAAATTAAATAATATAATATGTATTGGCAATAAATAATCAATAATGGAGGGGATGGGGCATGCAAATTAAAAGGTTAGGTGAAATGGGTTATATATGGTACAGGTGTCTATGTTGTTGTACCAATTAATACAATTAGTATACTAATATAATTATGCACGATGTCTTAGAATATCACCTCTCTCTAAGACATCGTACATAAAATTATATCAGTCTACTAATTGTATTTATAATTTTGCGTGGGCATTATATTGATTCATTCCAATTTACATATCATTTCTAATTATGACTTAAAAAATGATTTAATTTTTGAGACGAGGGGCATTAAAATAATCATCACCACATGAAGTAAAACAGTTTGCAGCTCACAGTTAGGGTTAGCTTCTTGGAATGTTCTCATCCTGGTTTGTTTATAAATTTGCGTGAATATGTAATTAATGGGAAGCATGAATTGAATGGCGAATCTCAATAACCAATACATTATGCATTAGGCTGAATGCAGCAACTGGCACTGCCCACTGGTTTCGACACGAGCAACATACTAACATATAAATGAATTGTCCAAATTAAAAAAATTATAAATAAATTATATAATTAATCGATAATCGCAAACAAATTAATAAAATGTTAAATATCAGATACATTTTTTTATAAGAAATTAGAGACGGACAAAAATGAATCGAAATGAGCCTTGGTCCACAATTTTTGAAAAATTAACATTTGACTCCTCATTTACTTTTAAAAAATTAATTTGATTCTTTAAAAATTTTAAAATTCTCAATAATTTTAGTTTTTTAAAATGTTTTTAATTAAGTTATATTTTAATATTTTTAAAAGTTCTTATTAAGTCTCGGTTTTTAAGAAGTTTTAGTTAAATCTCCAACATTTCAAATTAAACCTTTCAAAATTTTAGTTTAGGTATCTAATTTTTTTTAAAAATTTTAAGTAGACCCCAAAATATTTTGCCAAGAACCCATGCGGGGTACTTTGTTCATTAAAATATTAGATTTCAGAGATTAACAATTGGACCACTCAATTAATTGAATGTAACATGATTGCCACCCAATTAATTTATTTCAATAATCAGTTCATGTGCCACTGTACCGACTGCCATCTGTCGTTGTATAAGGTGGTCGATGAACGCCAAAATTTAATATAAAATTTACCTTGATTTACTTGTTCAATTTAAAAGATTTGATTATTGGGAATCTCTCTCAAAAGCGATGAAATTAACCCAAAACTTTTGAATCTCTTGAACCTCTAACTACATCATCTACCATCAGATTACCTCCGTTTGAATATTTTCTTTCTATCACCAACGGAAACTCTCCATTGTTCGGATCGAAGAATAGAACCCCCAAATTTCAACAAGTCCAAAACCCAAAATAGGTTTTTATGACTTTTTTGTTTAATTGAGTGGCTCGCTTGTAATCTTTTGAATTTGAGTGACATGTTTATAATCATACTAATAAATGAGTGACTCAGTTGTAATCTTATTATTAATTAGATGGCATATGGTGTAATTTACCCAATAAAAACCATTAAAAATGTTTTCTAACGTCCATTTCATTTCTAACGATCCAATGACGTATTTGTGACAATCAATTAATTGGATAGCTTATTTGTAATTTTTAAAATCGAGCATACATTTATAATTTTACTAATAATTAAGTGACCTGAGCTTCATCTATCTTTATAATTATAATAACGGACTTGTGGTTTGAGTTTTACAAGAATTATCTTGCTCGAGATCCGATTGTGATGTACATAGAAAGAAATTAGAAGTGTTGGGGTTATTTTAATAAAAAAATCCAATTATTAATTGTATAGACTCATATGCCTATCAAAAGTTCAAAGTAAAAATGACAATAATATATCAATTTATCAATATTTGTTCTAATGCACCTAAACCCTATACATTAAACTAAGATCATTTCAAGATTAATAAAAAAAGTCAACCATTAGATACACATATAACAAGATAATATATCAATCAGTGACAGATCTAAAAATTCAAAAACGGGATTAAAGAAATTTTTTTCTCAAATAGGTATACAAATTTTTTCCCTTTACAAATTAAACTTATTTTATATAAAAAAAGAGATATATGACGTTGGCTGTTTAAAATCAAATTGAGTTGCGATAAGGATTTAAAGCTTAAAGAAATATATTCCAAATCAATAGATATTTTTAACATAATAAATTAATTTTCTGAAGATAATTTAATATTATTCTTCATATTAACGCTAATTTCGTATACTTTACGCGAATATGTAAAACTAATTCAGTTCCGACTTGCTCAAACAATAAGCAAATAAATTATTAAGAAAATGAAGCAAAGTTGATTTTATTATAATTGAACGTAAAATAGAAAAAACTAATGAAATGTGTTAACATACACAACACCTGTCTCCTTGGAAGCATATAAAACTACCATGAATTCTTCATTTTTATCATACAGTTCAAATGGAGTTATGGGTGAAATTATCTAAGAAAATGGACCGACTAATTAAAATATTAATATTTGCCACATTGATAGGATTAATTTATGTATCATCATCGAGTCATATAATGTGATATTATTGGACGTAAAATTAAAGAAATTTAGCTTTATTTTTTATGATGTATCATTATTTAATTTATTGATGATACAGGTCTCGTCAATACATCAAATATATACATTTTAACTAAAATATTTAATACGCTAATAATATATAATTTTGTGTATTATTAGCGAAACAAATAATATTGCATTATTAAATTTAATAAAATTAAGTAGATTAGATTTAGAAGGCAAAGCTTTGGACCTAACCTTTATACAACTGACCATTTTTATAATAATATAAGTTGTGATAATTGAGATTTCAGTTTTATTCATTCACTCCATCTTTATCAATTTTCCCAACTCATTAGAAAACATTTCAAATTTATTCAACTACTTTTTAACACACAATGCATAATACATAAACAATATTTAGTTGGGTGAATATAATGTTATCTGAAAGTATAAGAACTCATAATTATTTATTTTACACCGGCATAAATGAAATAAAAAATAATTTAATTAAAGATTTGTCTCGCGCCATCGGTCACGTCATCATCTTCTTCACTCCATTGCTGCAACTAACATCTTTTAACGGAGTGGTAACGAGGGCAAGAAAAGAAGACGAAAAAAGAAGAGAAGTATGAATTAAAACACTTTCATGTACTTAAAATCTTGTTTTGAAAAATAATATTCTCATTAATAAAAAAATTCCGCAATCCAAATGCACCCTAAAATCTTGTTGGTCTTGTTTTGAAGAAAGAATGTTGGTTCTTTTTATTGTTGTAAAAACCTGAAAAAATAGAATAATAAAAGATAAATTATTAAAGTTTCGGAAAAAAAATATATTTGAAGAAAGTGAAAATAAATAATTTTAAAGAATGAAATTAAAAGTAAAATTTTATAAAATGAAATATATTTTAAAAAGCTGAAAATTAAAAATTAAAAAATACCATGATTTTTGTTATTTTTACAACCTTTAAACTATAATTCTTCGATCTTTTCATTTTTTTAAAAACATTTTATTTACATCTTAAAAATATCTTTAACTTCTATGATTTGTTTTGAAAAGTCAGTTTTTTAAAAGATATCTTTAAAAGCATAACTTAATGTTTTAAACACTATTTTTAATTTAGATTTTATTTTGATACACAGTCCGTGTAAAATATTTTTACACAATTTTTCTATGAAATCTAAAATCCTAACTCTAACATCCTAAATTCTAACCCCTACACCCTAAACTCTAACCACAAGCTTTAAATTCTAACCCCTACAACCTAAACCCCTAAACTTTAAACCCTAAACTAAACCCTAACCCTAAAATTTAAAAAGCACGTGTAAACTTTAATTTACACGGACCATGTATCAAACTTTTTCTCTTTTATTTTTTCTCTCGTAATTGAAAACAATTGGCATGGTTTAAGGATTTAAAATAAAAGTTAATATTTGATGCACTGTTAGTGAAGTCTTTTTTATAAGCGAGCTTCAGATTATATCACATGTCATTTTAGGATACTAAACCCTACATACTAGAGAGTCAAACTCTAAATCTTAAATTATAACCATAAACCCTAAAATCCTAACACTAAACTTTAAAACCCTAATCATAAACTCTAAAAATGCACCACTTGTGAAAAAATATTTCCCACTATCAGTCCATCAAATTATTTTCCTTTAAAATAGTTTAAGGTCGCATCATTTCGCCAAAATTGGGAGAATAATCCAAATGAAATTTAATATTTAGAATATAGGGATGTTGGTGGATATTTGGGGATATACGACATTTTCTATAGTGTCGGGAGAGGATACCACTTGCTGTGTATTTTTTTATAACTTTTTTAATCTTAAGTATTCACGTGCATGATAGATTTGAAAAAAATATTAAACAAAGGGAGGACGCCACTTCGAGAAAAAAATATTTAAAAAATAGATGACGCTACTTGCAGGTGACATCTTCTTCATGCCCTGTAAAAAAAATCGTATATTCCTAAATATCTCTCAACATTACCTATATTCTAAATATTAATTCCTAAACATTCTATATATCCAACGAAGCTCATCATTTCATTAGTTAAAAAGAGCCCGTCACATCACTTAATATAAGACAAAAAGTAGTACGTCATTCGATTGAGTCGAGTTAAGTTAAATTTAAAATTTTTGATTTAATTAATTTTATAAATCTTATTTTATTATTTAAATTTTATTTAAAAATTTTTAATTCGAATAAAGTTAAATCAATTTTTTCTCGGTGTTCTGACTTTACTTGTGTTCACGTGTTGTATAATAATCTTTGGGGTTTACTGGTCAAAATCTTAGACGTGGAGTAAATATCTATAATGAGCCGAAACAAGAATGAGCTGGCCAGGACACAAGATTCCGTGTGTGGGATTCAAGCTGTATTTCAAACACAATGGCATCCTCTTTCCAGGCCCTATAGCTATATGTACTCCCCTCCTCCACCATCTCAACTCAACTCCCAACACTAATGGCATTTCATTTCATCTTTTGTTTCTTTGCAATTGCTCCCATCTTCTTCTTCATTTTCCTCTATCATCCTCTTCGTAATTTCTTCAAACCCAATCGCCGGCAACCGCCGCTTCCTCCCGGAACTCTCGGCTGGCCTTACATCGGTGAAACCTTCCAGCTCTACTCCCAAAACCCAAGCGTCTTTTTTGCTTCCAAGCAGCAAAGGTCCGTCCATACGCGTCTATGTTTGTGTGTGTTGTTACTTATTACAAAGACAAATACAAGTATAATGACTGTTTTTTATGTCTGCTTTGTATACAGGTATGGCTCCATATTCAAGACCCACATACTAGGTTGTCCTTGCGTAATGATTTCCAGCCCTGAAGCTGCCAGATTCGTGCTGGTCACCAAATCTCATCTCTTCAAGCCAACATTCCCCGACAGTAAAGAGAGGATGTTAGGCCAACAAGCCATCTTCTTCAGCCAGGGACAGTACCATGCCAAGTTGAGAAAGCTTGTTCTTCGTGCCTTCATGCCCGACGCCATCAAATCCTTCGTCCCCAGCATCGAATCCATCGCCGAACACTCCCTCCGCTCGTCGGAAGGCCGCCTCGTAACCGCTTTTCAAGAGATGAAAACAGTAAGTTCCCTCTGTTTTCTTTCTTGCCCCGTCATAGTATTAAATTGCGGTTGAATTGCATCCGCAATTTAATACTATAATTATTGTTTCTGTTTTTATATTAATTTGTAATAATATATGTGCTGTGAAATTTTTGCAGTACACATTCAATGTTGCTCTGCTGTCGATATTCGGAGAGGATCAAATGCTTTACAGTGAAGTTCTGAAACATTGCTACTACGTTCTCGAGAAAGGGTACAACTCTATGCCGATTAACATCCCCGGTACACTTTTCAACAAATCAATGAAAGCGAGAAAAGAGATTGCCGGGATTCTGGCCAAAATCATATCGACCAGGAGGCGAATGAAGCCGGATTGCAATGACTTGCTGGAGTCTTTCATGAGTGACAAAGAAGGCCTCACCGACGAACAAATCGCCGACAACATCATCGGTGTAATCTTCGCCGCTCGCGACACCACCGCCAGCGTATTGACGTGGATAATTAAGTATCTAGGAGAAAACGCCAGCGTTCTTCAAGCAGTCACTGTAAGATCAATAATCACTTGAATCCCATATCTCACAGAAATGAATTCTTTTTTTCTTTCTAAATACGATGTGGGTTTGCATTACAGGAGGAACAAGAGGCCATAAGGAGCGGTAAAGAGGAGCAAAAGCTGAGTTGGGAAGACACAAAGAAGATGCCATTAACATCCAGGGTGATTCAGGAGACACTTAGAGTTGCCTCCATTTTATCTTTTACCTTCAGAGAAGCAGTTGAAGATGTTGAATATCAAGGTCAGTTACCACGTATACATATACATGTATAGAAGGACGAATACAAAATTTTATGTTAAAAAGTATGAATACAAACAAATTTTTTAAAATATATGAAAATTTAAAATTTCTAAAATTGAGACTGCCGTGACATCATCCCTATGTATATACACCATATTCTCTTTTCTTTTGTGCTAATAATGGTTGTATGATGGGTTCAGGATATCTAATACCTAAGGGATGGAAGGTGTTACCACTTTTCAGAAACATTCACCACAGCCCAGAAATATTTCCAGATCCTGAAAAGTTCGATCCCTCAAGATTCGAGGTAAATTTTGCACAACCAGACATGTACATATTGCAGTAGTATACAACTATACATACATGTTATGATATTATATTATATCAGCTGATGGCAGAATCTTTTTGTGAATGGATGAACAGGTGGCTCCGAAACCCAATACATTCATGCCATTTGGCAATGGGACCCACTCGTGTCCAGGGAATGAGTTAGCCAAGCTGGAAATCATGGTCCTCCTCCATCATCTGACCACAAAGTACAGGTGGCATATTGTGGGCAGCAGCAGTGGGATACAGTATGGTCCATTTGCTCTTCCCCAGAATGGTTTGCCCATCAGATTATTCAGAAAGTGACAGCAACATATCTTGATTTTGATTTTTCTACTTTCTGTAAGAGAGACAAAGAAAGGAGCTCTCTCTCTCTTTTCTGGGCAAAAACCAGAAGAAGAAAACACTCGAGATAAGCATGCAGAAGCCGAAGGGCAACGTCCAAGTGTACAGAACAGAGGAGTCCCATTACACTTTATTAAAGGGGAAAACAGAATGTGCAAACAAAATCCTATGCCCATCTTATCATAGAGGGAAAGAAGCAGAATGATGAGTTGACCCTTTACAACTTCCATGTATTAATTCATCTCCGAATTGAAGTCCGCAAGGCAAAAATATTACCAAGTGTTGCTGAAAATTTTATATATAAACTGATTCATTTCATTACCAACTCCTCTGCTTTGTTTGCATTATGATAATTATATATGGTGTAAAATGTTTGAATAAAAATCCTCTATCCTTTCTTGATGCTATTATTTATGTCATTGCACTAAAAATTAGGTTAGGGTTTGGGGTTTATGGTTTATGATTAGGGTTTAGAGAATTTGAGGTAGGGTGTATTTTTTAAGGTGTAGGGTTTAGGATTTATAATTTAGTGTTATGGCTTAGAATTGAATTTTTTAATATTTTTTAGTTTTGGGCATAAAAATAGGCACCGAAAAGGGGCAGAAGAATTTTGTCCTAAAATGTTAGACAACATACTTCTATATGGACCAACAGAATAGAAAAGATTAGTCATTAGGTTCTCTCCGGTAGTAAATATATAAGAAATCCAAAAAAATATAATATTACATTTTGGAATAAGGTTATGTCTGGATTCTTAATACTTTGATCATTCTATAATCTCACATTTCCCAAATCATGTCAAAATGTTGTAAAAACAAAAAGAAACTATAGATATATTTATTAGATTACAAACGTAATCTTAAATTTTGGATCAATTTACACATTGTTTTTATTATTTCAATCATTTTAGTTATTTTCTAAATAAAATTTAGGTTAAAGGGATATTTTTACTCTCGAGTTTGATCCAAATTAACAATGTCGCCTCTTGCACGAAAACGCATTCAATTAGGTTTTTCAATTTGCAAATTATAACAAATTAACCCCTTAACCAACATTGACTGACGGAACCGTTAACTTTTGCATACGTTAAGTTTTACACATCAGTCATTTTCTCCATTCTTGCCGTCGCACGTCGTTGTTTCGTTCTCTCAATAACGGTAACTCCTTGTACTTGCTTATTCACTGTTAACAATGGCTTGAGAATGAATCCTAAAACCATTATAATCACCATGAAAGACAAAAGCAAGCTGCTACATAAAGGTAGGAACCTCTTCACCGTTTGGTTGGCCTCCAAGAACTCCACCCCCAAAACAAATGTCGTTTGGCTCTCAGAGTTTTCCATTGAATCATTTCTGATTTCGAATTCAACATGTGAAAAATAACCTTTTCCTTTCATTTCCATAATAAACTTAGCAATAGTTATGCTTCTTCTTTCTCATTGTGTGTATAAAAGAAACTCGGCAATGATTGAGCTTTTTACCCTCTCTTGAAGAACCTAGAAATTCAACAATAGTCTTCATCGACATCATTAAAGAACCTAAAAACACAATAATCTAAAACTGAGCAATTGTTTTCATCGACACCATTAAAGAACGAAGGAAAGGAAACACAACAATGGTTAAGCTTTTCACTCTTTCTTGAAGAACACAAAAACTCAACAATGGTGTTCATCGATACCATTAAAGAACAGAGAAAATACAACAATGATTAAGTTTTTGAAGAACCTAAAAACTCAGCAATGGTATTCATTGACACCATTAAAGAAAAATAGAGGAAACGCAGCAACCCAGAAACTCAACAATGGTTAAGTTTGTGTTTCTCTTGATTTTTTCCTCGGAGTTAAAGAAGAAGAAGAAATGGTGATGTAGACGAGAATGGAAGAAGAAAGAGAAAAAATGGTGATAAAGACGGCAATAGAAGAAAAAGAAAAAATGGTGATAAAGAATACGAAAATGAAAGACAATAATTAATTATTTAATTAATTTAAAATTTAAATTTAATTTATTTAAAAAAGTTATTCTATGCCACATCAGTATTTTTTACACATCATGTGTAATATGGCACGCCAATTGGGTTAAATGAGTTGACTTGGTAAGAGTTAACGGCGACTCACGCAGAAATTGACGGTTTCTTTCGGACAGCGTTGGTCAATGAGCTAGTTTGCTGTAATTCGCAAATTGAAGGACCTAACTAAATGTGTTTTCGCGCGAGGGGCGACATTGCTAATTTGGGTTGAACTATAGTGTAAAAATACCCCTTTAGCCTAAAATTTAAGTCTAGTAAATTAATACTCAATAAATTAATAACTTCTCTAAAATAATAATATTTCGGTCCCGACTTGGGCCCAAGGTCTAAATTAATAATTTTGATAAATTAATAAGATAATAATTTTCGGAAGACATTTATATAAATTTATGGTCCCTTCAATATTATAAATTAATAATTCTATAAAATTACAAATATAACTAGGACAACTTAGTAAAATATGATTATATATATTTGTTTGCTCCTTAAAATTTAAATTTAGTTGTATTTCATCTCTAACTTTCTTTACTGCATCCAAAAGTTTCGGTGTTGCGTTCTCATACTGCAACAAAAAATTGTGAAGAGTTGTTACCACTATGAGTGCTTCCTTCTGCGTAATTAGTTGCAAATATGGGTGTTAAAAAACATCCGACCCAGTTGACTCGACCCATCGACCTGGCGATCACCTTAAAAAATCGGGTAATTCTTTAAAAAAAATTATCCGACCAGACCAAGTACCCGACCCATGATTTTTTCCAGGTAGTTGGGCCAGGTCTGGGCCGAAAGTTTTTGTAACCGGGTACTCGACCTGACCCGGTACTTCTAATATATTTATTTTTTAGTTTTAAACTATATTTTTATTGTAGGTTCTTAATATTTTTACCTAAAACAAAATTTATATCTCTAAATTCTTTCTATGTTTGTATTATGTACTTTTAAGTTTTAAAATTTTCAAAAAATTTGTATTAATTTGTTAATATAAGATTCAAAAGATAAACGAGATTAATATTTTTAATGTCTTTTTGGTGATAAACTTTAATACATATATATTCAAATATTTCTATCTTAAACTAACTTCAAATCACTAATTTTTGTGTTTGGATTATGTATTATGAACTTTTAAATTTTATGTGTTTACTATGATTTTTTTATAACTTTTAAATTTAAAAATAAATAAATAAAAAATGTGAACCGGGTATTTGTTACCCGATTTTTCAGGTACCCGGCTAAAGCGGACCGGGACACGGACCTGCATATGTAATACCCGGAAGAATAGGGTGCCCAGTTTTTCGGGTAGCCGAAAACCTGGTATCCGACAATGAACATCCCTAGTTGCAAAGGCATTGTATCATCTTCAGTTTCATCCTCAATAGGATTTTCAGTAACGCTAGCTACAATTTCTTCTAAACTTTGGACCTCTGAACATGTATCATTTTCACCCGAGTAATCCAATAGGTGATTAACATCTATTTTGTTGCGGTACCAAGGCCATTAATCATTGTATCAAGTTCATGAACGCCTTATTCAGTTGTTCCTTCATGTATTATATTTAATTAGTTACATTGTACATGAACAACATTCAATTAGTCATATTGTCTTATATATAATGTAGGTTCGTTGAATTGAAAAAAAAATCTCTTTAAACTAATAAATTATTAATTTATCGATTAATTAATATCTCTTTAAATTAATAAAATTATGTGGTCATGATATTATTAATTTATAAATGTTTTACTATAAAAAACAATAGATATATACTTCAAAATTGTTATTATTATTATTCTTACTTAAAAGATTTATTTATTAGTACATTTATTATGATTATAACTCAAAATTTTATTTCAACATCATATACTTATTAATATATAATTTGTAATGAAATATAACGGTGAAAATAAATTATCATAATTTTATGAAATTTGAGATTAAAATATATTTTTATACAATGACTATGCTACACAAACCCTTCCCTATAAATTAAAAGATACTACACACTTAAACACACTCAAACTCAACCAACGAGGTTAGTCAAAGTGGTAAGTAACTTGATATCGTTTAAGCAATTGTGTATGTAGAAAATATCTATTAGGAGACTCGCTCATCGAAACTAGGTGTGCGATGCAGGTCGGTACTAAAAGAACTAAACTTACTAAAAAAACAAACTCTATAACAAAATAATATAATATAATATAATATAATGTACTTTCTTGATAATCTTATATTATGTCGACCAAACACTTGATCTTACATTTCACCCGTGTCAAACAAAATAATACAATATACTTTACATTATCATACTCCTTTATGAAATATAATTTTACGTTCCCAAAATGCTTGATAGGACTGGGGTGTCACTGTCAATTGAAGTGCTTCCATCATGCATATCTAATATATATACGGGCATGCGTATGCATATAGGTTAATATTTAATATACTGTAAATATAAAAAAATTACACAAGTAAATTTATTTTTAAGTTAAAATTTAAAATTTTAACTTTAAAACCTAACTTAAAACTGTAACCTTAAATCCTAAATTATAACAATAAACTCTACTACCAACTAAACTCTAAAACTAAAACCTTAAATCTAAAATAACCTTTCTTGTAAAAATTTTATTTTCTATCGCCAGTACATGGGACAATAATCCTTATTATATTTGTATATAAAATAAAGAAACGCAAAATGTAAAAAAAAAAATAGTGGGGTAAATTTGAATAGTGATAAAAACAAGAATGGCAATAGCAACAGCACCGGAACTTGACTGTTACTGCCATATGAAATATGTTTCGCCAAAAGTTATGACTTGGCTTGATGTCTGAAAATGAGATGAGACTCTTAAACAGAAGCACGTGTACATTATATCCTCTCTCTCTCTCTCTCTCTCATTATCATATCCTTATCATCTGGAAAATTAATAAATAAAAGTAAGGGATCAGGAAACCAAACCTTAAGCCATTCAACAATCTGAATTGAAAAATCATAATGTCAGTCAAAAGTTCCTGCCTGGGAGCTTACCTGTCTTCATTAGATGCATCAATAAGGACATGAAAATGAATGTAACAATTTTGGTAAGCAACCTTTATGCTAACATCATGAGTATGACATTATCTATCAGTCAGCTTGGAGTAATGTCGCTTCCCAACCAAACTGGATGACCATACACGTAAACCACCAACAGGCAACATCAGCAGTGAAACTGAAAACTTTGTTCCAACTACACATTCATATCTAAAATATGTAAATATTCCCATGGCAATGAAGCTTTATCGACGTCTCACGACAAATATGTATAGTGCTGGTGTAATTATCAACCTTTCCATGCAGATTTAGTCACTGTAGTTGAAGATACATTTTGCTAGACCCAACAGTTGCAGACCATTCAAAACCTTACATGTTAGGTTCCCCTGTAACTTAAAATTCCACCTCTCAACTGCAACATTGGCATGAGGTAAATAAAATTTAAGATTTTCCCTAGTAAAATTTGGTCACCATGGGAAATATTCAGTGTGAAAAATTACCCACCTTCTCAACATGTTTTGTGTCCGAGACTTCTTGTCTTATTCTTGAGTAACTCCACCCGAGCTTCAATGAGCCGATTATATTCTTAAGCCTATAAACAAATTGGTAAAAAAAGATGCCATAATTTTTTTATGTTTCATGTCTGTCTATCTGTCTACCTGTCTACCTATCTACCTATCTATTAGAATAAGCAAAATCTACAAGGGTATATCATTACATGTCATTTGTTTAATCCAAACAATTCACCTATTTCAATAATCGAGTTCTGCTTCATTTGCAAAAATAGTCCTCAAATTTTTGTATGACTATTTTGAAGGCCTAAATAGCTCTCTTCATGGTTTTGGGCACACAAAATGAAGTAAGAACATAAATCTAGAGTCTAGACTGAACAAGAGAAAAGGGTGATAGTTATCTACTAATGCCTATTAAATTACTTTGTGATAGAGAAATTTCACAAGTTCATTTCTTACCCTTTCCAGCAGGCCTCTTAAGTAATGGATCTCAGCTTTCTTCGCAGTTGACAATCTGTGCACTACTGCATCCATTACATTAGTCCTGCATTCAAAATCCTCACTAGTTCATATGAAGGAAGTGCAGCCAACACGGCTTCAGGTGAATATAAAACATGGAATTGGAGCAAATAATCGATGAAGTAACAATAATCACCGTAGGCAACATATAAGTGGTATTAGAAAACAATTTTGTTTGAGTATAAAGCGTAGAGTCTCATCAATTCCAGAAAAAGAAGCTCATAGAATACAAATCTGTGATCACTCAGTTTGAAACTGCAGATATCCAAATAGGATTGAAACACAAATGTAAGAAACTGTTAACTAGTTACCCACCTAACATTCAAAGAACATAACAAAACCAGATGGTACCTACCTCTCTGAAAACAAAGGGTCAAGAGATTGTTATTGTCAAATAAAAAAAAACTTATAAATTCAGGTGTCTAGAAGTGTTACGACAGATGTACATCAATGAGGTGCAATGAAATTGTCTGAAAATAGAATGTGATATAGACAATCTTTTTTTTTTTGAAAATTGATATAGACAATCATGTATTCTAAGTAGGGGTGTCTCATTCACATTGGTTAAGTTTGGGATCTGTTGTTGCCTTATTCAGTCACTCCAATTGGGTTTTCAGATCGAATGTTTATATACCAGACCCTAGTTCTTTTCTTGCCAGGTATTTTTAAGCTTTGAACCACTAAATCTCATTTAACACTCTTCAAGAAACCAGGTCTTTAGTGATTTGCAATAGACGACTGTCATAAATACTTGAATAGGCTAATGTCACCGGGCGACTGACGAGGAACCCTAAATCAATTATCTGATTCTTGAGACAGCCTATTGCGATTGAAAGTAACCTTAGGACTCATTTTTGAGATACCCAGATCTCTTAGGTTACCGACAAAATTCTACTTACTTTTCATTATTCATAGGTCCATTTAAATAAATCATAATAATAATTAAATAAAATCTTATCAAAACACAATTTCTATTCTAAGAGTTCTAAAGCAATTAACTTCTAAGAATAATAAAACAACTTATTTTTATTAAGAATCTTACCTTACTTTTCCAAGGAAAAATTAAACTTCTTTTTTACTTATTGTTGAGAGTCCTACGTCCATAACAATACATAAACACAAACCTAAACCCTAAACTTAAAACCCTAAACCTAAACCCCCAAATTCATAAACACAAACCTAAAAATCTCAAACCCATAAACCCTAAATCTAAAACTATAAACCCTAAATATAAAACCATAAACACTAAACCCAAAACATAAAACCCATAAACCTTAACCCTAAACATTAAATCCTAAATCCCTAATCCACAAACACTAAATCCAAAGACCTTAAAATCCTAAACCACTAAACCCTAAATTTGAACCTTTAAGATTTAGAGTTTTAAGCTATGGTTTATGGGTTTTGGGGTTTAAGTTTTGGGTTTTAGGGTTTTGTGTTTATGTGTTTTAGGGTTTCATGTTTATGGTTTACGTGTTTAAGATTTTGGGTTTAAGGTTTATGGGTTTTGGGTTCTAGGTTTAGGGTTTAGGGTTAAATTATATTTAATTAAAAATAGGGCCAAATTGAATTAATGCGTAAATATTAAAAGTAAAATTTATTATTATTTTTCGAATTAGGACTAAATTGTTTGAATGTGCAAATGTGGAGGACTAAATCTATGTAGAATTTTCGCTGTGACAAAAAAATAATAAATTACAACAAATTTGCGTTTTAACACTATGTAGAATTTTTTATCTATATGTTGTGTTGTATTGGATCAAAAATTTTAAACCTTAATATCTATTTATAAGAAATATTACTTATTTATAAAAAAACATGCATAAAAAGTAATTCTATCCAACATAGATTTTCTAGCTTTAATGTGAAATAAAAAAATTATTAAAAATAAGATTCTCACTTTAAACTAAATCTTATCGAAACCAACGAGGTTGGTCTAAGTGATAAATAGATTGGTATCGCTTAATCAGGTTTCGAGTTCGAGGCATTGTGTATGCAGAAAATTCCTGTTGGGAGACTCACCCACCGAAATTAGATGTGCAACGCGAGTCGATCTGAATTAGTCAGGACGAAGCTCTGAAAACCAAAAGGGTAAAAAAATCAAGTTATGATATTTTTAGTTGATTCTATTTTCTCATTGATTTCATTTCATAAGGAGATGAAGCTTTTAATTCACCAACATCACTTTTTTCATCTTACACATTTTTTGTATCAATAATGTTCTTATATTTCTATCAAATTTTGGCATTTGTCTAAACCAATATGTTTTCAAATAAAATTTTGTATTATTATTGTACAAACAATAATCACTCTTCACTTTTCATCTATCATATATATTTTACATATTTAAAAATACTTTTAAATATAAAAAAATATTTTTGATAAACATTCCTGAAGTAGTCCTTTCTCTCCCTAATGTTTTCTATCTTTTCTCCACGTGCACATAAGTTGTAACACCCTCGACCTGGATGTCACATTTGGCCCTCAAGCCCAAATCTAAAACCATAAAATTTTATTTTCAAACAGAATCAACCCATCAAGTTGCAAAAGCATTTAAAACCAACGATCAAAATAAATAAATAAATATATATAAGTAAATAAAATATTACAAAAGATCTCCAATTTAAATTTAAAACATTTGAAGGTACAATTTAAATGATACAATTCCAAATAATAATTACAGACTCCACAAGTAAGGTCCTATGAACACATAGCCCACTAGACTTAAATATTGTACTTTGAAGATCACCATGTGCTAGAATCTCAATCTGATAGTGCTCTACGATCCCACGATCCAACGGTCAACCTACATACAAAAACAACGATTCTGAGCGTTGAGCTTACAAAGCTCAGTGGTACACATCTACTTTACTATACTTTACGCTAATCATAAACGTAAGCATGCAAGCTAGTACGAGCAATAAAGAAAGGTAAATAAACATGTGGCGCTACCATAATCGCCTAAACACATGTCAAGCATATAAACAACATTGCAATTACAACAAGCACATCAATAAAGCAAAACAGAAGCGAGGCCCAATGTCACTCGACACTAGGAGACCCGCCCATGCTCGGAATCTCACATCGAGCTGCTCAAAATCTCACATCGAGTGGCCTTCATGTGTTGCAACACTCACTCACTAGGTATCCAGATCCTACCAAACAAAGACTCATAACTAAACAAGTGCCCTACCTTGCACACAACCATCACACAACCCACCACGGGTCCCTATTGTTGCTATTACAACTAATCAAGCATTATTGAGTTTTTACGTTTTATGGAAGAGTAATACAATTTATTTCCATCAATTCACATTATCTCATTGATTACAATAATAACCGCTTGTTAAACATACCCGTCAATTTCTACCTTAACTGACATTTAAACCAGCTAGTGTTGAATTACCAGTTCATAAGCAGTTTATCGAGTATTTGCCAGAATTAGCCCATTAATCCTGACAACATCAATATTAATTACGAGGCTCTATTCTACCCCTAAAGCTCATGAGAATCATGATAGTTTGTTGCTAGTGCATTTAAATCATTTATTATTAATTACCGATTTTTAAACATTTAACCAAATATTTATCATCACCGCCCTTAACCAATATTTAATCAAACATATTAATTGTTCCACTACTACACAAGGCATCGTCACATAGCAATCATAAACCAGATAATCATACGAATATTTCGACAATTCTATACGGTCTCTAAAGCTCATAACAGTCTCAACATTCTCAATAATTTTTAAGCCTCGAATATCCACATCATCACATGCTTAATACTCATCTCCTAATTTGCAACTACTAATATGCAAGGCAATTACACTTATGATGCTCATGAAGTATTTCGGAGTTTGAGGTGTACTAACCTTATGCTGACATCGCTAAAATCCTCATCCTAGCTTCTCAAATATTCCACTTGATCCGATAACTGACTCGATTAATCTTCGCATATCAACAATTACGAAAACACTTAAATTCCATACTCTTCCTAAGCCAAACGAAGGGTCAAACATGTAAAAATAGCTTACTGGGTTTGAATTTGGCAAAACAGACTACGCTATTGGATCCGAAACGTCGAGAAACCCCAAGGTAAGGTCCTCTAGAAAAAGTCAACGTCGGTCAACGGTCAGCGATCAACGCCATTGGATCCGACTGTTCTTGAGCCGGTGAACTCGGTGGTGGCCTCCGTTTCTCGATTCGAGCCCTCTAACCCCTTTGAACAACACAACCCAAAACATCATCTCTCTCACCTCCTCCGACGACAACTCTGACGGTGGCGATGCTAGTACCGGTGGACTCGTCTCGGCGAGATGAACACAATGACGATGGAGGTGTCACAATCGGACGGCTAGATCTTCGTAGATCGGAATTTAAAATTCTCACCCCAAATTTTTCTCTCTTTTCTCTCTCTCCCATCATTCTCATCTTTTTCCTTTTTCTCTCTCATCCATCATTCTTTTTTCCTCTTTTCAACCGCCCACTCTCTATTTAAAATTCAAATAACATTTTCCCTTTTTATTTTCTTTTCCCTTTTTTACCCTTAAGCCCAATTACACATTTTTAATTGGGCCCTGTACCCAAGGCCCAATATTCGGTCCAAGACCCGATTCGTTAACCCGAAATTTGGGTCGTTACATAAGAAAGGGTGAACAAATTTTGAATCAATTCGAAAAACTCAAACGAAAAAAATCACGAGTAATTGAGAATTTTTACTGTGCCAAAAAATAATAAATTACAATAAATTTGTGTCTTAACACTATGTAGAATTTTTTATCTATATGTTGTGTTGTATTGGATCAAAAATTTTAATCCTTAATATCTATTTATAAAAAAATATTACTTGTTCATAAAAAATTGCATAAAAAATAATTCTATCCAACATAGATTTTCTAGCTTTAATGTGAAATAAAAAAATTATTAAAAATAAGATTCTCATTTAAAACTAAATCTTATCATAACCAACGAGGTTGGTCTAGGTGGTAAAAGCAGCTTGATATCATTTAAGCAAATCTCGAGTACGAGGCGTTGTGTATGCATAAAATTTTTGCTAGGATACTCACCCACTGAAATTAAATGTACAACGCGGATCAATCTGAATTAATTCGAACGACACTTAGGGATGACAATTTGACCCGAACCCGTCGGGTCGGGTTATTGAAAAAATAAAGTCGGTTTGGGTTTAGGGTAAAATTTCCCCGACCCGACCTTATATATTTATTATATTTTTATATATTATATTTTATATTTTATTAATTTTCCTCGGGTTGGGTCGGGTTTAGTCAGATTTTTTATTAAAATATCAGGGTCGAATCAAGGTCGGATTATATTTTTTATTATGTCGGGTCAAGTCGGGTCGAAAATAAAATAAATTAGAGCCAAGTCGAGGCGAGGAGGGCGATTTAAATTTCAAGTCGAGATCGGGCAGCTAAACCCGACCCGTTGCTATCCCTAACGAAACTTTAAAAACCTAAAGGATAACAAAAAGAAATCCTATTTGGATTTGGTTCATTACTCTAACACTACATATAAGGTAGCCTCGCCCCCTAAACCATACAATGTCCCATTGAAAAGATATTTTGATGCTCAAGTATCGGATTCGGAACGTAAACGTAAGCATAGAATCGAGCCCGTTGTACACATGCTTGGCTGCACGTGCGAGCTGTCCGCTTACCTACGTATGTAATCTATCCTTCCATCCATCTGCCAGACGAATATATCAAATTCCACCGTCGGCCGGCGAATTCATCGTCCGATCACCCACCGACCTGATCAATGACTTTTTCAGACGAAGAAGATGAGTTATTGGCGAACTTCCTTGAATCCGAACTCTCAGATGAGGTTATATTCTCTATCCCCTCTTTTCTTTACCGATAATAACTTTATGCGTCTCTCATGAAATTGAATTGGCTCCGATTTTAGGAGGAGCCAGAAGCCAAGAGATTGCGCGTTGTTAAGGAGGATGAGGAAGAGGGAAAAGAGCGCGAAGGAGATGGGGCTTCTTTTTCGAATATGAATCCGAACCCGGGCCAATTGAAGAACAAAAATAATAGTAGTGTTCCTAGGAGCATTGAGAGTGGCACTTTCAGCAAAATTCCACCCGATTTGTTGACTCACATCCTCAAATTTCTCTCACCCGAGGTCCTTTTCTGTACCGTGTGAACTTCTCTTTTTCCCTATAAAAACAGTCTCAGTTTTTCACATTGTGTTGGTTATGTATGAATTTACAGGATCTTGTATCGTGCTCGCTGGTGTGCAGTTTCCTGAATTTTGCGGCATCTGATGAATCCTTATGGCGCCGCCTGTGAGTGTTTTGTTGCATTTGATTTCCGATGTTCAAACTTCCAAGTTTCTTCCTTTTTGCCTTTTAGATTTTATATTTTTTTGATTGTTGCTACTCCTTGGCCAAGGTATCTATTCATGCACAGTTAAAGTCTTCCTCTGTAAGATAAATGGAATTTGAGTGACTGAAGGTTTCCTTTTAGTGTCTGAGTATGTCTAGGTTACGAATTCATCGGTTTCTTTTAGTTAATTTTGCAGGTATATATTAATTATTATTGTTTTAAAGATTTGAAGGTGTGCTTTTATCACACTTATGCTTATCTCTATGTATTTGAAATCAATCCCGACCCTTTCAGTTGTTAAATCCTTGCTTTGCTTCTTGAAACAAAATTTTTGAACTTGTCCAGGTATTGTATGCGATGGGGTTTGTTTCCTCCAACGAAAATGCGGGAAAGTCCTTGGAAGAAGCTTTATATTCAGGTACTTTTGGTTTATACTTCTCAATTTAAGATTCCTTTATGTTTTAGATTTTTATTTTTTTTAACACCTCACATATCTATCCCATGTAAAGGATCTTTGTGATCATTTAGTTGGCACTTGGCAATTTGGCATACTAATTTTACCTTTGATCGTCAGCTCATGACTAGTAATTTACTATGGTACTGGTTAGCATTTGAATTTATTTCATTGAACTTTGAGGGATAATATGCATGTGTGGCAGCTATTTGTATTGTATTAGAATCTGAGTAGAAAAAGTTATGTCTTCTTTCCAGTATCAACTTTTAGCAGAATGTTCTTTATTGAGATTTTCTGTGTACTTCTTGTGGTTAAGTCAGCTGATCTGCATTCTTCTGCTTTTCCCTACAACTTTTTCAACTTTATGGTAAAACATGTTTTTCCTTCACAGCGTGATGAAGAGGATTTGATTGAACTTGTTAGGAACTGTCCATCTGAATTTAAAGAGTACTACGTTCAAATGCAAGCAGCTAAAAGAAGCCAAGCACCTCTTCCTTCTCAGGTAACAAGGTTTTACTGATTTTTTATCCTTTAAAAGAGGAAAAGATGTTTTAGTAAGTTTCTTATGCTGTGATGATATGGCAGAGATGGCTAGCAGGAAATTTTCATTTTGAATGCAATGACTAGCTTGAATAGAAACGTGGTTTTTTGAATCCTGTTTCGTTGACATACTGAAAGATTAAGTATTGACTCATTCTTTAGAGGCATGCATGAAGATGTTTAATTCACTTCTCCACTCATGAACCAAAACTGAGCCGTGTTCTTTTGGCTGTTTTCTTCTCTCTCTCTCTCTCTCTCTCTCTCTCTCTCTCTCTCTCTCTCTCTGTGTGTGTGTGTGTGTGTGTGTGAAGGTGAAGGATGATTCCATAATTCTTGACAAGACCGTTGCTGATCAAGTATCTATGTGGAAAAGTAGTCGGGGCCTGGCTGATAAGGTTGTAATTGACCATGATTGTTCTGGAGAAACATGTGCCTACTACCAAATCGGGGATGTATTTGTTTGTGAGAAGACTGGGCAGGTTCATGGTAGGAAACATTTTCAACTGTTTCCAAGTTATCATGGGTTATCAATTTATGGTTTTCATTTATGTTCTCTTTTGTCTCAGTATGTGATGATACTTGTCGAGAAGTCATTTTGGATCCCAACAATGAGCTTTTGGTCTGCACAATTTCAGGCCATTGTTTTGATAGGTTACTGTCTCCATCAGAAATGGAATTGGATACTGTGAGTATAAATTCTCTTAACTATTTGTTTTTCCTGCAACATTAAAGTGTTTAAGTTTCATGAGATTTTGGTTTTTGAGTGTGAAAAGGGGATAGAGAAGAAAGAATAATGGCTTAGGATAAGACCTTTTTTTCTTGGAGGACATTACCATAGGTAGCTGATGAATAACCAACCACGTCAATTAAGCATTTAAGCTGCGCTCTGTTCAAATTAACTTGAAATTACTCCCCCAAGATGTTTCACACTTTAGGTGCACATGTAAACGTCCAATAACACAATACATACTATGAAGTTACAGGATTCTGTATTTATCTCATTTATCATCCATGAACAAGCTAGGCATCCTCGATTTGTGCCACATGTGGTGTTAGGTTGGAAGGTTATGACTTGATCATCTTAAGCTTTTTGTTATTCTATTTTCCAACACCTGTGTGTGCCTTGTCAAAAAAACTTGCAGGAACAGCAGCAAGCAGGTGGCACAGATGATGCAGAACCATTCTTGGGATCTGGCCGCTTTGGTAACGAGAATTACTCGAATCTCAATTCTTTCATGCCATCCCTGATTTTGATTGCATATGCATGTATGATGTATCTCATTTTCATTATATGATGCCGTGGCAGCAAGAGCTTACTTATTGGGATACAACTGCGAGGATGAAAAGGAGCTGGAAGCTGCTTTGAGGTTTTGTTGATCCAAATCTGGTACTCTTTCTTTTAGGTGGGTATTAGTAAATATCTCAGTTTGACATTAATATTTTGGATGTTTGGAGTTGTACGAGATAGATAATTAGGTGATGATATATTACTTAACATCATGTTAAAATCCAGAGTCCCCAGACTCGATCGTTTATCGCACTATGGCGCTGATTTGAATGAATCCAACCAAGCACATGAAAACACGGATGATGGATCAATCCGGAGATAGAGACGCAATTGCTGATGATGGGGCTTTCCGTAGTGGGGTTCGATGAAGACAAGGGTGGACGGTGGAGGTTGAATCAGTGATCGGAAGTGGAGGAATTTAGGGATTTAGGGTTGGGTTATTAAAAAATTAAAGATTGTTGGGTTAATTAATATTATTTTATTATTATTATTTTTAATTTTTGGATTTTAATTTCAGAAAATGATCAACCATGCAATGTGTTTGAATTTTATTGAATAACAGAAAAAATATCATCTATCACGGAGAAATCTTAAATGACTCACGGAATAAAACGTTAGGCACCTACTTGGCTTAAAATATAATTCGTGCCCCTATCTATATAGTTTGAGCACTTATTTGACTGTTGAACTTGAATATATATTAGATTTTTTATTTTTGTTACACACTAACGATATGCTCGATAATAATAATTAGGGTAAACGTTTAAAAATGGTCACTAAACTTTGGTTAGTTATTCAATTTGGTATCTAAACTTTCAATTGCTTCAATGTTACCATTAAATTTTGTGATTGTTTTAATTTGGCCACTGAGCTTTTAACGGACGTTAAGAAGATGACATGGCAGTTAACAAATTTTGTATAATAACATATTTAGTCCTCTACATTTGTACATTCAAATAATTAACTCCTAGTTCAAATAATAATAATAAATTTAACCCACAATATTTACACATTATTTTAATTTGACCCTATTTTTAATTAAAATAATTTAACCCTAAACCTTAAATTTAAAACCCTAAACACTAAACTTAAAACCTAAAATCCATAAACACAAACCTAAAAATCTCAAACCCATAACCATAAATCCAAAACCTTAAACCTTAAATCTAAAACCATAAACACTAAATCATAAACATGAAACCCATAAACCTTAACCCTAAACATCAAACCCTAAGTCTCTAATCTACAAACACTAAATCCAAAAACCCTAAAATCTTAAAACACTAAACCCTAAATTTGAATCTTTAAGATTTAGAGTTTTGAGGTAGGGTTTATGGGTTTAAGTTTTGGGTTTTAGGGTTTTGGTTTATGTGTTTTAGGCTTTCATGTTTTGGGGTTTCATGTTTATGGTTTACGTGTTTAAGATTTTGAGTTTAAAGTTTATGGGTTTTGGGTTCTAGGTTCTAAGTTTAGGGTTTAGGGTTAATTTATTTTTAATTAAAAATAAAGCCAAATTGAAATAATGTGTAAATATTAAGGGTTAAATTTATTATTATTTTTTGAATTAGGATAAAAATTTTGACTGTGCAAATGTGGATGACTAAATGTGTTATTATATAAAATCTGTTAACTGCCACACAATCTTCTTACCATTGTTAAGAGCTCACTGGCCAAATTGAAGCAAATCACAAAGTTTAATTGTAACAATGAAGCAATTGGAAGTTTGATTACCAAATTGAATAATTAACCAAAATTTAGTGACCATTTGTGAAATTTACCCGAATAATTAATAAAATAATAAAAAATGCATATGAGTTTTATTATTGATGACGCCAATTCAGTAAGAAAAAGATAATAAACATCTGAAGTTTTAAATTCAAATTTTATTAAAGTATGGGTTAAATCTTAAAAATTTATCAGCTGATTATGACCCTCGACCACGCCTAAGCTTGTTTCTCGAGTCAACAATTTATTGTTCAAGATGCAATCTAGCATACTTTTCATGATTTGTTGAACAACAACAATAATAACAATTGGAATCGCCTTGGAGTATTAATCCCCGAGATTATAAAAAACTCTCATGACTCTACATATATTTTATAGTTGTACTACTAGACTGTCAAAGCACCTGGGTACGTGCATATGTACTCCAAGTCAAATGGAATCCCTCAATTAAAATTATAAACTTAGGTCAAACCACGTTTAATTAGAGAATGATTTGTGTGGTAAAAAAAGATTTTCTCAACTGAAATAAGATTGCAATTAAGAAATCTAATCTTTAATTAGAGAATCGAAATTGCTAACTCGGTCGATCAACCAAATAATGTCAAGAGTGTAACACCCTTAACGTATACTCGTAGGCTGAATATACAATAAAGATGTTCAGAGTCATATTTAGAAAAATAACTTGTAAAAAAATACTATTCTTGCTTAACTAGTCCAGTGGTTGGCTCTTTCTCGGTTTCTAATTTAAAACAATGTTAGGCAGGCACACCTAATTTCAACCTTGAATTGGTTGTTGTAAAACTTATAAGTCAATTATTAAAATGAAAATACAATTTAGGATGAAAACTATGTGTGTTGCCTAGATCATTTCTTGATTTTGAAATTGTTACGCGATAAATAATAATCAAGGTACTTTTACTAGATCTATTTACTTTACCAATATCCTTAGTCCATAATTTCAAAGATAATACATCTATATTATCATAAATCTAGGTTAAAACTTAGTTATACAGAACAGTTCACTTTAAAAATATTTACATGCCCACTAGTTTATCAAACTACGATAAGGATGTACATATTGTAACTTACTGTAATAACTTGCCTTTAAAAGAACAGCTCCTCCTTGTTAGACTAATTCGGAGAATGGAGAACCTACATGTGAAATAAAACACACACTAAGTAACAACTTAGTGAGGCAATTAGACATATTTAAATAAAAGCATGCAATAATGCAGTACAATATATCATATGGAAATGCAATACAGTTCCTGCAAAATGGCAAGCGATCCCAATACATTTTATATCATAACATAAAATAATTATAAATATCATGCTATCAGTATTCATCAGTCATCAGGAAATCATTTATAATATAACGTTCTCTAAAGATAGCCCAACGTATATAATATGAGATCAAGGTACTCGAGTCATATGAATAAGACACTGTAGTGTCTAACGTGAACATGTAAATGAGTACTTACTCGAGGACGCTCTTTGCTCCTCATTAAAGCACCTCGTTAGTGCCATTAGCACTATGGGCTTGGATCCCCAGGGTGCACACCAAGGGCTTGGGTCCCCAAGGTGTATGTAACACCATCGTAGTCACAAAAACATATATACATAACATAACTTAAATGACGCAGCTGCTAAGGACTCTATGGATATCCAACTATACCATGGACTCTCATAACATAATACTTGGGCATTTCATTTCATTATTAATCAATCATCATCATTCTTGTAAACGGGCAATTCACATCCCATATTTCATCATAATCATTCACATGTACTTGCCATTACTGTATTATGCATCAAATCAATATGCTTCAAAACAATGTAATTCATTTCTATATTAGGGTCGACTTATCACAAGTCTTGTCTTTTTTCAAAAATAACATTTACATAAATAATGCACTCACCTGTAGCGATGTAAAAGTAGCCTCACTAAGCTTATTCGATAACCTTTTCTTTTCCTCTAATATTTGTGTCTCCCTCAGAACTGTAAAAGACCAATCGAATACATACATTACCATACTTTTGTTAGACTCAAATCTAACATTGCTAACTTAATTTACAAAACATAATTATTCGAATATAAAATATTTCTGAAATTTTCCTCCAATTTCCATGTGATTGCTGATTTGGTCCTAAGGTCCTTAGTGACCATTTTGGACATCAAACAATTGTTCAAGCTCAAATTAGAACAATTCCATTGCTACTTGTTCACTTTGGATTAATATCCTTTTTGACTTTAAACTTTGTTAAAGTGACATTTTAGTAACAACTTCCACATTTGTACTTGAATTCATGTACAAATCAACTAATTATTCATTTCTAACATTTCTATAAAAATTTTCCTTGACTTCCAAGCTTTGACCGAATTGGTCCCTTACAAACAACTTCCATTTTCGAAATGGTCCTTGACCATTTCTTTTCTTGTCATTTCAATCCCTTGTTTCCTAAATTAAATTCTAATTTCCATATACATATTCGAATCTAATAATCACATATTAGGAAACTTTTCAATATTTTTCCTCAATATTTCCCTACTTAGTCGAAATGGTCCCCTTCATGCCAAACATTTTCATTTTTGGTCCTAAATTACCAAATCAATCTAATTTAATCATAATCTCATCAATTCTAATGCTAGAATAAATTTCACAATAGTTCCCCTATATTTCCAATTCTAGCCTAATAGGGAGTTTAATCATCCTAACATCAAAACAAGGCTTCCGGTTCCATAATTTATTCATTTTCATCCTTGATTCAATTCCCTAACCAAATTCCC
Source organism: Hibiscus mutabilis (assembly GCA_019671005.1). Lineage (NCBI taxonomy): Eukaryota > Viridiplantae > Streptophyta > Magnoliopsida > Malvales > Malvaceae > Hibiscus > Hibiscus mutabilis. The sequence continues at coordinate 33,897,372 of CM033749.1, forward strand.
AAAACTTAGGGTTAGGGTTTATGTTCTAAAAAAATTAATTCTAATTCAAGCTTGTTTTCATGCCTGCAACATCAAATCTACTCAAATCAAACTTTAATTCCATCATATATTAATGAATTCAATTTTCTTTGCCTACAACATCAAATCTACTCAAATCAAACTTTAATTTCATCATGTATTAATGAATTCAATTTTCTTTCTCTCCAAGAACATAATCTATACTTCACTTTGCTACGTAAAACTACTACCAAAAGGAAGGGAATTAAATATAGATTATTTTTTTTCCAAAGCATCATACATTAATCTTACATGTAAACCTTCCAAATGAAACTTGAAAATTGAGTTTTCTTCTTCTCCCTTTGTTCCTCTCTCCCACGGTTTGAAGGAAAATAGATGAACAAATTTTTTTGTTCATTTTACTCTTATTTTGCCACTTGTTTAAATTCATTTTAATCTATTTTATTAAATTGTCCCCCAATTACATCCTAATTTGCAAACCTTCTTTAAAATTGTCACTCCATTAAATTTGAACCAATTTGGTTCCTTCATAACCGGTCATTCTCAACGAAATCATAAAATTTTATTTTATGATTTTTTATTTAATCCAATTACTCGATAATCATCTAATACGATTTTCCATTGATCGAACTTTCGAATCTAATCCAAAAATCTCATATCTCTAAATTCCATAAATAAATAATATTGTCATAATAAATCTCTCATATTTATGGAGTCAAACTCTGAAACTTTGACTCGGTCTAAAATATTGATAATTACCCGAAATCTCTATCGGATAAAATTTTTCCTTAAAATTACTTTAACAGATATTCATACAAACTATTCCTAATTTTTCCAAGTCATTTATATCGATCAAAAACACGGATATGGGACACTCCTAGAGGTCACCCATCCTAGTGCTACTCTGGCCTGAGCACGCTTAATAATTTTATTCGATCCAAACTCGATACTTTCTACTACATCTTAATTCCCAAATATGACATCAAAATACTTATTTTGATTAGATTTACCCTTATGCTGAATAAAATCACTTACTTGATATTTTACACTTTAGTCCCCAAACTTTTACTAAAGTGTCATTTTGGTCACTAGGCCTTATTCTTTTCATATTCGGATCAAACTTCATCTAAATCCTTAACTAACTTAAAAAATATTTACAATTTATCCCCCTTAAGAAAGTTCGTCCTTGAATTTTAGAACGTACATTGGTTGAAAAGTTACGGATATTGTTCCTTCATCTTTTTTTTCAGTTTCCCAGGTGGCTTCTTCGACCATGTGTTTCCCCATAATACTTTAACCAATGGAATATTCTTGTTCCTTAATTCTTTGACTTCGTACACTAAAATCTCCACTGGTTTCTATTCGTAGGTCAGGTCCGATTGCAGTTCAATTTCTTCAGGAGTGATGACACACGAAGAATCTAATCGATACCCCAGAAACATGGATACATGAAATACGTCATGAATCTTGCTCATCTCTGGAGGTAACGCTAATTGATAAGCCACTAGTTCAACTCTTTTCAGAATCTTGTATGGCCCAATAAATCTGGGACTAAGCTTTCCACATTCTTCCAAGGTGAAACTTTTAGGAATACTTTGTCCCCTACTTCATATTCAATACCTTTTCTTCTTTTTGTCTGCATAAGCTTTATGTCTGTCTGTGGCGGCTTTAATATTATTCTGAATAATTCTTACTTTGTTCTCCATTTCTTGGGTTAAATCAATCCCACATGTTTTCAGATTATTCTGAACATTTCAGTCTTGCAATTCAAACCAATTAAGAGGAGTTCTACACTTCCTCCCATAAAGTGCTTCAAAATGTGCCATCTTGATACTTGCTTGATAACTATTATTGTAAACGAATTCAGCTAAAGGCAAATACTTTTCCCATGATCCTGCAAACTCAATTATGCAAGCTCGAAGCATGTCTTCAGAATCTGTATTATTCGCTATAATTGTCCATCTGTTTGCGGGTGAAATGTTGTACTAAAATTTAATTTAGTACCCAGAGCTTCATGCAATACACTCTAAAATTGAAAGGTAAATCTTGGTTCTCGATCTGACACAATTGATATCGGAATACCATGTAGCCGTACTATTTCTCTAACATACAGTTCTGTGTACTTATCTAATGAATAGTCCATACAAACTGGTATAAAATGTGCAGACTTTGTCAGACGATCCATAATGACCCATATTGCATATCTTTTGTTCGATGTAACTGGAAACCTTGTGATAAAGTCTATTGTCACTCTTTCCCACTTTCATTAAGGAATAAAGATTGGCTGAAGTATTCCAGAAGGCACTTGATGTTTTGCTTTAACCTGGTGACATGTTAAGCACTTGGTCACAAACTCTGGTACTGCTCTTTTCATTCATGGCCACCAATATCGAGTCTTCAGATCTTGATACATCTTAATACTCTATGGGTGTATGGTTAACAGACTATGATGGGCTTCTGACATGATTTCTTTCTTCAGATTGCCATCGTCAGGAATATACACTTTACCTCGATAATACAAACAACCATCAGATTTGATCTCATAGTCTTGCGTTTCCCTAGATTCAGCTTGCCTTCTCTTTTTAAGACATTCTTCATCTGAAAGCTGTAAATCTTTGATTCGATCCAGAAAAGTTAGCTTAAGCTGAAACACTGCTGCTAATGAACCATCTTGTCCTAAGGATAATTGTGCATTTATTGCACGTAGAATAGAAAATGTCTTTCAGCTAAGAGCATTTGTTACTACATTAGCATTTTCAGAGTGATAATCAATAACCACATCGTAATCTTTTAAAACTCGACACATCTTCGTTGTCGCAGGTTCAAATCTCTTTGTGTCATCAGGTACTTCAAACTTTTGTGATCCGTGTAAATATGACAATTTTCACCATACAGATAATGTCGCCAGATTTTTAAAGCAAAAATCATAGCTGCCATTTCCAGATCATGCATTGGGTAGTTCTTTTCATGAGTCTTGAGTTGTCGCGATGCATAAGCTACAACATGACCCTCTTGCATCAACACGCAACCCAACCCACAATGGGACGCGTCACTGTACAAAGTATACTCATTTCCTGGTTTTGGCTGTATTATGACCGGTGCCTCAGTCAAAACTTTCTTTAATCTCTCGAAGCTTTCCTGATGCTTCTCTTTCCATACAAATGGAACACATTTTAGTAGCAGCTGGGTAAGTGGCATATCAATGATGGAAAAATTCTGTACAAATCGTCTATAATATCCAGCTAATCCCAAGAAACTTCGAACTTCATAGACATTTTCGGTGCCTCCCATTCGAGAATAGCTTGCATTTTCTTGGGATCAACTCTTATTCCTTCTACTGATACAACATGTCCAAGGAATGCAACTTCTTACAACCAAAATTCACATTCGGAGAACTTAGCATAAAGTTGCTTATCTCTCAGTGTTTGTAATACCACTCGAAGATGGTAATCATGCTCAGCTTCTGTCTTAGAGTATACTAGAATATCATTTATGAAGACTATTACAAACTGGTCCAAGTAGGGTTAAAATACCCTATTCATCAAATCCATGAAGACTATAACGAGTCCTGAACACTGTCTTTGGTATATCTTCTTCTTTAACCCTGAGCTGATAATACCCTGATCAAAGATCTATATTTGAAAACACAGCTGCTCCTCGAAGTTGATCAAATAGATCTTCAATCCTTGGTAGCGAATACTTGTTCTTAATAGTTACCTTATTCAATTGTCGATAATCTATACACAGTCGTAAGGAACTATCCTTTTCTTTACAAATAACACTGGAGCACCCCATGGTGATACACCTGGTCGAATGTAATCCCGGTCTAATAACTCTTGTAATTGAGCTTTCAGCTATCTTTACAAATATATTGAGAAACATAACTATCAACATATCAAGACCAAATTTGTTATTATAGAATGAACTTTTCAACATCTCAAGGAATAGATCTTAAAATGGACCTTCCTAAAAACAGACATACTAATAACAACATATTGAGAACTTACAGCATATGACTTTCTTTAAAAATACATATCTCTCAACTCCCCTTTATTCCTTCCCTTAATAAAGGTCATTCTAGAATGGCGGGTATTTGAGAATTCGTGGTTTTAGTTGTGAACCAAAAGCAGGTTGGTTAGCATGAGCTTGAAATTCTTCTTAATGATAAATTTGAAATAATCACATACGACACACCTAATCATGCTAGTCCCATACAACTTCAGCAAAATGATGATTCGGAAAACTAATCCAGAAAGGAAGATAAATTTTGATCTCTATAGTAATCATTGTATCAGCAAAGCAAAAGCATCACTGACTTGCATGCATAAAAACAAGACACTTCTCCGAATTCCAATCGGTTTAAATAGCTGCATGATGGATAAACTAAATGCATAAACACAATTATTAGGAACGATAAAATTAGACTAAAGCCTAGAAGTAGAACGTGGGAATGGGAAAGACCCACCTTGCGAAAATTGGAGATAAGATGCGAAACGGAAGAGGGGGATTTCTGATAAAAACGATGGAGAGCCATGATGGCCTTCTTCCGCACAGCCTGCTTGGGATGTGCGAGCAACTCCACAACCTGCGGCAACACGGCAGGGATCGTCTCCTCATTGATCAACCTACAAACGGCATATTTGTTAAAAAAATTAGGAGTAATATTCTAATGCTATCATCTTTACTTTCACCGTAAAAAATACTATATTTCTAAAAATAATTTGATTTGAGCCATATTTGTTAAAAAAATTAGGAGTAATATTTTAATAAATTTGCCGGTCCGTTTGTTGTTTGATTTTTATTATTATCGATGAAGCTAACTGGCACCTTAATAAAAAAGGGTAAACTACATCAGTAGTCACTGAACTACGGGTTTTTTTTTATTTTGGTCACCGAATTATTTTTTTGGCAAAAGCATTACTAACGTTATGTTTCCTTTTTATTTTGGTCACTAAACTATTTTTTGGCAAAAACATCACTAAAATTATGTTTCCTTCCTATTTTGGTCATCGGCCGTTAAAAACTTAACGATTTTGCTGACGTGGAATTTTATTTTATTTTTTTAATTTTCTATGTTATTTCTTCTCTCTCCTCGTAAGCAATATATGTTATTTTATAATATTTTATTCAAACTAATAGGATAGTGACACGTGTCACTGTCTATTAGTGGAATAAAAGGAATGAAAAATCAAGCCCCTTATGCAGCTAGAGAGATTCGACCAATAGGCAGTTACACGTGTCACCATCTTATTAGGCAGTTACACGTGTCACCATCTCTCTAGCTGCATAAGGGGCTTGATTTTTTATTCATTTTATTCCACTAATAGGCAGTGATACGTGTCACCATCCTGTTAGTTTGAATAAAAATATTATAAAGTAACATATATTGGTTACGAGGAGAGAGAAGAAATAACATGAAAAATTTTAAAAAATAAAATAAAATTCCACGTCAACAAAATCGTTAAGTTTTTAACGGCCGGTGACCAAAATAGGAAGAAAACATAACGTTAGTGATGTTTTTGCCAAAAAATAATTTGGTGACCAAAATAGGAAAGAAACCATAGTTCAATGGCTAATGGTGTAGTTTACCCTAAAAAAACTCTTATCATAAGTGACACATGTCATAATATAATTGGGTGCAAAAAAAATGGAACAAATAATTGGTTTCAAGGGTAATGCAACTTCAGTCACAGGGAGAAGTGTATATTGCTCCAAAATCATTTTTTGGAGGATGTTTCGAAAACTTTTCATTATTTTTTTGGCTAACCTTGTTAAGGATTATTTGGATGCATGTTTATTTGGCTGTGATTTAACTATTAAGTTTTGAATTGTTATGATGATCTAATTATTTGTTGTTTTATGTTTTTGTTTTTTTTTCTTCATAATTTGATTTCTTTTTTCCAGGTGAGTTTATTTTGTTTCATAGTAAATTGGTTTTGGTGAAAACAATCCTAAAGGGGTGATTGTTGGTGTAAACAATACTTACTGTTCATGATCTTTAGCTTTTGTGAGAGTATGTATTAGCAACGCCTCTTTGAAAGAATGATAAGATTTTCTAACCATTTGAGGTGAATCTTTCTTTTCTCACCTATAAATTGAGGATATTGAACACTTAAACGTGTTCGGTCATCTTGTATATTATACCGATGACATACCAACTATGCTAAATTCAACCGGAATCAATTGTTACTTACTTGTTAGTGGGATGTTTGTATAAAATATTTTTTTTCATTTATGAAAATTTTAAATTTTACCAAACACAAAAATGAAATTTTTTGTCTTATTATTATAATTTTAGATTATTTATTAAATATATTTTTACTCATAAAGTGAAGTCGATAAAATCTAATATATAAACTTCGATAACTGACCGTTTTATTCGAAATCAAAATTAATTTAAATCAAAACGCATCATGTCATCCAAAAATTGCAATTCCATCTTTGATTTTGACGCATTAATTAATTGTGTGCATATACTTTGAGGCCTTTATCAACTGGATTTGTGGTTATCATGATGGCGGCTGCTCCAAGCAAGGCCAAGACGGAAAGCAGGCTTAAAACTCCACAACTTGTAAACACTCCGCCCTTGACTATGTAGCATTCCCTGTCCAACCATCCTTCTCCGTAGGGTTGTCCTCTGCTCATGCTCGTGGCTACACTCATTAGGATCACCGCAACTCCGAAGCTCACCCTGCAATATTTAGAACAGTTTTAACCTTCGGACTTAATTCGAGTCGGTTTTGGTTCAGTTCGGTTTGTTTCGGACTGAATCACATTTGGATCATCATGTTCAGGTGTATATAAGTATCAATTCGGGTAATCGGGTTCGGATAAAATTGAGAGGCTGATGATACTTACCAGGAAAATGCTGCAAGAAAAAGGATTGGTTCCTTGGCCCTTCTGTGTCGGATCGTTCCTTTCGACCTCGACGCACACATCACAACGTTCGCTATGATTTGAGCGATCGAGAGACATATCAGTGCCGCAACGACGAACCCAAAGGAATGACTGGCAGGTAATTGACATAGCTGTCCATCGAACTTGAGATCTTCAGCCTTGTACAGAAGCAATAGGAATTCCTTTCAGAATTAAAAACTGGTTAATTAATCGCAGTGAACATTTATAAAACATAAACTACCTTGGCTCTCTTAGCCTCTGCAACAAGACACAGAGCAAAGGAGACAAGGCCGAGCGAGGCAATGAAAGAGAAGATGAAGACGCAACCGGCTGGAATTTTTGCCATGGCAGCTTGGTTTTTGTTGGAGGTAAGGAGGAGGAGGAGGAGATGGAAAGGGAGGTGTTAGTGGCGTCTTTCCTTGCCTTGCTTTCTTCCAAACAATTCTGAAATTGCTTACAAGGACAGAGAGATACCATGTTTCATTTCCGATATTAATTTGAAGAGGAAGCCTTTGTTTTTGTTTGACGTGGTCAGCACAGCCGCCGAAAGTGAATTGAAGTGAAGGTGATGGCCGACGGGTAAGTTTGCAGTCTCCGCTCTATTTTTTTGCATTACTACAGCAAAATGTCATGATAATAAATATTTTAGGGACACTTTATGAATTATTAAGATTAATTTTATTTTTTTTTAAAAATGAATATTTATTAATTTATTGCATGTGTAATAGCTGACTTTTCAATAAAATTCAATTTATTTTGGATTTTTTTCTATGACTTTGTGTGATCCATCTATCGTGAGAATGATCATAAACCATGTGCTTTAATATTTTCTTATATCTTTGTTTTGGAAATATACATGATTAGAAAAATAGAGGAATTGAATGGGCAATCTTGCGTATGCATATGTATATATATATAATAGACCTAACCCATAGGCTCGCGTGGGAAAACAGAGAAGACTTCCGTATTAGCAAATGGCACTGCAAGTTAAGTATATTTGAAAACATGAGAAAAATGCTTTGGAAGTAGGGAAGGAAGATACCAAAACCTTCCCCACCAATTAGAGCTGATTAACAATTCTATACCTTACCAATCTTGACAAGGCTAAAACCGAGAGACACAGCAACCACATGAACATCCTTAGAGACCTAAATTAAGAAGTGTACCACAAAACCTAAAGTATCAACCCGAATGTTGTTATCGATCGGCCCGGCCTCAATCCAATGGCCTCAAACTCAAAGTTATCATCATCGCAATTTGACGCGGACAGAGGGAGGAATCCCTTGGTGTGGTGTGGTGCCATCATCTGCACCATCATCACCTTAGCAATCATCATCGCCGGCATTGTTATATTCGTAGGATACTTGGTTATACTTCCCAGGATGCCTTACGTCAGCATCATATACGCCCACCTTGACCGGATTCAAATCAATCACTACGAAGACGCTCTGGAAATACAGGTCACGATAATGATTCGGGCCAACAACGGGAACCATATGGCGCATGCCGACTTCTCGCATTCTAATTACACACTTAGCTTCGTCGGGAAAGACATAGCCCAGTTGGTAGCACCATACTTTGAAGTAAGTAAGAACAGTTCAGTTGATTTTAACTATGTAGCTCAAGCATCCATACCCTTAGGTCCAGAACAAGCTGAGGATGTGGAGGCCAGTTTGCAGAAAGATTTTATCACATTGAATCTGAAAGGAGGAGCCCGTGTTAGATGGAGAGTTGGTCGGCTCAGGTCGTTTAGGTTCTCGTGTCGTCTCGATTGCCGGTTGCAGTTCCATGTTTCCAATCTATCATACATTCCTTCAAGCTGTACTTCCAAGGCCAAATGATTTTTTTCCCTTCAATTTATGTTCCTGTCTCAGGAAATGAGACTTTCTTTTCCTTGAAACTAATTTCTCTTAAATTTTGAGGGGAGGTTCATTTTTATCAATGTCCCATTATAGAATAAAAGATTAAAACTTTAAAGTATCATTTTATTTAATTCTAATGTATATTTCTATGTTTTACATTATTAAATTTATTTATATTTTTTTATATTACTCTTATTTTTAATAATATTATTTTTTATAATTATTTTTCAAACTAAAAAAAATTAATAATATACCAACAACGGTTGGGTGCAATAACAAAACACATTGTTTTCCCACAGAGAAAACCCAAGTTTAAACATTGGAAACGATATTGTTGGGAGAGAAAGCCACGAATACCGAACATAATATATGACTTTAACAAAAAAATTAATAGTCTGAATTTTTTATTAAATAATTTTTGTCCAAACAAATTAATCATAAATTCAAAACCTCCGAAATTCTAAAATTCATCTTCTAAACGCATCCTAAAAAATATTTAGGGTTCTTGAAACAATTATAAATATTATGTTAATACTATATTATTAATGCTCTGAAATTAAATACATTAATTAATTGATGGATTGTAAATTAATGCAATTTTTAAGTTACAAATAGATAGCTATAAGTACAATCATAATTGGAAATGCACATAAACAAGTTTGAATAATTATTATCAAAATTAATTATTATAAAGAACAATCAGACTCGTTATCAACTAAATATGTACGGTCTAAATTAAAATAAATTTGAATAGGCCTACAATGTTAAACTTAAACTGATATAAATTAATGTCACTTTAATTTTAAGTAACAATGAACAAGTGACCATGTAAATTTTAAACTCTACAAACAACATTAAAAGGAGACCATATGTCTCATTTATTTATAGTTTATTATTCCAAATATAAATTATAGACATGTGTGATTTTCTTTACCTGTCTACGAAGTTAAAAAACTCCGTCACCAAAATGTTAAGAAAAATTATTTGATACATAAATTGTTAAACTAAGTATTTAGGAGGTTTAATTTACGGTTATATAAGAGCAGTGACAGATTCAGAATATTTTTTAAGGGTGGACACAAATTAAAATATTTTTTTAGGGTGAACATAAGTCATAAAAACCTCAAAATTTTAGGGTAGACACAAGTAATAAATTTTAAGGACTAATTCATAAAAAATTAAAAAATTGAAGCAAAATGTATGAACTTTAAAAAAATTAAGTTAGGCAGGGTTCCACCCAAGGGTATACGTGGCTCCGCCACTGTATAAGAATAACTTTTTGATACGCATGTTGTATAAAAAATTACACATACTTGCGTATTTAAAACTGAAACTTAAATCCATAAACCTAACTCTAAATTCTAACAATTAATTTTAAATTAATCCTAAACCTTAAATTCTAATCATTAATTCTAAATTCTAAATCATACACTATAAACTCCTACACTCTAAACTTTAAACTAAATCTCTAGCCCTAAAACATAAAAATGTATAGTATAATGTATTTTTCATAGCCAATCTAAAAAATAAATTTCTAATGTAAGTAATTCATAAATTTAATTTAAAATAATTTACTATTATCAATTAATTAAAAGAAACCCCCTTGAAATGAGGGTTAACTCTAGTTTTTCCTTTCGAATTTCCTGTCTTCTTTTGTTCTGCATCTGCCGCCCCATTTCTCCATTACACCACAAGGATTGGAACTTCCAAAACACGGATCCTTAATTCGTTCAGTTCCTATTTGCAACACCCATCATTTTTTTTATCTTCAAATCTCAAACCGACGTTAATGTGCTACTAGTAATCTCTCTTTCGATTTTGTTCTAGGTTTTGAAATGGTTTTGCCCAGATTTGTTCGTCCCAAAGAAGGAGACAGCGAGTCAAGCCCAAACCTTTATGTGGCAAACTGTGGCCCTTCGGTGGGACTTCCATACGATACCATCGCATCTGCGTTTAGCTCCTTTGGGGAGGTTAAAGGAGTGCACGCAGCTGATGAAACTGGTGCTCGTGTTATCGTTTCTTTTCTTGAACCAGCCTCTGCTCACTCTGCTTTTAATGCCTTGAATGGACGTCCTTGCCCTCAGCTCGGTGGCCGGACTTTGCACATCCGTCCTTCCGTTTTGCAACCACCGTCTTCCAGGGTGGATTGACCGCTCTTTGCACATCCGGCATTCCTTTTTGCCCCTTCACTTTTGTAATTTCTGTTAATACTTATATGTGGTTTTTATACACTTAGGTCGATGACTCTATTCCGGTCTCGTTAAACGCTCCGGATTTGAATATTCCAGGACTCTACTTGTTCCATGACTTCATCAGTGCTGTGGAAGAGGAGGTTAGGATTCGGGAGTCCTTGACTTGTTGTACTTATTTCTTTCATTTGTTATTTATTCCATGATTATATGCATTGCCTAAAGTCCTCTGTTTTTTCTTCAGGAATTGCTTCGAGCAGTCGATGCTGGGACTTGGAAAAGCCTTTCCAAAAGGAGGGTTCAGCATTATGGATATGAATTTTGTTATGATGTAAGTGCTCACTCTTGCTGGTCTATTAGTTCAAATGTATGTTTTGCAACGTTGGAAACACATCTGCTATATATTGAGCTCATGGGAAAAGACGATTGTTGCCTAGGGTTAGGAGGATTATTACTTCTTTGCCATTTTGAGTGTCATTGAGCTTTGAATGATTGGCGTAGAGCATATAAACTTTTGCCAAATATAAATGTGCTGGTCGGTAAATGCTGTTTTCTACCTCCTGATACTAGTGTAAAATATAAGTTGCTTCGTGATTTTATAATTTGCTTGTTAATCTAAGAATCATGAAACTCCTAAAGCCCTCAACCTCAACTCCCTGCGTATTGTTTCTCGTGTCGCAGACTAGGAATGTTGATGCAAAGCGGCATCTGGGTGAACTTCCATCATTTGTTTCCTTTATATTCCAGAGGGTTTCATTACTTCAAGACATTCCTGAGAAATTGGATTTGGACCAATTGACGGTATGTAGTAGCAAGTCCCATTCCTCTTCTTTCTATTCCTTAAAATTAGACACTGTAAACCTTTGACATATTTACTGTTCTGTAAATAGACCAAAGGTTTCCATGTTTTGATTTGAAAGGGAAAAAACCTTGTGCACTATGTCATGGTTATAGATATACAGCTTGGACCTAGGAGCACGATGATGATGTTAGCAAGACTGAAGATCAGTAAATACCTTACAGGTTAATGAATACCCACCTGGGGTGGGCTTGTCCCCACACATAGACACTCACTCAGCATTTCAAGGATTAATTTTCAGCCTTTCACTAGCAGGGCCTTGCATTATGGAGTTTAGAAGATATACAGCAGGTTCATGGGTTCCTAAAACTGCCTCAATAACTGATGTGAAAGATGAAAATCCTTACGATTGCTCAGAGCCTTCTAGGAAGGCTATCTATCTTCCTCCTCGGTCAATGCTTCTTCTATCCGGGGAGGCACGATATGCTTGGCATCATTATATTCCACATCATAAGGTATGCTTTAGAGTTTACAATTAAATGATTACTGAATACTTTCATCCAGGCAAGTTTCTGTTTTAGAGGTTCAGAAATCTTAGTCTCACTGTTGCCATCGTAAAACCCCAAAGATTAGGGCTATGAAATCAGAGGTCGTGAAAACTGAAAAATAAGAAAAAGAGACAAAGAATGAGGGGAGTGGAAAACCAAATCCCCCAAGTAGGGTTTGGTTGGAAAGTGTTAGCCAAGGTTAAACTTCAAATCTCTTGCATGTATGTGTTTGATCCTTTGGATTGAGAAGTCTTCAAAGGTCATCAGTGCTTCTAGTGAGTGGAACTTAGTAGTAGATCACTCCTAATATTTTGATACCTGAACTAGGATGAAATTTTGATGGGTGACTAGGTATATGTTGAGGGTAAAAGTGGGATTTAAATAGTGTCACAATGTGACATTATGGCCACTATTTTTCTGTTTCAGTCTCTCCACTGCCTGTATTAACTGTAATTGATTGGTTAGCATTTTTTATCTCCACAACTGTAATAAAATGACGCGATACAAAATGTATCTGTCATTGCAACTTAAATCCCTAGTTAAAGTGCTGCCATGGTATTTCATTTGGAGATGGATAATGTTCATGTTGTATAAGGTCAACAACAGTTGAACTTGCCCATAGTCCATCTTACAATGTTTGAGCATTGAGACTCAACGCCTAGGGTCTGTTTGCTCTATGTTCAGGTTACATGGTTACATTGTAATTAAAGCATATCATAGTAATTAAACATATCACTGCTAAGGCATGAACCTTATGGAGGGAGGCACGTTATCTTTTTTGACTGATACAGGCAGAATTTTGAGAGGCGTGTAGTGTAATTTGGATAGCAACTTAAGGGGAATCTTGAAATCACTAAAATTTCTTTTCCTTGGTGCTTGAAGATCTTCATGCCAATTATAAGGTTTTGAAGAAAGTACTATGAACTTGGTGATCAGGTCATAAGAAAATACTAAAGAATTTTCTGTTAGATATTTGTGTATCTTGGTGTGTTGGGTATCCTTGGATGGCATATCAACTTCCAAAGGATTGCATTCAAACATTTTTCATGTTACAACCAACTGTGAATGTTGAAGTCCATTTTCATGTGATTTGCAGATTGATAAGGTGAACGAAACAATGATCAGAAGGGCTTCAAGAAGAGTATCTTTCACGTTTCGTAAGGTTTGTGAGATTTACAATTTGTTGTAGTAGTTGTGGCATTGATTTATCTTTCCATAAATTCATGAAGAGATCAAATTAGATTTTTCTTGTATGGAGACTTGAATACCATCTTCCTCGGTGCAGGTAAGAAGAGGACCTTGCCAATGCGAATTTCCCCAGTACTGTGACTCTCAATCTCAAAGATAGGAAGGATGCTTTTGTTGTGTTAATCTTGAGATAGTTATGGGTATGGGTATGGGTATGAGTACGAGTACAATCATAATTTTATATTTTTGCAGCAGAGTTGATTTTGCCGAGAGAAGATTGATTTTTTGTTGCAAACTAAAGGAGCTGAACCATTAAGTAAAAACCATTTTGTTTAAGGCAGATGCATACATTCACAATCCAGGGACGATCAAAGCTTGATGGATATCATAGCTTAAGGTGACTAATAACTAATTAGAATGGCATTACATAATTAAAAGAACACAGAAATGCAACCAGCCCAAAATCAGTATGATCTCTGACAGGAGCTGAAGCCTAACATAAACCAATGGTTCTACACCTTTAATGTTATTATTGTTAGCCTACAGTCGAAATTGGCCCTACTTTTTAGTTTGTATATGTATAAAGAAAGAGTAACATCCACCGTTATCAGGGCACTAGATCACCAGTGACGTCTCCTGCGATGCATATTTACCAAAAAAAGCAATTAGAAAAAAAAAGGAAATCTTGATCAAAATTGAACGTTAAGTGGGAAATATGTTTTCCCCACCCAAGCATAAGTTAATTTTTCCAAATCAGTTTGTGGGAACATTCCAAGCACAACAACAATAAGTCCATGGCAATTTATGTACCAACCTAAGCACGCTATGCAATTACAAAACCATATTAGCGTCTTAATGTTTGATTCTAATTATTCACATTAACCTAGATGTTATGTATGGAAATTCCAGTTCTAGATTTTGAAAACCCCAAAAGATACGGAAGAAAATAAACTCCAACACTGAACTATGGATATCAGTACATATCAAGTGGGTAGAATAAGCATTGTGGATTGGAAAAACAGCTTAACTGACAAATCGAAGGTGATCTGGATAGCCATGTATTCATCCCCCTTAAGAAATTGATATTGTAGCAAATTATTAGTAATTGCATAGACATTATACTCAATACTTTCAAGCCAATTAGTTTTTGTTAGCCAAGTTGTTGGACCGAACAGAGCTCTGAGGAAACCAGCTAAGGGCGAAAACACTGGCCTCATGGTATTCAAATCTTCGGAGCTAAAACCCCCAAGTAAAATTGTCAGTAAACCCATGCTTGGAGAAGAAGCAGAGAGATCCGAAACAAAGGAATCAATCAGCATTAGAAAGAACGGTTTTTTAGAATGTAGTTCAGTTGTTGAAGAAAAAACATACCAAATTTTGTTGATGTTGGGGAGGTGGAGAGTGCCTGTACGTATTGCCGTCTGTCTCAACGGTCCAACCAGCCTCACGGGCCAAGGCGGCCAGCACACCGTTCATATCAACACGAGCGGGAAGAGGGAAATTACAGTATTACCTCAATCCGGCCAGCATACGGCTGGTGATGGCTCGCCTGTGTCGTTCCCGAAGCTTTGTCCTCTCTTTTTTCTCTCTCTCTCACCTTTGCCCTTGCCGGAGGAGGAGGCAGTGGTTGCACATCCAGATGGGCTCACAGAGGTTGCAGCCGCCGCGGCTGTTGCAGCGAACCCGCGAGGCCGCCGGGGCTGAGACGGGGGTTGGGGCTCCATGGTGGGATTAAGGAATTTTGCAAATGTTTTATATATTTGTTTTAGGTTTGGATTCAAGCAGTCAGTCGGGTGTCCACCATCATCGTCATCGTCGAGCTTCAATTCACACTTCAACTGAACTCCCTTGTCACTCCCGTCTCTCGCACTCTTTCTGAGTTCTGATATCTGCCTCTACGGCTGCGTTTTCACTTTGGGTAAACTACAGATTATTCACTGAACTTCCAGATTGTTTCTGTTTTGGTCACCAAACTATAAAATTTTCAAAAATTTGACTAATCTTTTCGAATTCGTTTGGCTTATTTCACGCCACAGTTGAACCGTTGTTTTCCGACGTTTTTCTAACAAAAAGTATTTCACACACTACCAATTTAAATTTTTAAAACTTTAAAATTTTTACAAAAATCAAGAAAAATTATTTTAATGTACAATCTTCATCATCTAATTAATATTGGTCAAATGACAAATTTGATTCAATTGAATGATTTCGAAGCTAAAATTGATGCAATTAAAAAGTAAGATAAAATTGTTGTTTTAGATTTACTTCAGGGATAAAATAACCCCTTAAGCCCAAAATCAAAAACCAAATCCCCAAACTCTCATTTCTAACACTAAATATTAAATTTTAAATCCTAAACTCTAATTTCTAACACTAAATCATAATTTTTAGACTCTAAACCCTCAAATCATAGACTAAAACTTTAAACTTAACATTAATAAGCTTATATAAACTAAAATGTAATGTTTGCGTATCAAAAGATTTTTTTCTTTCCTTTATTACTTTATTTTTATGTACTAAAGTTGCACGAACATTGTGTCACGGACATACCTTTTGTTCATTCGATTAGTACGTCATGTGGCATTTGAAAGCGACGATTCCCGGCCAAGTCAGCCTTATAACCAGTTGATCTGTTTAACATAAACCAAACAACTCATCAGTTCTTAAGCCATAACATGATCCTTCAAGCCACAAGTCGATATCGTAGAGCATAGTAAATGCCCATAGTCGACCCTCACTTTCCTCAAGGGAGAAGTGTTTTTTATTAAATAAAAAAATGATCGGGTTACAAAAGAAGACTCACCCATACCATCGACTCAGGTTGTAGGGGCCGTCTCGATAGTGTGTAAGACATGTACCTTTACTAGTGGATCAGTCCAAACTCTACCGATTGTCCACCCCCTACATATATGCGAAAATAACTTTATAGAAATAACCCGAGCAGACAATAAAATGCTTGAAAACAAAACACTTTCCCCTAACCATAGAAATACTTAAGATGATGACACATTTTCGAAAAACATTATAATGTTTGAAACGAGGACACTTCACTTCTACCCAGCCACGAGGCCCTATACATGACTGGCCATGGCAAGTCTACCTGGTTGTGGCCCTGTCAAAGGGATGGCCACAACATTCTCCCTCACCCGACTTGTCGACGTCCTCGTCGACAATGCAATCTTGAGTTTCGCGTGTTGTAAAATTTTCCCATACACTATTTTCTAATTAGATTCCTGACAATGACTTCCTGGTTGCCTTTGGGAGTATCACGGCTCCTATCACTCCTAGTCGCTCCCCTTGAAACATCATACAACTTACAGAGGGGATTGGGATGGCGTTAGCCGATATCATGAAATCCAAGCCTAAGACCACATCAAAGTTATCTATGGGAGCCACCATATAGTTAATCTTCCCTTCTCAAGTCCTAATCTTCGTTTTCACATTTTTTGAAGTGCCACATATAGCCGCGTACGCTGAGTTTACAACTTTTATTCGTCACACACTTTTGGTAACTTTCATGTTGCACCTCTCAGCTTCCTCTGGAATAATGAAGGAATCAATTGCTCTTGTGTCCACCAAGGTCTTTGTGGTCTTCCCGTTCAAAAGTACATCTATATACATTGGGCCCCTCTCAGGTTCTGTCCTTGCCTTATCTTGTTTTGAGCGAATAGCAGATAAAAAACGAATAAAATCCACTATAGTTGGATTTTCCTCATCATCTTCTGTACATGGACTATCTTTGCCATCATCAGGTGTAGAGATTGCCAACACATTGAGTATGCTTCTGTGCGGACACTCTGTCTTTCGGTGAGGACCCTGGCAAAGGAAACAATGTATAAATAGCCTGTGTGGCTTGTTATTTTGTCCTAACCTAGGGTTTTTCCTAGCCCGTGTGAAGTCTCTATCGAGCCGACCTCTCTCGCTTTCTCAACTTGAAAATCAATCGTCTCGTGCTGCTTTCTTATAGCTCCTTTAATCTAATCCAACGGCATTTTATTATCGCTACCAATTATCCGATTGGTACCACTATTACTTATAATTAGAGCCTTACGCTTCGAGGAACCATCGCTATAATCACTAAGATGTTCGGCAGCAGGCATGGCCTCAGCCACAGTTTAGGGTCTTTATCTCTAGATCTCAGACCTTGCCAAGAGCTCCAGCCCTTCTAGAAAGTACAACATCTTGTCATCCTCCGACATGTCCCTAATGTCCAACAAAAACGTAGCAAAGTCTCTAACATGCTCACATATTGTACATGTATGCTATAACTCTCATAGTTTTCACCTAACATTATACCTGACATTCTTAGGAAATAACGAGTTCTTCAATTCCTTTTTAGCTCATCCCAAGCTTGATGGAGCAAACACGTTAATCAAACTTAGACCTCCACCACAACTTGGCATCTCCTGCTAAATACATTAAAGCCATTGAAACCTTGTCCTCCTCGGACGTGGTGTGTACTACCTAAAAGTATTGTTCCATATCAAATAAGAAGTTCTCGAGGGCCTTAGCGTCACGACCCTCTTCGAATCGTTGAAGCTCAAGAACTTTAGGCCCCTATCATTTGTGCCCGTATTTCTCACAACCAACTGAAACAGATTGAATTGAGCCTTGAGGTCCTCAAACCCAAGCGTAAGTGCATTCATTGTCTCTCTGCTTTATCATTGAGCTCTCTTACGGCATCTGACAACTCCTATTAAGCTTTCTCAAGCTTCATAATACGTCTAGAAACTATTTGAGCTCTCAAGGTTGCTACTACGGCCTCTAACTCTTCAATTTTACCAGGACCCACTACCCTACTTCCTTGATCTCTCGACATTCTCGTGATCTACTAGTGTCGTTATGTCCTGTGAAAATAAATAAGCACCAATGTGCCATAAAGCAAATCGATGTTAGTGTATATTAGATTAAACTGGCACTTATTATGCCAAACCATCCAACTTTATCTATTATCGTTCAATAATCCATCATGCCTACTCTTCTAGTCAAAGCGTTTGGTGTGAGTCACAACCAAATTTGCCTATACCTACTCCACCACTTGGAGCGCTCGGTGTAGAGTCACATCCAAATTATCCTACCCTGCATACTCTATCATTTGGAGCGCTCGGTGTAGAGTCGTTATAATTCTACCCTACATACTCTTCTCCCGGTAGCGTTTGGTGTAAAGTCACCATAATCCTACTCTGTCTACTCCTCCCCCATGAGCACTTGGTGTAGAGTCATCACAATTCTACCCTGCCTACTCCTCCCTCAGGAGCGCTTGGTATATAATCCACATAATCCTACCCTGCCTACTCTTCCCTTGGGTGCGCTTGGTGTAGAGTCAACTCATCATGCCTACTCCACCCCGTGGGAACGCTTGGTCTAGAGTTACCATAATCCTACCCTGCCTACTCCTATTCTGAGAGTGCTTGGTGTAGAGTCAGCAAAAAAAAATATCCTACCCTGTCTACTCATTCCCTATGAGCGCTTGGTGTGGAGTGAGCTCACCCTGCCTACTCCACTCGCGATAGTGCTTGGTACGGGTCAGCCCGCCCTGTCTACTCTACATATGAGAGCGTTTGGTGCGGAGTTAAGATTATCATACATTTTCTAACAAAAATTCACAACCATGCTTAACCAGCCTTGCTCTGATACCACTTGTTACCGACATACTTTTCGTTCATTTGATTAGTACGTCGTACGACACTTGAAAAGAGGTGATTCCCATCCAAGTTAGCCTTATAACCTGTTGATATGTTTAACATAAACCAAGCAACTCATCAGTTCTTAAGTCATAACATGACCCTTCAAGTCACAAGTCCATATCGTAGGGCATAACGAATGCCCATAGTCGCCCCCCACCAGGGAAAAAATGGTTTTTATTAAATAAAAAGAAATAATCAGGTTACAAAAGAAGACTCACCCACACCATCGACTAGGGCGGTAAGGGCCGCCTCGATGGTGTGTAGGACACATACCTTTACCAATGGATCAGTTCAAACTCTGCCGACTTTCCACCCCTTATATACATGGGAAAATAACCTTATGAAAATGACCCGAGTAGACAATAAAATGCTTAAAAACAAGTCATTTTCCCCTAACCATAAAAATACTTAAGATAATGACACCTTTCCTAAAAATATTACAATGTTTGAAACAAAGACACTTCACTTCTACCCAGCCACGAGGCCCTATACATGACTGGTCATGGCAAGTCTACCCGGTTGTGGCCCTGTCAAGGGGATGGCCACAAGGCATTGCACCCCGTTAGGTTAAAAGGTATTGACATGTCCACTACAGAAGCGGGCTTCAAAAATTCAAATCAAAGTTGCTTTGCGGATGGGCTTCGAAAGCAGGCTTTAGGTTAACAGCAGTCATTTTTGGTGCCAATGCCAGCCCAGTTGAAGCTGAAACAAACAAACAAACCAAATCAACAATGGGCTGGGAGGCTGGGAATGGAAGGGATGAATGAGAAAACAGTCGGAGGAAAACGGCGGCGAGTGAGTGAAATAGATAGGGGTTAGATGTCGATCATCAGGAGGACTACAGCTGTAGCTTTAACCATCGCTCGCCTACCCATTCCTTGTACCATAACCCGCAGTCGTCGTCTCAGGTACTACTCCCACTTTAAAGGATTATATACATTATTTTCTTTTACAAAAAAATGTTAACCAGTTTGTTCCAACTTCATCTCTTGTTCTCTGCGCATCTATATATTATCAATTTAATTTATATAAAGTGTTAGTAGCAAGTTGAAGATGGAAAGAAACAGCTCAATGAGTATGAGCACAAGCACTAGCACTGGAGGAAGCGGCAAATCAGGACCGATAGTTCGTGAATTTGTAAGTGTAGAAGGCGGTAGCGACGCCAGAGGCCAAGCTGATGCTATCAGATTCCGTCTTGTATCATACAACATTTTGGCCCAGGTAGGTTGTTTTTGGTTCTCAATCTTTCTTTAGGGTTGGGGATCTACTCGCTTTGTTAATAATTATTAGTCATGCTTGAATTTGTGTTCGTATTCGTAGGTGTACGTCAAGAGCTCTCTGTTTCCTCATTCTCCGTCTCCCTGCCTCCGGTCAGCTCAAATCTAACAATTACTTATTCACTTATCTTTCTTTATGGCTTCTCAGTTTTATTTATCAACTTTGATTACAAACTCAACGAACAATATTTGTTGATTCATTACTATTTAGTACACTCTCTAGAGATTACATATGTATGTGCCTCGAATTAAGTCTGTTATTTAATTGTTTCACATCAGATGGAAGGCTCGTTCACAAGCAATTTTAACTCTTCTTAAAAACCTCGGAGCTGACTTTTATTCCCTTCAGGTTTGTTTAATGAAATTCATAAATTTCCATTTTTTGTCCTACTCCCCTCCTGCTTCTTCTCTTCCATGCATTTGGCTCTTTATATCTCTGCATGTACTTTTGTACTTTGAGTGTATTGTATATGTCCATATTATTCTGATTTTCCTTATTTATGGTCAAAACATGTATCAGGAACTAGATGAGTTTGATTCCTTTTACAAAAAAAGTATGGAGGACATTGGGTATTCTAGCATATATATTCAGAGAAGCGGACAGAAGCGTGATGGATGTGGAATATTTTATAAGAAAAGCTGGTATGCTTCAAATGTTCTATTTTTCTTTCAAAACAATTTCCTTCAACTTATATTACTAGAATATTCATTTTTTACATAACGCTGTCATGCCATCTTATTTTCCTAGCTACCATTGCACAATTGTTTCAGTGCAGAATTGCTCTTAGAGGAAACAATAGAATACAATGATCTTGTACCCTCGGTACATGGTGAAGCCTCCTTGTCTTCGGATAAGCAGAATGCACCTCTGTCCAGTGGAAATAATGGGGATGATCCAAAGCAAGGTAACCTTATCTATTGTTATATTTCCTTTTGCATCCAAGCACACCTACATTATACTTATTACTTGATATTTTGGCATCTTGAAGCCAAGTTATGTATTTTTTATTAGCCATTTCTGCCCTTGATTTTAAAGACTGCTCTGCTTCTTGCCTTTATTTTCCTCTTCGCATTAACACGTGCAATTGGTTTTACTGTATACGCATTTGTTTTTATGCCCTTGGGAGGTTTTTATGCCCTTTAGAAGTTGAGATGGATTAGAAGTAAGGTTTATTTTGGCATTAATAACGAGTGGAAGGATTAGAGACCCTATTTTTGCAGGTTTCTGGAAGTTCTAAAATTGTGTTTTCCTAAACTGAAATATCTGTTTGCAGAAAAGCAAGCTTCTTAACCACTGAGCTGCTGGTGGCATCTTAACCACTAACAATCTTCTTATTATATGTAGTAGAGATTATATGTACTAAATGTCCCCTGCTCCTGCTGAGTCCTATTAGTTTATATTACGGAAAAAGTATATTTTGATGAAGAAAAAATGGATATATTTAATCAATTATCATTTTGCAAATCTTAATGTTATGGACACATGCCCTTTCCTTTTTCCTTTTCTTCTCTGTTTTTCACTAAAACCTTTTTTTTTGTTGTTGTGATTGAGCCTCATATCACCTGCTACAAACTAGTAATGACATGGTATACTGGTTATTCACTGCTAGGATGATCTGTTTCAGATTTGTCGGAAAAATTATCAGAATTGTCAGTAAAAAGTAGTCCAGAGCATCGTGGAGATCCCAATGATCCTCGTGTAAGATTAAAAAGAGATTGTGTAGGAATTATGGCTGCCTTCAAACTCAAGCATCCTTTTCATCATGTCGTCGTTCTAGCAAACACTCATATTTATTGGTAAACAATCCAAATTTTCATTGATCCGTTCAGTATAGCCATCATGTGTTCATACATCTTAGATTCCATGAGTTGGCTGTGCTGAAGCATATGTATTTGTTATTATTATTATTATTATTTTTCCAGGGATCCAGAATGGGCTGATGTTAAGCTTGCCCAAGCCAAGTATCTTTTAGCACGCCTATCTCAGTTTAAAACACTTGTAACAGACAGATATGAATGTACTCCTTCAGTAATTTTGTGTGGTGATTTCAATTCAACTCCTGGAGATAAGGTTTGCCAGTCCATTTTTTAACTTGTTTGTTAGTTTTTCATGTGTATGTGAGTGTGTGTGCTTATCTAGTTTCCACGGGGTAACCCGAATTTGTTATCTGTTCCTTCTCTTTCTATCCTTGCAAATTTATATTGGAAAATAATCCTGATTCTGTGAATTTCTAGATGATTCTGTTTATATTCTGATTTTATTTTGCTCTTTTATCCATTTAATATTTTCATGGAACTCTAAAGTAATAAATCTCTGGAGGAAAGACTGGTGCTAGTGAACTAAGTTTGTGTTCAATAGCAGTTTGTCTTGCATGGTTTTATTTTGTAATTTGTACTGTATAGCTAGCACATGAAAATGGGAGTTTTACCTCAATGAAAAAGCTTAATTGTGATGTTTGACGAGCTTGAGCATCCATGGGGATTCTTGTTTTATACAATTGTGCTTTTTTACTCACGTTAATCATCCTCTGTTGAAAACCTTGTTCTCCCTCTGTGTCTGGTTTTTAGAGTGCTTTTAGGCCACCTTATTTTTGTCATATAACTGTCCTTGACTGGCTTGTATGTCATTTTCCCATTTTCTTCTTTGAGCTTGTTTCCTTGGGCACTATTCCACCATGGGATAGAAACCTGGCTTCCATCGTTGCAAAAGCCTTGTTTAGTGATAATCAGGCATGTTCCTTATTGCTTGATTGTGGCTTTTAAGTGATCAAGATTGAGACAAAAGCAGAGTTTTTTTTTTTATGGTTGACGTACTGTATATCCGTATATATTAATGTTTCCAAGTTTTGTGGACGCCTTAAGTGGTTGCTGACAGCCTTTTTTTGGTTATTTCTACAATATTCTGAATGTTGGTTATATTTTCAGGTTTATCGGTATCTTATTTCTGGTAACTCTTCATCACCATCATCAGATAGAAGTTTGGAAGAACTTCCCCTTCCCTTGTGCAGCGTTTATGCTTCCACGGGAGGAGAACCACCATTTACGAACTGCACCCCCGATTTTACAAATACACTTGACTATATATTCTTTTCCCCATCTGACTGCCTAAAGCCTCTCAGCATTCTCCAACTTCCGGAGCTCGATTCACCTGATGTTGCTGGTGCATTGCCAAACTATAGCCACCCAAGCGATCATTTGCCAATAGGTGCTGAATTTGAAATTACCAAAGACTAAAATGCTCAATCCGTTTAGGAGATAAACTGAATCTGCTTTGTTCGTTGCATTCTTTACTTCACCCCTTTATTTATCATTATTATTGTTATTGGAATTTAGGACATCATGTACCATTCTGGAAACAAACAAATATGACACTTTTTGGTTCTGGAATTGGATCGAAGGTTCTGGGATTGGAATTTTGATCGCGTCTTCGTCAAGTGCATGCTTGAAGATATTAGAAAATACCTAAAACCAACATCTCATAGCACCTTAACATCAATCACCTGCAAACTCTTGCATCATGTTGACTTTAACAAGAGAACGAAGATCGAGGCTTTCTCTGCTTGTGTCTGGATCATGGCAACTAGTATTGACGAAAGCCACTGCAAGTGCAAGATGGGTTGGTTAGTTGATCATACCTCCATGTCAAATTACATTGGTACCGATACCCACTCCAGGCGTACTGATACTCAGCTTCACATGAAGGGGCTGACTGTTGACCCTGTACCAGTATACGAGGGTTGTGTACCGATACCTAACTTGTACCGATACTCCCATACGTGTACCGATATACTTTTTTGTTATTGAAATTTTATTAGAATAGGGGTATCGATACCCTCATTAGGTGTACCGATATGCCCTTTAAAACTCGCCTGCGTTCATCGTAAATAACACAGTTTACTGGTACGAGTTCCCAGCGTACCGATACTAAAGCCCAAAAATGGCTTCTAAAGCGGGGGAAATCACTTCCCAAGCCCCCAAAACGTAACCCTTAACTCTTTAACTTAATCCTACATTTTATGGGAGTTAATTAGGCTAGTATACTACCATTTTTAGCAATATTACTACCTAATCCAGATTTTACCATTTATGAGGCTTTAAGCTACCAAAACCACAAACTAGCAATCCCGACTATAGAATCAAGCAAAGCAATTAATTTATGATCTTCAAGAAGCTCTTACCCTAAGCTCCTTCAACTTTTCCTCTTGGCTCAAGCTTGAAAAAAAACCCAACACTTCTTCTTGCCATACAAACATGGAAAATAAATCAAAACCTCAAATAATATTTAGGAGAAGGCCTAACTACTAAATTACACCTTTAAATCCAAAGGAAAAATCATAAAGCCTTAAACTTCCAAAAACTCATAATTGCCAAACTCACCTTTTTGAGAAGAGAAGACCACTTTCATAAAGCTCTTAAAATGGTGATCATCATGCTAAAATCTTAGACTTTGGTTGAAAGGAATAATGCATAAAAGTGTAATCTTTAGTCTTTAGGAAGGGTGTTTAGGTAGAGAGAAAATGAACGTGTGTGCGAGAAAGAAAAAGCAAAAGGATGAAAAATGATATCATTTGTCCCCCTCTTTTAATCACGTGACTCACCAAAACTCCCAAGAGAAATTAGCCCATCATTTAAAAAAAAGATAATACTACAACATAAAACCTTCTATCATTATTCTTATTACAAAACGGTCACCACTTAAGCCCATAAAACCAATTACTCATCCAAAAAGGCTCAAACTTGGCTCAAAGGGTCCAAATACTTTAATTAATACGGAGGTTCATAACCCGAGTTAACACCCAATTGTTGACTCGAAAATTTGGTCGTTACATGCGTTCTCCACATGACATATAGAACGTATGTGTTTTCGGTCTCCAACGCTCAATTAGAGCGTTAATCAACCCAGGAACCAACTTGAACCGATGAAGGAAAGTCATATGATAAAATCCCGCCATATGCAAGAAATGAATGATTCTATAGTCTAGGGGAGTTTCTGCCATGCTCCGATGATGTCTAAATGTATCCTCCATATCCTATAATTAATGCATTATTTAAGCATAATTATTAACAAAAATACAAAAGTGACTGACTTTGTAATAAATAAATTATTAAAAAATTATACCATCTCATCAACCCTAAGACTAGTAATGTGTCGATCATGTAAATGCAACAGAGGAGCTTGCTCAACCATCCTACATGACAAGAAAATATTAGTAACCTAAGACTAAATCTACTACATTAAAATAATAATAATCATAATCAAATAAAAAATAACCCGGGACAATTCTACTAGGTATATTACTACATACATGCAATTTAAATATAAACTACTACATAACTAAATGGAGAAATCAATCAACTTATTAAATTAAATTTAAATAAATCATTATTATTTAAAAATTACATAACTAACTAAATCAACTTATTAAATTAAATTTAAATAAATCTATCTATCATCATTATTTAAAATTACATAACTAACTAAAGCAACTTATTAAATTAAATTTAAAAATATAAACTACTACTACATGCAATTAAATTCTAAAAATAATTAAATTAAATAATACACATCATCTACTTACTATATTAAAATACTCAAAATTTTAAAATGCATTATAATAACAATAAAATTATATTAATCATCAATATTACGTTCAAAATTAAAAAAATCACATTTTCTTACTAACTATAATAATAATATGAATAATGAACTTAAATTAAAAATTAGAATACACATCTACGTTATTATATTTTCTCTAAATATTCAAACATCAAAAATTAAAAATCATTTTTTCTTATAGTATAGTATATAATAATAATATATAATATGACATACAATTTAAAAATTAAAAATAAATCTAATGAACCTAAATTAAACTATAAAGTACACATATACTTACTATACTTTCTTCAAATCTTCCTTCCTCTTCTTTTTTACTCAATTTTCTTCAAACCTTCAACCACCTATTTAACACAAAATATTCAAAACATCAAACATTAAACTTATACTAATCATCATCAATACTAGGTTAAAAAATAAATATCAATTTTTCGTACTAATTACACTATGACATACAATTTAAAAATTTAAATTACAATTAATCAATGAAATAATAATATTACTAAATTAAAAAAATACACACTTACAATATTTTCTCCAAATCTTTTTCCTCCTTTTTCTACTCTATCAACTCAAAAAAATCAAGTTTCGGTCTTTGATGGAAAGCCAATGGCAAGTTGAGTTTCAGCATGTTCTTAAGGACGGTAACTGGGTGACCGATGTGATGACGTGGTTGTTTTCTATGGACAATTTTGAGCCATGATTTTTTCTGTACCCTCTTGATGAGGTGTTAGATATCTTGCATGATGATTATAGTTATTAGTTAGGTTTGAATGTATGTGAAGTTATGCGAGTGTTATTTCGTAGCATGTGTCTGTAACAGCTATCATAGATATTTTGTTTTCATTTAAGTTTAAGAATTTAACGAGATCTATGATAGTTTTTCCTTATTTATCAAAAAAATTACTTAAAAAAATTAATGTCATATCCGTTATTATTTTTAAAGGTGATATAAGTTTATTTTTTATACTTAAATTATTTTTATCACTTAAATTAAATTCAAACCGAGTCGAAAGAAAAATAAAATATTTTACCATTAATTGTTTAGTAGAATTGACCATGGACTAAGCCATAATTCGGTTCTAAAAAACTTAAACTCAAACTCGTTTTTGGTTCCTAACATGTTGGCTCGCTTTACTATTTAAATTGTATTTTTATATTTAAATCAAATTTTATTCAAATAAAAAATATTTAAATTAAATTCAACCTTTCGATTCGATGGAATCTCTGCCTTCACTAAAGTTTCAACGCCCATTTTATATATTTATTTAGTTTTAGGACCTATTCTGATTTGCAAGGAGGATCATGGTCATACAGGAGCCGGTAAGACTTGGTCATACCATATCTTGGCCGAAAGCTCGACAATTTGGACCATCTTTTCCCTATAAATTTAAGGGTAGTTTGGTTCAGCCAATAATTAGTCAAATAATCAAGACCAAAGTGCCAACATTTCAGATTAAATCGAAACCTTAGTGATTCCGCAACACAGCACACATTATTGTTCCTCAATCTAGCTCTTGGATTGTCTTCTTAATCTGTCTTCTTAGATGAAAATGAAAATAAGATTCAGCAACAACGCTGAACGTAATGAATTTATCAAAGTAATAAGCCGCCATCTTGCTATTTGTTAAGGATACACACAGAATGTGTCATTTTTTATACAAAGAAACAATCTCTCATATGCCAATGCCATCTTGCTTGCTGTGAACATTAAAGCTGCATATTCCTGAGACGCCTTTCCCCTTTGTGCCAGCCTCTTCGGGCCTTCTCTCACCACCTCCTCCAACGCCTCCAACAACGACCCCGCATTAGGCGAAAACATGAAACCGAACTCATCGTTAACTACAATACTGCCTTTGATGCTGGGGAACCTCGGTGCGATTACCGCTTTCCCGCTCATCATCGCTTCCATCAGCGTGAGATCCAACCCTTGAGGCCTCAGCGTCGGGTTCACGAAAATATCCATAGCATTGTAAAACGCCTTCAGTTCGGACGGGCTCATGGAACCCAAAATTTGAACCCGAGGGCCTAATTCCTTGTATCGATTCTCCCACGGTCCGCTCCCCGCCACGATCAAATACACATGAGGGTGCTTTGTTATGAGCTTGGAGAAGGCTTCGTACAGCAGAGAATGCCCTTTGTCCTTCACCAATCTTCCGGCCACTCCGAGCACCAAGCTACCATTTATGGGGACACCAATCTTAGCCCTGAATTTGAGGCCTAATGATAAGTCGTTTCGAAATCCGTTTTCATCGACGCCGTTGAGGATGACGTGAACTCGTCTCTTCGGGATCTGATACACATCCCTCAGCATCTCCCCGCAACTATCACTGATTGCAACATGGTGATTATAATTGTGGAAGAATCTTATTTCATTAAGCACTTTTGGGACAACCCCATACAAACTATCGTTGAAAGCAGGGGACATAGGTTCGTTGGTATTCCGAGTTAAATCTTGGTAGATACTCGATTGTAAGCTCTCGAGGGCTATACCGTGCCACGAAACAGCAAGGTTCTTCAGATTTCGAGCCAACGAATGAGGAAGAGCCACGCTTTCCGAATGGATGACATCGAACGGTTCACGCTGGTTCTCTTCATCGAAAAGCTCCCAAGCTTTGTTGTATCTCCACTTACCGGCTTCACCTTCATGACAATGAATTATAGGGGGATTAGAAGATGTTGAAGTCGGGGTTCCGGTGTGATCTCTGTTATTATCAACTAGAGGGGACGTAAAGACATGAACACGGTGACCACGGCGAGCTAAAGCCGTGTGCAACGTGTAGGCATGGCGCTCCATGCCGCCAGGAGCGGCACCAATAGGCCATTTCCGTGAAAAAACAGCTATTTTGAGTACGACGGGAGGAGATTGAACATGTGGGAAAGGAAGTCGATTCCAAGCAAACTGCGCATTCCGAAGGTCACCGGACCAAGCCTCCAATTTGTTCGAGACACAAGAACTGCAGAGGGAGGAAGTACAAGTGTGGAGGATGAGAAACAGGATAGGTACGGTGAAGGCAAGTACGAAAAGAAGAGTTGTGAAGAAATTGGAATGGAAGATGAGATGGAGCTTCTTGTGTTTGTTGTTGAAAGCCATGATAATTTTATCGTCTTTATTACACAATTTTGTGTCCGAATTCGATTTAGCAAGCATAATATGACATACATTCTAGGCTGGCCAAGGCAGGTAAGATCCAAAATGCAAAGTTTGGTTATTTGGAAGGGAAGTAAAAAACGTGTGGTTGTAGGCTGTAGGCTGTAGGCAGGCACTGGGCACGCACTATCTAAAAGGAGGTAAGCAATGTAAGTGCATTAATGGTTTGTAATTGGAGTTTACTTTTCCAAAATTTAGTGCGTTTCTAACGCCTCCTCTAAACAGAAAAAAAAAGGTTTATAACGTATTAATAATATTTTTTTCACATTACAAAAAATGCTAAATGCACAGGTTTGTGTTTGTGTTTGTTTTTTCTAATCAAATTGGCGGTGGCACCCCCAGAAATAAAACGTGCCGCCAACAATCGTCTTTTGCTTTTCCCGTTACGCACTTCATGCTTTCTTACCTGTTACTGTTACCCAAACCCTATAAGCAATAACGCCTGGTTAACTACCTAAATGATCACTGAAGTTTCAATAAGTTTTTTTCACCACTGAAGTTTAAAAAATTATGTTTTAATCACTAATGCTTTGCAGGTTTCAACGCCCAACCATTGAGCCAAACTACATCCATAACATGTTTCGACAAAAACAATATTTAAGTTATATTGCGATGAGAAAATGCTTGGCAATATAAAATGCTAAATATGAGGTTTAAACTTAAGACATTTTTGAAAGGAAACCAAATGTCTAACCATTAAGCCAAGTTTAAAACTTGATATATAATTGACAGGAATGATATTTAACTTAACTACTATTGAAATTAATTACATTTGTTTTTAAGAAAATGTATTAACTTGTTATTCGGTTAATGACCGTTTTGTTACAATACTCAAACTTTAGTGACCGAAACATAATTTTCCAAATTTTAATGGCGAAAAAGGAAATTTACTCAAACTTCAGTGACCATTCATGTAGTTTATCCAAATACTCGACAAAATCTGGTATGTTTTGGAGTTGGCCAAATTTATTTTATAATCAAGTAATTTATAATATAAACAGGTATAAGGAATTAGGGTTTAAAAACAAGTTGAATAAATTCTCTTATAATCTATTTTTTCACACCCTTAAAAGTTCTTATTCTCTTACCATGATTTTTTTTTTTCTTTTTAGACTTTTATGTAAATTTTAGTGTTTAGTATTTATGCTTTTAATCGTAATTATCGTTCGCCGTTTATTACAATTAAGTCAATGTTTTTATCTCACAATTTAAGGGAGGAGAAGAGTGCCAGTTAAAAATTTCAACCATTTGCTTTAGCGATTGTTTACTAATTTATGTTTGTTGATAATTGACCAGTGAAGGTTGTGTTATTGAAGTTAGACACATTTTATGAAGGAAACAATTAGGCCGACCACTAGAATATTATGTAATAATAAATCCTGTGTAAACTATACATAACTTATTGTTTTACCTTTGCTTTCAGTTATACGTACTTACGTAGGGATAATAAAGTTTGGAAATTGTTGCTTATATTTAAGGGTAAACTACATAAATGGTCATCCGACTATGTTCTATTTTTTTTGTATCCTCCGACTATTAGAAATTATAAACTAGTTCTTTGACTTAAAAAAATTAACAATTTGATCCGATGCCGTTAAAAAGTTAACGGCCGGTGACATATGTCACGGGCCGTCAGCCGAGGCACGAGTCATTGGCACCACGGGGTGCACACCAGGGTTCCCAAGAGGTTCAAATAGAGATCTTGGGCCCAAAAAGACCACCAAACTGGCTTGATCCGTGGGAAGATCCAAAAAGACATAGTAATTACCATAGTAAATTATCTTTAATTTAATTAAAGATAATTGAAGATAATTCCCACATTATCTATTGTTTGAAATTTAAAATTCAAATGTTGTAGATAAGATAGAGGCCCTCATCTTGACCGTCGATGTAAATCTGTATAGACCGTTGGATTGGAGGGAACTCAACTATAAATAGATACCTTCCCCTCCTCATTTTGTATTCAGTATCCAAGTTTCCAAGGAATAAAGGCATTTACTCTAAATTCTCTGAGTGTTCTTCATTCCGCGTAGAACGCTTTGCGTTTGTCGGTGCTTGGGAAGTTTGATCTTCTGAGAGGGTTGAAAAGGCTTACTTAGGCGTTTGTCTGGAGTCACATCGCCTAAGGCCGCACGGTAGGCTGGTTGGAACTCTAGCCACGTGACAGTTGGTATCAGAGCCTTGTTCAAGCGACGTGAGCTAGTTCGAGGCACGAAGCATCGAGTTGAGATGGCACCAAAGAAGGGAGAGAATGTTGCAGCGAGCCAGAAGGGTGTGGAGACCCAGGCGGACAAAGGAAGTCGAGCAAACTCGAGGGACAAGTTGTCGGCACTCGAAGAGAGGGTCACCAGGCTTGAGGGATCTATGAAGGATTCTGTAGAGCGACTTGACGTGGTGGATACACGGCTCGAGGAGCTGGATGACCATAGTGATCACCGAGAGGAAAGGAGAGATGCTCGAAGCCATCTTTGAAGCCATTGAGGGTGGAAATGGTGGATCCGAAGGCGGAAGTGATGGTTTATCGCCGCCATGCGGGCGGTGTGTTAACCACGACGACACCTAGACCAATGAAGGACATTCCGAAGCCAAGAGAGTTCAAGGGGAACAGGTCGGCGAAAGATGTTGAGAACTTCATTTGGTGCATGGAGCGGTACTTCTGGGCAATGAGCATCACAGACGATGCCGAGAAGGTAAATAATGTTGTTGTTTACTTGACTGACGTTGCTTTGTTATGGTGGCGACGTAGGTGCCTTGATGAGAATAGTGGGGGCACGGGTGTTGGGACATGGGAGGAGTTCCAAACAGAGTTTAAGCAGCAGTTTTGGAGTTGGCGCCCAAGTGGTTCATTTGTGTGATTGCCGTGGTGGGCATAACTGTTTAAATATGCGTGGAACTTTACTATTTTATTTGTATGCAAATTTATTTTATAATCAAGTAATTTATAATATAAACAGGTATAAGGAATTAGGGTTTAAAAATAAGTTGAATAAATTTTCTTATAATCTATTTTTTCACAACCTTAAAGTTCTTATTCTCTTACCATGATTTTTTTTTCCGTTTTAGACTTTTATGTAAATTTTAGTGTTTAGTATTTATGCTTTTAATCGTAATTATCGTTCGCCGTTTATTACAATTAAGTCAATGTTCTTATCTCACAATTTAAAGGAGGAGACGAGTGCCAGTTAAAATTTTCAACCATTTGCTTTAGCGATTGTTTGACTCATTTATGTTTGTTGATCACATTTTAGGAAGGAAACAATTACGCCGACCACTAGAATATTATGTAATAATAAATCCTGTATAAACTATACATAACTTATTGTTTTACCTTTGCTTTCAGTTATACGTACTTACGTAGGGATAATAAAGTTTGGAAATTGTTGCTTATATTTAAGGGTAAAGTACATAAATGGTCATCCGACTATGTTCTATTTTTTTTTATCCTCCGACTATTAGAAATTATAAACTAGTTCTTTGACTTAAAAAAAGTAACAGATTGATCTGATGCCGTTAAAAAGTTAACGGCTGGTGACATAGAGTTCTACACTTATTTTAATTTGACCCTAATTTTAAAAAATTAACCCACATAATTTTAATAATTTATTAATTTAATCCCTCTTCTTCTCTATTTCTCCTCTCCTTTAATTCTTCAATTCAAACCTGGTAATAGTCGGGGATCATTTATGTACTTTACCCTTTATTAAATCATTTACATCTTTTCATTTCATTAAACTACTCTTTTCTTCTTTCATTCCTTACCTAAACTATCAGAGCCACCGTCCAAAATCCGTTTATTTAAAATTCCGACACTCTATTTCTTTCAATTATTCAATTCTACTTCGCCAAAACCCATGAAATCATAAATCCATCTTTAAAATTCGTGTCTATCCAATACCCAGATTTCAATTTTCTTCAATTTGATTAAATTTGCCTCATTAATTCATTTCCCATATTTTTTGTTCAATCAGGACATTTCTCTTATGCTCAGATCTCAGTTGGCGAATTGAACTACTGAAAGAGTTATTGTTGTCGGCGTTTCGATAGAAATTGGTGCAAATCGTACCGTATGCATGGAATGGTCGTTATGTCGGTAAATTTTGGTGGTGGAAACTGAACTGAGAGTGTACAAATTTTGACAAAAAAAAAACCCATTAAAGCACCGATAGAAGCGCCCTGAGCGGCGCCGGTGGTGGTTACCACATTCGTCTCGACCGACAAGGATTGTTTCGCTAGTCAGGCCATGAATGCGTTCTCGGCAAACCAACCGAATCCGGAGGCGACTTTAAATTTAGAATGGTTCAAAATTCATGGCTACCCTGGACTTGAGTATTTGAAAATTTAAGAATTCTTTAAAAGAATTTGGGTGTTTGATTAACTTTAAAAATGGAGGGTTTACAAAGGCACGAAATTGAATGATGCAGATATCGATGAATGATGGCTATGGAGAAGACGAAGGAAATGGATTTTGAGATTGAAAAATTAAGGGTGAGATTGAAAATTAATAAGTGTGGACTAAATTGATAGATTATCAAAATTACGTGGGTTAAACTTTTAAAATAGGGTTAAATTAAAATAAGTGTAGAATTTGAGAGCTAATTATATAATTATATCAATTCATATTAACTGCTACATCATCATCGGTCATTGAATTTTTAACTGCGTCAGATTAATTTGTTATTTTTTAAATTAAAGGACCAGTTTGTAACTTTTGATAATCGTGAGACGCAAAAAAGAATTAAAGCATAGTCGGGGGACCATTTATGTAGTTTACCCTATATTTAATGGAACAACATGGTTTTTTGCATTTTTCCATTACATAATAGAACAATTTAGACTGGATAATGAAGATATTATTAAATTAAACCCGACTTACCTCGTATTTCTCCAAATCCATGGCCTCAATGTTGTTTTCTCTGGTTTCGCTAATGTGCATATATTTAACGCAGTGGTTGGTAGTGTTTACAGTTGCAAAAACCGTCCCAAATGGCTTCTCGGTCGACCTCATACACCGTGACTCCCCCGTCTCCCCACTTTATAACCCTCTCGAGACTCCGTTTGATCGTTTCTACAATGCGTACAACCGCTCCATCTCTCGCATCAATCGGTTCAGGCCGACTTATTCCAAGGCATTCCAGTCGGATATAGTGGTGAACGGTGGAGAGTATTTCATGCAAATTTCCATCGGAACTCAACTGGTGTCGGTTCTCGGAATAGCCGACACCGGGAGTGATCTCACATGGGTTCAGTGTGAGCCTTGTGAAGAATGTTACGAGCAGACAGCTCCTCTGTTTGATCCCACGAAATCCTCCACATACAAGAGCGTTCAATGTGGGACTAATCCCTGCAATTCATTGGACAACTCTGATAGAGTCTGTGATAAAGAGATGAACACTTGTAAATACACCTACTCCTATGGAGACCGCTCCTTCACCAAAGGAAACATTGCTCTCGAAAAGTTCACCGTCGGTGCGGACTCTACTAGCAATCGCAGCTCGGTTTCGTTCCAGAACCTTGTGTTTGGATGTGGACACAACAACGGTGGCACGTTTGATAATGTAGGTTCCGGTATCATTGGCCTCGGGGGAGGTCCCCTTTCTCTTGTCAAACAATTGGGCAAGTTCATCAATGGGAAATTTTCCTACTGCCTGCAAGCTCCCGATTCAACACCGGAATCGAGCAAATTAATATTCGGCACTGCAAAGGAATCAAATATTGTTTCGAGTTCAACTCCATTAGTTGAAAGAGACCCTTCAACGTATTACTACGTGACATTAGAGGCCGTCAGTGTTGGAGATAAAAGGTTGCCCTATGGCGGCTTTTCATCTTCATCGGTAGGGGAGAAAGGCAACATCATTATTGACTCCGGGACGACATTGACCTTCTTGCAGTCTGAGTTTTATAACAGTCTTGAATCGGCCTTGGAGGAAGTGATCAAGGTGAAACGAGTGAGTGATCCCAAAGGGCTCCTCAGCCCATGTTTCGAATCCGACAAGGACGTCGATCTTCCGATAATCACGTTCCATTTCAGCGGCAGTGCGAAGGTGAAGTTGCAGCCCAGGAACACATTCGCACAAGTCCAGGACGACATGATGGGCTTCACCATCGTTCCGTCCAATGATATAGCCATTTTTGGTAACTTGTCTCAGATGAATTTCTTGGTTAATTATGACCTTGAAGAGAAGAGTGTGTCCTTCACGTCAACCGATTGCAGCAATAAACATTAGGACTCGTCGACTCGATACATGAACACATAAATAATTAAATAAATGTGTGTTACGATTATCTTTATATGATGAGACAATGATAAGGTTGAGGGAAAAGAAAAAGGACTTAAAAGCCATTTTGAAGTAAAATGAAGCTATATGAGAAATTGACTTTTGAAATTTGCATTCCTAATCTTTATTTGGTTTTCTTCACTTTGAAAATATACTACCTTTAAAATTTCAAAATCAAGTTTCTTTCATAATACAATTTTAGCATCGATATTATTTTTCTGATATCGAGACATACCTTGATGATGTAACAATATTAATGCCTAAATTTCCAGATTTGTGATCCTTTTATGCACCAAAATGCACTCTGAACTTATCATAATTGATCCTAACATGTTCCTCCTAGTTATACTAGGACATTCACACGCGCTCCAAACATTCTAAATCATAAATAATATATTCAAAATATCATTGCATTATAGATTTAGTATACTAAGTAATTCTTTATGTCACCTAAAAGAGAGGCGAAGAACATTAATTCAACATCAGAAAAAATAAAAAATAGATTTTGGAATATAAATTTAATGATGGTGCATATTTTATTAGAAATGTGTTTTTAGAGAAATGGAAAAGAAGAGATTTTAGCATATAAATATAACAGTGTTACATATTTTTATTCAGATAAAACAAAATTGAAAAATATTTAAATATGATTCTCTACGTTTGCTTATTATTATTATTTTCAATTGTCTTTACTATGTAAGAATTTTAACTATCCAAATTTTTCTTTCCATTCCTCTATATTGTCACGGCCCGCACATTTAGGTTCGAGACAATGGCTCGTGTATTTGATGGAGAGGTTCCATTGATTAAGTAACATTAACTAAGGCCGCATGGTTAGCTAGATCAAAACGCTAGCCCCGTAACAAGTGGTATCAGAGCGAGTGTTCAAGTAAAGGCATTGATTCGAGATGGTGAAACAAAGAGATAGTGTTTCCACACGAAAAGACAAGGCGTGTCGTGGTGGGAACCAAGAAAGGATTGACAATGGACGAGGTAAGAAATGCTCTTGATGAATATGACGAGAGAACTTTCTCTCTTAATTCTCAAGTGAACAACTTGGGGAAAATCTCAATGTCGTTAGACGAGATGGTCGCTAGACTTAAAGAATTCGAGGAGGAGGCCAAGGAGGCCCAAGGCGTTATAGAGTCCCGTCTTGACAAACTGGAGTCCATGAAGAACAGGGTCAATGATGAGACACAACGCGCTCTCAACGAGTTGAAGGCGATCCGATGGAGTAATGCTTGTGAAAACAAGGTGAAGGCTTTGCAGATTAAGGTGGATGAGCTCAAGTGTGAGCTGCTCAATTGCAAGACCGCAATGAGTGAATAGGGTGTGCTCAACACCTTCTTAATGGGACTTAGACCTGGGGTGAAGCTCGTATTGGAGTAAGGAAATACCCAGAGATAGGCCATAGATGTGACTGAGTTGCTGACCGAGCCTGCGGGAGACAAGCCAGCCAGTATCGAGATGTCCAAGCCCACAACAAGAGACTGTGGGAGTGGCAAAGCTAAGTCTATGCCAAAAAATGTGAGCAATAAGTTAAAGTGCTACTTCTATGATGGTCCCCATGTGATAAGGGGATGTCCCGAGAAGAATCGCCTTGCTGCAATCATCAAGAAAGGAGATGAGCCAAAAGGAGAAGGGGCCAGACTTGGCACAGTTGCAAGTGTCAACAAGCCAAGGGAGATTAGTGGTGCGACTATGAGTGTCAAAGTAGTCAAGCTAAAGACGAGACCTGGTGCGATAGCGAATGAAAAAGTCGTCGAGCCGAGGGTGAAGAGGAAGCAATTAGAGTGCTACCAGTGTAAGAGGCCTCACAAGTTACGGCCCGTTGAGTTCTACCAAGGCATATGAAGATCGAGAGCAAAATAAGTTATCTATGTCCGAGAAGGATACAGAAGAGCTTGTCGAAGGTGTTCATGTAAAGAACATTTCTTTAAAGACCACATTTGTAATAAGGTCGAAGGGGGCCAAGCCAAAGAGGGACATAGCAACCGTGGATACACCACTCATGGGTAAGGTGGGAAAGAGACGGAGGGCTTCAAGAAAGAAGCGCCAATACAAGAATAGTGCACCAAACTTCAAGTCAGAGGGGCAAATGTAACAAGGGGCACCGGACTTCATAGAAGGGCCAATGCAAAACGGTGCAAAGAACTTCAATGAAGGAGGTTCGATGCAAAAGGGGAAGACTTCATGAAGAAATAATGGCTGACCCATTTTAGAGTAAATGCAACCGAAAGAGAGGTACATCCCAAACACAACTCTAGTGTTTTTGAGTTTCATTTGAGTGTAAGTCGAGTGAGACCTAACCCACAGTACATGAAGAACAAAGCTTGAAAGGGACCTTTCAGAGTTCTAAGAAGCAAGCTAGAGTTGCTGACGAGTCTGAGAGTTCGTCCAGTGTTCAATGTTGTGGAGACTTTTGAGACTTTGCTGCATGGCCAAGAGGGTTCATGTCGAGGCAAATCAAGGCTTGTAGGAGAAGACCCCTACAATGGAGATGTACCTAGAGGCATGTTAGCACGCGATAATACGCGGTGACTTGAGCCAAGGCAAGTAGTTTTTATGGGGGTCGCAACAGGCCAAAGCATCAAGAAGCATCGAGGATGGCCCAACCCAAGATCGTTCTAGTGGAGCGACATGGCGTCGCTAAGTTTGATGGGAAAGAAAGTCCCGCACATTTGGGTTCGAGACAATAGCGCATATATCCGTTGGAGAGGCTCCATGCGGGACATTAGGCTTGCCAAGACCACCAGACTTGGCCCAACACTTGGAGAAATATTGGCTTTTCAGAAATGGCAGGAGGCAACAAATCAAAGGAGATTGTGCAAGAATACTGTCATATCAAGCGTGATTACCTATCCGAGGAAAGATACCTTCTAATTAATGTGATTAGATAGGATTTGATATTCTTTCCTAGATTAGTGTATCTTATAAAGATTTGGGTTAATCCTAGTCATCCATGTAAATCGATCCGGACGAATGATTGAATGAGAGCTCAACTATAAATAGAGAGCTTCCTCACCATTTGTATCATCTCATTCCATCCATTCTCTGAGTAAAAAGATATTTACTCTAAATTCTTTATTGTGTTTTTGAGCGTTCTTAGCGTTTTTCTTTTATTCTTGAGTTGTCTTCTTATTTTTTTGTTTCTGTTAGAACGATACAGCGTTCTTAGTGCCTAGGAAGAATTTGATCTTCCAAAGAGAGTTTAAACTGTGACAATATGCTTTTATTTCATGGTAAGTAGTCTATGATAGATTGTCAACAAATAACATAATGTTGGTTTGAGGCTACCACATTGATCATGTTTGTTTGCTTTGTGATAATGGTATGGAAACACGAGATCATCTGTTTGGAGAATGCAATTTTGCTTTTCAAGTATAGGAAATGGTTTGGCAAGCTTTTGAGGTTTCAGCTTCATATGATTGTTGTTTAAATATGATGAATTAAATTTAAAAAAATGAAAAAGACAAATTTTTACAGGCTACTATCATCAAATTGGCCTGGTGTTGTTTGAACTATTGTGTCTGACAAAAAAGAAATGGACGGCAAATGTGAAGGGGTCAAGACAAGCTGATGCAATTTTTCTGCTGGTTCGACATGATAGTAGGCTAAGATTTTTAGGAAATATTTAGTACCTTAATTCAAATTCTTTGTTAATTGATGAAAGGTTTTTGTTTTGATAGTGATTGATATGGTGGTGTTGTATTGGGTGTTTTGGATTTGATATATTTTTTGGATGAATAAAATAATATTTATTAAAAAATAAGGACATAATTAAAAAAAATAGAGGAATTTTATAAATATTGTTTTAGGTTTTTTTCTCAAATATGATACTTTCTATTTTAATTTCTAAAATATTGCATTTGTACAGTACCCTATAAGTCGGATTCAACAGAATCTGACTTTAAACAGTAAATTCTAAAAAAATCATAAAAACTGGTTTAGAAAGATTCGACTTTAAGTAATTTTTAGATATTTTTAGAGAAAATACAGTTTATAATCGTATTCTGTTAAATTCAACTTTTAAGATGTTATAACAAATATAATATTTTTAAAAAAATCATATTACAAAAAAATTAAAGTTGTATTTGAGTAAAAATTTTATTAAAAAAATAACAAAAGGTTAGGGGCTTTTCTACTGTTAAACCTTCTCAATAATAACGATGTTAGTAATGACGCTAACAAGACAAAGAAAAAGGTGATTACGCATAAATATAAAGGGTGCAGGCAGCCTGTGTCCGCAGTCCTAGTAGCCTAGGCTCTACTCTTTTCCACACATCCGAAATTTCCCAAAAATTTTTCAACCATCCGGTCACCGGTCCTTCAACGCTGCTACTAACTATATCGAAGGCACTCAAAAGCTCTTTGCTTCTTCCTCTCCATTGATGGCAACAGCAGCAGGTGAATTTGAAGGAAATGGGAATCAATTTCTATGTCAACAAACCCAGAAGCTGCTTTCTTTGTATCTCGGAGTTAGTTTCAGTGTTTTCTTGGCTTACATTCCCGAGTGTTCAATCTCTTTGCTCCCAAAGTTGCAAACCCAAGCGAGAGATGCTACAGCAGGGCTTTTAACTGCGGAAGAGCAGTTGAGGCAAATGAAGTCGAGGAGAAAAGAAGACTCCAAAGCAAACGCCAGAGTGGTGGAGATCTTCGCCACCCACAGGAACGCGTGGCAAGCCGAGCAGAAACAGCTCCTGCAGCAGATCGAGGAGTTGGAGAAGGAGACCCATGAATCCTAGCGGAAAATTGAGGAGCTCCAGGACATTATCGGCTTCATCTTCCACCAGGGCTGCTGGTGGAGAACAAGAAGAACAACAAATGGAGGAGAACCAAGTAAAGTTTAATGTTGCTTGCAAATCGCAATGGGAATTTCCCTTTCACTTCAGATTTACTGGCTTCCGCTTCTTCGAAGTTTTGGGACGACAGAGCTAATGTCTGGCAGGTTTGTTCCATTCTTCTTCTTCTGGTTGCCAAGCAAATACTAGATTACTGGGAATGTTGATATATCTCATAGCTTTTCTTTTTTTCCCCTTCTGATTGTATGGGGAAAAAAGAGGCAAATTATGGTGAAAAACCTTAAACCAGTAGGAGAAAAACTATAGCTTTTCCTGCCAACTCTTTGTTTTTTGTACGTTCTTTTATCCCCCACCTTTTTCTGTATCTCAGAAAGATAATGGAAATCCTCACACTATGTTCCTTGTTGAATTTTTTAATAGAAAAAGGCATTGCTTTAGTTCTTTTACTTCTTACTTATTTATTTGGTATGAAGAAAGAGCTGCTTAAAACTTGGGGTTGCTGGATGCAACTTAAGCTTAAGGTTAAACGTTAGAGCAGTGTATCATGAATCCAAAATCTTTTTGCTGAATGGCCGCCATTTATTACCTCTGCTTGGCATACTAATTAAATTCTGTTCTGCCTTAGGCTGCTTTACGAAATTCCTTGTACGACCGGAAGCTTTCTGGTTAAAGATTTAGTTTGCAATGAAGTTTGAATTGAGTTGTGTATTAGCCTCATTATCATTAATGCTTAATGCATCTAGTCATCCCTCTTTACTTTATTCCTTTGTTCCTTTTCATGATATGTTGGTTTGGTGGCCCCTCAAAAGTAGCTTTTGGTTTCTGATTAAGCCTCTCATGTGGTTGGACCACCTTAACTAAGACATGACAACTGCATCATGACCTATAGAATTTCGTATAAAAGTCAAGAAGGCCTCAGTTGGTTGCAACTTGCAACCAAAGCAGCATCAAGAAGCATGTATATAGTTTTGGATCAATTCTCATACTTTAAAAAGTATAGTTCTTTTCTTAGCATTGTCAATTAACCCTCAGATCAATCAACTATGATTCTTATCATACAAAAATGTGAAAAAATAGTATAGTTTTAAAACCAGCATGTAATAAACTAGAATGTGTTGTAGACACTATTTTTTAGCAGCTGAAGATATTAGATGAATAATTGAGAGTGCGAAATTGAATGCCGTTTGTGAGGAATTGTTTAATATTGCCATCTTTCAAGTTCCATCACATTGTTAAGCATTCTCATAACCATTTAAACTTTTCTCCTTTTTTAAAAAAAATGTTGAGCATGACAGATGCTGAGGATTTCTCCACTTTGTATTCAGATTTTGAAAATTTGAGGATTCACAAGCCGTTTTCGTTGCCTTTTCTGATTACTTCTGGGATAATTTGCTATGTTTGTGACTGTTTAATGTTCATTGCTGGATGTTTATGCTTGCAGGATGTACAGTATGAATCTATTGAATCTTTGTATCATATGAAGCATATTGTTGCAAGGTTAGTGTAGCAGTCTAAATATTGCTTCTTCTTGAAATATGTCTATGAAATGCTGTGGCTGATGAAGGAGCAACTTATGTTTTTTCTTCAGAAGGGAATCGCCTTGGAAGGTAGATGGTGAATCAACTGGAGTTTCATCTAAACTAAAGCTGCTTGAACAGGAATTACTGAATTTGGAAAAAATTGGCAAAAGTGATATTTCAAGGGTACCTTCACTAATGAGGAAGCAGGCCAGAAGATACCAAGCTCTTACCGCAAAGATTGATGATCTCTGCAGAAGAATGGTAAGACATCTGCCTTAGATTGTATTTTGTTGTAATACTTTTTCTACTTGTGATTTGAGGCTTTTTAAGAACAATATATACCACATAAGGTTATCAAATTGAAAGCCAAACATATGTAATCAGATTTTTATTCATTCTTCCTTTTGTGCTTTGCTTACTAGACACACTTGGAGTTGGAGGAATTCAGGATTATGTGAGGAACCCAATGATTTCCAATTAGGACTTGGTTTTCTTGGGTCTGAAAAATTATAGAGGCGTTCCATATTTTCGACGAGAAAACAATGTCTTGAACTCTTTGTCTTTAGTTAATGAATTTAATTCCTAGGTTTTGACAAAAGTTGGTTTTGTTGCAGTTGATAATAATATTAAAATTTTTCCTTTAACTTGGATGACCAGTCATTTTGGATATGATCCATACATGTAAGATTATTTCTATTTCTTCACCAGAACTAGATCCATCATACTGTGTTGTTTGGCTTTATCTTTTTTCTTAATCTTGCAGCAGGTCAGTGATCCCTCCGAACCTACACTCAGTCTAGAGTTTTGAACACAGCGACAAACTGAGTTTTTGCTGGAAGCATTTTGGCTTCAGCAGCATGCATCTGAAACTGGACAAAAGCTAATGGCATTACAAACCGAGATTGGGAAGAGTTACAACAACAGGGATGACGATGGAAGCTCAGCCACTGCCAAAGTGGGCATGAAACGATCCATGGATTCCATTAGAAACAACTTACAGGAAGTGCAAAGAAACCTGGAGATATGGTTGGCCAGAATTATAGGAGACCTGGAAGGGATTCTGGCCAGAGACGGCTCGTGCTCGTCTCGTGTTAGGGAATACTGCGTTTCTAGATATAATAATAACCATTTTGTGCAATAGAAGTAAATATGAACTGATCAGGTCATATATATAGTAGTAGTTCTAGCAGTTAGTTTATCTGTGAGGATGAAATGAAAGAAATTACATTTCAATGAATGTAAGCGTATGTAATTGTAATATTCCTTTTTTGTTTCTGGTAGCCTCAGCCCTCAAGTTATCCCTACAGAGCTTGGACTTACAGAGGAATTGCATACCTTGAAGGCAATAACTTGCTTATTTTGTCACTGGTAGCTGGATTTTTAGAAGATAAAGGGGGAAAAAAAAGATATCAGTTT
This sequence comes from Hibiscus mutabilis, assembly GCA_019671005.1. Lineage (NCBI taxonomy): Eukaryota > Viridiplantae > Streptophyta > Magnoliopsida > Malvales > Malvaceae > Hibiscus > Hibiscus mutabilis. The sequence goes on from CM033749.1 coordinate 33,940,618, forward strand.
TTTCACAAGAGAGAATGAAAACATTCCATGTAGACAATCCGAGAGATTATGCATGCAAAGAAGTTTAGTCTGTTTAGAGACCAAGTATAAGTATTCAAAACCCAAGTGCAGACGTCAGAAACAAAACAAGTCGCAAGTTGGAACATACATAGCAGCCATATTCAAGGTTCTAAATAAAGACATTAATCATTGCTTCAATATTTATGAAATCTCCCTGACTTCCTTCTCCGTACGGCCCTCCCACCCTATTAATCAATACTTGCTCTTCCTCCTTTTCTGTCGCCATCTCCGGTAGCTATCGCACATATCACTAGACGCTGTAGGAACTGCCATGTGGCCTATCAAGCTGCTCATAGAAGCATCAAAATAAAACAACTGCAGTTAATGAGCAGCCAGATCAGTCACCAACGTTTGTTTATCGATTTCTTTAGGTCATACAACAAATAGAATAGATTTCTCAGCTTAGCTGCTGATTAAACCCTGGATTCGAGAGGTGGATTTGTGCTGGTGAGGAAGTGTTATCCACCATTTGGTTAAACTGGAGCCTTTCAAAAACACATCGTTGCTTATTTGCTTACTATGGAACCATTCCTCTCAACTTTCTTTCCAGATTTATAGTTCTTTCCCTGATATCTTCAAATGCTTCAGGGTTGGTAGTCCTATAGAGCAACAGCTCCTCCTCCTCGGCCCAGAAACAGGAATCTGCACTTGATCCCACGGGCCATCTCAAGGCATGCTCACGCCATCTTTGGGTGTATTTGTAGCGTCTAGGTCTACCTTTGTTCATATAGGATCCGGTGTCCTCGTTCTTGGCATGTCGATAGTAGTTGGCAATGTCCAAAGGCTCAACCATCCAGCAGTACTTGGTTGCAAGCTCGATCCAGTCTTTTCGGCTCTCGAATCCTTCGGGGAGTTCATACCTATTCAGCATTTCAATAATCTCATCCCATATTCATGTTAGTTCCAGCCTCTTTACATTTGCTTTAAAATCATCCTCGTCTTTCGAGATCTTAAAAGCGTCATAATAGCCCACGTTGCACAAAGCAGATTTGTTCTTGTAATCTTCCAGTGAGTGAAGTCCTGATTCAATGTCCTTACCATCCATTCTTTGTTGGTTACTCGTGCTCTCCTGCGGCCCGAAGACACAACCTGGCTCGAGCGCTCTGGAATTCCATGACACCAGCAAAGGGATTACATTAGGAATAACACAACTGCTAAACACCATTTTGATCAAGTGAATCGAACAACAAGTGAAATCGATACATTACCAAGCCAAGGTCATTTAAGGCCATGTCTATTGACATATTCTCAGCAGTTGCGCCATTTGACGAGAGTGGAGGCCCTTCCAAATATTTAGGGTCCGTTTGACATTGCTTTTAAAAAATACTTTTAAAAAGTTAATTGTAAGATTTTAGTGTTTGGTATTATTGTCAAAAAGTATTTTTGAAAAGATAAAATGTCTATTTTAGACATGATATTATAAAGTAAAAATAAATAAACGTAAACGATATTTAAATTCATTATCATAAAATTTATTAACATTATTATGTATGAAATAAATTAACCTAAATAATAAAAATATAAAAACCATGACAATTCATTAGTACTTTTTTATATATAAAAAATAAACTTTAAATATTTTTAAATAATTAATATAAAGTTTTGAATTAAATATAAAAATTTGGCCGCTAAACTATGCATTTTTATATTACTATAATATAACTAAATATTAATTTAATATATTAATAATTATTATATTTAATATTATTTTATATTATTAAAGTTTTTATTATTTATTTTTATTTAAAATATTAATTTTAATATTATTATAATAATAATTATATCTAATATATAGTAATTACTGTATTTAATATTAAAATATTAATTTAATATAATAATTATTATATTTAATATTATTTTAATATATTTGTATTAATATTAACGTTAATAATTAAAAATAAAAAAATAATTTTACAGGCAAAAGTGATTTTTCACCCAAAAGCTAAAAATTTTAGCTTTTGAGGTTGGGTGAAAAATTATTTTTAAAGTGATTTTTTACTTAGGTTGAAAGATTTGACATTGCTTATAGATGAAAAAATCACTTTTTTTTAACAAAAGTTATTTTTAAGGCATGTCAATCTAAGCTGTCTTTAAGCTCTTTTAGATAATTGAAGTGGTCGTCGAGGCTTCTCTCGGCGATGGATTTAAGTTCAATCTCGGAGCACAGTTGAGAAGAGTAGAACAGTAGTTGCAGAACAGTATCTGCATTTCTTACCAAAACCAGCTTCCTATGTCCAGTGCAAAACACAAAAGTCCCTCAGGGCCTATAAGGGCTTAGCTCAATGAAGCTAGCTACTGTTTCCAAAATCGGATTCGTGTTTCCCATTAATCGGCAGGCAGCATGGCTGGCAACAGCTGATGCATTTCTCATCACCGTTTCATAAAACTTCGATGCTTCTACGATCGATCCCTGAATCGGAAGCGTTGCCTTTCGGCTCAACAGACAAAGGATCTGCTCTAGTTCATGCCCCATGGAAGACAAAGGGGGAAGCAAAATCCGAGGGACAATATCATATCTCATCACAAAATGCAGAAAGTACTCCGACCAGTTCTCTCTTGTAAGAGCATGGTTGAAAATGAAATCGTCAACAGGCGGCGATCCGAACGTCACACAAAGAGGCGACATCGAAGTTTTCTCGGGTTTCAAGTACTGCTCCATGAACCAAACTGTTGCTAGGATAGCAACGGCACCACCAGAAGAATGTCCAGTGAAAACTATCTTCTTCTTCTCCATAATACTTTTTCCACCTGAGGAATATCAAAATCTATAGCAATTAACTTCAAGCTATGCTCATTTACATTCATAATTCCATATTTGGCCAAAGTTAGCAAATTGAATCGAATACCACAATTTCAGTAAAACTAATACTGAACTAAAATCAATTAGAACACAATATCCGGATCCAAAGATGAGCAAACAGAAAGTAAACACAGATATGAAGTCAATGGTAATTAACCGGTACCTCAATTTGAAGCGAAGAAGTAGCCAAAATCGTCTCAAATCTTCTCAAAAACCCTTCATTTACAGTTGCAAGTTCATCACGACCAATGCTTCTAATAGTAGAACTGGAATCTGAGTCAGCGAGGTCAAGCCAGCCAATTCATTTGAACTCGTTGACTTTTTCATCTCTAACATTCATTGCTGGCTTAATATATCAATTGGTCCTTGAACTTGATCTTGTTTTCTTTATATTTGATACTCTAATCCATTTTTAACAATTGGTCCTTGAACTTGGTCTTGTTTTCTTTAAGTTTTTTATTAACTTAGTATTTCAAATTTCAATAACCAATCAAGTTATAACGGGTGATACTTAATGATATCAACATTTTAATTGGTCAATGCATGGATAAACTCAAGTACCATATAAAGAAAAATTACTAAAGACATATTAAGCCTTTAATTTATTATCAACTAAGCACTTTTTGTAATAGATCACCTAAGCACATTTGAATTCATATCTTCTTAAATATTATAATAACAACTATGTCAATTGAATTAAAACTCAATTAGAAAGTCTATAACAACCATATCTTCTTAAATATTATAATAACAAAATTTCTACCGTCAATGCATAAAATATTTTCTCTTATTTTAATTAAAATGTATTAATTAAAATTATATGTATTTAGGATATTAATTAAAATTATAACATTAATTATTATACCAATTAAACCTTAAAAACATGTTGGGTAAATTACATAAATTATCGCTGACTTTACTCTCAAATCTATTTTGGTCACTGAAATTTTAAAACGTCCAATTTACTCATTGAAGTTTAGATATTGAACTCATCCATTAACTTTTTGACGATGTTCATTTACCGGAGAACAAAGGAACTTCTCCAAGATTTGAAGGGTGGAAAACTTCATCAGCTTGAGAGAAGCAACATACTGAGAAACGGGCTCCATCTGATGGCGAAGGAAGATCGACGAGAGAGAAACGAAAAAGTTTTTGGCCAATTTGTGAACTTCTAAGCACTTTTCGGTAAAATAAAGGTTGAATTTGATGAGTGTAGCAATCGATCGAATAAAGCCAAGAGGAGGTGAATTAGAATTTTAAAGATTGATAGAAACTATTTGCAAAGATAGAAAAGTGCAAGGGGATTTATAGTTGTTCAACTACCTCAATGGAGTCTACATCCACTACCTTGGTGACCACACTAAGAATTTTCCACAAACCCACTCATTTGTCTTTCCTTTAAGATAAGGAGTAACCTTACACAATTCAATAGACTTATATCCCAAAGTCTATTGAATTTTTCCCCAAAAACAACTAGAAATAAGCAAACTAAAAAATCCTCACAATGAAGGTGTTTGCAAAGTTTAAGCTCTCTCACAAACCCAAGAAACACTAGATAAAGAATTGCAATGAAGAACAACACTAGTGTTTACAAGAAAGATAGAAAATTGAGCACAAATTAGATTTTGATTGCTTGACTAATTAGATAGGCTTTCTTGTTGCTTCATTACTGTTTGGAAACCCCGTTTATATGCTCTTGATCTTTTCTAACCGTTTGGAGACGTTAGAGGGACTTTAAAGCCGTTGGAAGCCATTAAATGCTCTCCTGCACAGAGGTTTCGAAACATCTCAAAGATTTCGAAACTTGGGGGATTTTTCAAAAGGAAATATAGCCGTTACAGGCCTTGTTTCGAAACTTGTAACCAAAATCTGATTTTTAGGCCTTACTACCTTGTGGTTTCGAAACCACCTAGGGGTTCGAAACTTCCTCTTGAAAACACATAAAATTAACTTTTTGTTGACTTTTAAAGGAGTAATATATGTATTAAGTCAAACAATTTAGAAAATGTTTGTTCAAGTTAAAAATGTATTTTTGACAAATTTGAATCGAATAAATTAAGTTTACAATTTTTTGCAAGTTAGTCTTTTTAGTTGTATCAAAATCAAAATCAATCTAACAGAATTCAAACTCAAGGGGCCAAGACGTAGTTACTGGTAAAATTTGGTATCGAACGACTACCATATAAGACTGTTTGGGGTTTAAGATTGACAAAAAACATTCAATGTCTAAACTTTAGTGACAAAAACATTTAATGTATAAACTTTAGTGAATAAATTGAACGCTTTAAAACTTTAGTGATCAAAATAAATTTAAGAGTAAGATTTAGTGATAATTTACGTAATTTACCCAACAATTTTTTACTCATAGACTAGTTTTTTTTTTCTTTTTTAATAGTACTCACTACTCATAGACTAGTTGGTGTAAGACTGCAAGTAACGGTTGGGTGGGAGAGGGTCGATTAGGAACCGTGATTATGAAAAAAAAAAGAGAGACAGTTTATAAGCTGAGATAAGCACTATTAAGCACTATTATTTTACTTTGTATTCTAATAAAATAAAGGTTTAAATATAACACTTTTTTCCAAATAATAAAATTTATGCATTTTGCTTTTTATTTAAAAAATAAAATTGAACAAAAATCGGAGAAACCAAAATTTTAATATAAAAGAATAATTAGGGATGGACATTCCACACGACCAGGTCGGGTCCCAATCAAACCCTACCCGATTGTGTCAGATTTTTTTTGTTAAAAAAATCAAATTCGAGTCAAATTTTTTAAGGGTGAGGTTGGATCAAGTTCGAGTTTATGGTGAAAAATATTTAACCTGGACTAATAGTATAATTTCCCTTATATTTTTTAGGAATATTTGTAATAATATCTCTTTATTTTTTTATAATTAGATCTTAAAATTGAATTTTTTATTTACAATTAAATCCCTAAAATTATTTTTTACAGTTAAATCCCTAAAATTAAAATTATTTTTATAGATCAAGTCAAGTTAGGTTCTGTTTGAATATATAATTTTTGTGTCGAGTTTAGGGTAATTAGTTTCAGGTAGAGTTCGGGTTAGCCAAAACCCAACCGACCTATGGCCATCCCTAAGAATAATACAGGTCCTAATTTTGTTAAAATAAAGTATAAAGATTAAATTTTAAAATAATATAAGAATTTTTGACATATTTAAACCTATAAATAAAAAGAAAATTAGAAAAAGAAAGAGGTCTTTCATTGTGTAATGCGTCAACTTCGCGGTTGTAAAATGGCTATTATAGGTTCGTTTTGTTTCTCAAAATAGCTTGAAGTTGAGATACGTACAATAACGTGGCCCATCCAAGACTTGAAATTGGGTTGTAAAATGGAAAAGAACACTTAGCTGCCTTTATACTCTTTCTCTGCGCAGCCACACCCATCAATACGACAGAAATGGGCACAGGAAATCTTTACCCAACACCAATTTGTCTGGCCTGGATGATTAAAAAGGGTTCAATATTCTTGAAAATGAAAACCATTCAATCAAATTACTCTGATTGAAGCTCGTTGAAAGAACCACATGCGTGAAACAAGCTTTGCGGAACGTAACATGACAGTAATGGTTATCACAGTTCTCAAGTCTTACAACACATTTTACAGAGACTAGCCACAGGGTTCTTTCAAGAGAAAGTCGTAGGCAAGAGAACGAGGCAGAGCATAATGTTCAACCGGTTTCTTGCTCAAACTCTTCACCCTCGGATTCTTCTGCATTGTCGGCATCATCGTCATCTGCATCATTATCGTCTTCTTTATCAATATCAGCAGTTGTCTTCCCAATAACAACCACATTTCTGTTAGTATCCCTGATTTCATTCAACTGCAAAAATTAATTACACAAGTGTCAACGAAACCAACAGCGGCAAACACACTCATATCAAGTTATATGGTAAAGAGATGTAAGTTACTGATGTTTTTAACTACTTATAATCCAATATGAGAGTTCATGAAAAAAGAACAGACAGGGAGAGGGGAAAAAGTTTTCTCCAATCTTTCAAGTTGATTACACTGTATCATGAAATGAAAGGGAACTGGAAAAACATGTAATCACCAACTAATCCATTTCCAAGTTAAGTTCTTGCATCCAACACTTCTTAACTCAACTTCTCATCTGTTTCATGCCGAAACTTTCAATCTAGCAAACAAGCACAATTAGGGGAAGGGCAAGCAAAACCCAAAGTATATGAAATCATGGTTTTCGACTCAAGTTGTGTTAAATCCTGGTTCAGTGGACATGCATGCACGCAGCCTTAAGTTTCAAACCCCTGCAGCGTAAAACCCTTTTAAAGGAATATGTACCTTAAAAGTATAAGGGCTTGTTTTAAGCAAGTGGACTCATTGCACTCAGTCTAGTTTGTTCAAATGATTTATTGAATTATCAACAATGGCATCCTATTTCCTTTAAACACTTAGACACTGATCATATCAAAAAGCATATCATTACTACTTGATATTTTAACATCAACTCTGGTAATATGAACTAACTTCTTGTCCAAAAGATGGCTAATAATTTTATGGAGTAACTTCATCTACAAAACGCATTACATGACACACCCAATAAATCACCAGAAAGAAAAACTTAGCTCTATCAATATTTCAATTCAAGCAGCAAAGAGAACCTCCATATCTCTTTCAAGTAGGGATGGGCACGGGTCGGGTTGGGTTAGGTTTTGGCCCACCTGAACCCGACCCGAAAATAAATACCCTAAACCTGCACCCGATCCAAACATATTCTTTAAAAAATCTAATCCGACCCAACCCGAAAATAAATATACTAAACCCGACCCACCCGACCTATAGAAAAAAATACTTTAGGAACCTAATTGTAAAAAAATAATTTTAGGGGGCTTAATCGTAAAAAATTATAATTTGAAAGACTAAATTGTAAATAAAAATTTTAATTTTAAGGACCTAATCATAAAAATATACATAAAGAGGGTGTATTATTACAAATATCTCTAAAAAATTAGAGGAAAATTACACAATCAGTCCCCGAGTCGGGTCGAGTCGGATATTTTCCAACCTAAACCCGAATCCGACCCGAGTTAACCCTTTTAAAAAGCCTGGCTCGATCCGACCCGAACTCGTTATTTTTTTCATTAAAAAATCCTACGCGATCGGGCCGGGTCGGAACCCGACCATATCGGGTAAAATGCCCATCCCTACTTTCAAGAGGGGAAAACAGTCCTCTATTTTAGCATCACAAATCTCTTATAAACACGATATCAAGGACGACATTCATTAACTTGTGCCCAATTTAAATGACATGATTATTTTTTTCAAAATTGATTCAATCATTACAATATACCTAATGAAAATTACATGATTATTTTCTCAAAAATTACCTTTAAAATAAAGAATAAAAATATTTTACTCATTTCCGAGAAAGCAAATAGTGCATAGTTTCTTTTTTCCTGATACTATTTCTATTATATTTATGTGAAAGTGCAAAAAACCCTAGAAGAATGGGATTTGGAAATTGAAATTACCTTGTCTTCGAGATTAGATTCCTCCATGGCGAGAAGGAGCTCTTCGTTGTGGGGTTGGGGCCATTGAGAAGGAAGCAAATGCGACGGCGGAATAGCCCTCGCCGTAGATGGGAATTGCGTCATGAACGCCGGGAACTGTAGCATCCTCTCTTTTCTATTTCAAATGTAAACAGTTTTCAAAATATCAGCTTCTGCTAGTCGCGTCGCGGTTTAAATTTACTTGCCTTTAATTGGGTTTTACCTTTTGGGTCTTCCAGTTTTCCGTTGGGCCAATTTAGCCCGCTAATTGGTTCAAGCCTGAGCATAATCATATTTGTCTAAAAGGCAAAGTGCATTATATACTTAAATCATGAGTTAAATTCTAAATTGATTTTATTATCAATGGGTTGGTCCAAGTGGTAAATAACTTGGTATCGCTTGAGTATGTTTCAAGTTCAAGGTCTTATGTATGTAAAAAATCTCTGCTGGAATACTCACATACCAAAATTAGGTGTGACTATTTTAAAATGAACATCATTCTCTTTTCTATTAAAACTACTCTTTGGATTCAAATTAGACTCGTTAATTGGTGTGTATCTTAACGAGTTAGGTAATTATCCAATTATAAATCTAATGCCCTTACGACATCCGCCGCACTATTTCCTAAGATATTCACTAATCTATATGTCACATAAATTAGCTAACAGCAACTAATTGACTAATTACACTATACAAAACCACGAAAACGTCAAGCCTTCAACATACCAAACAACTCCGGACCCTTTAACCTAATGTAAACTACGTTATTTACGAACAAAATTTATTAGTTTCTTTTTTGTGTCTTTATATATGTCTTACAAATAATTTTATATCACGTTATAGTCACTTAATTTTATCCGATCTCGTTTTATTTCTATTATTTTCGTGTATATTTATATATGTGTTATTATTATTAAATTCAATAAGTAAAAAATATATATAAAAAATATTTCATTATAAAAATAAGAGTTCATATACATAAATAAAGGCCCATTCGGCCGATTTTGTTTTTTTTGTATGTATTATTTCATTTTTATTTTCAATTATATTATTATTATTATTCTTGCAGATCACACAATACCCTAATTATGTCATATATGAAAAGATTATAAGAGATTTTGTCCAACAAATATGAGAAGTCAAGTGAGGTGCAAGGAATTTTAACTGTGGACTCATGGAGAATTGTTGTTAAGATCCGAGCATTTCTGGGCCATGATGTCTTTTTAATAATTGAACGTCTTTCAGTTAACTTTTCAACGCATCTTGAAACGTCTCAATCGGACGTCGAGAGTTCAAAATATATTCGTTTTACTAAAGACATCGCGAAATAAATAAAAATAAATTTAATTTTTGAAAAAAAATAATAAAACTATATCAATAAACAAGTAATAGTAATAATAAAAAATAATACTATATAAGTAATTTAAATAATTATAATAAAATAAAATTTTAATGAGAATAAGTGTACAACATCATATATAATGTATAATGAGTATATAAGTTTACAATATTATATTTATTAAATATAATAAATATATTATTTTAACCAAAAATATAATAAATATACAATATAATATAAATAATAATTATAATATTTAAGTAGTAGAAAAATTAGTGTCTATTTCCAAGATGCATTTAATTCTTTCCTTTTTTGTTTTTCTAGGTATTGTAGTGTCAGTTTCCAATACTCATTTAATTTATTTTTGTTTGTGTTTGTATTTTGTTTTGAATCAATGCCCTTAATGGATATACTCTTTTTAATAATAAAATTAACTTTTTACCATTTAAATACTAAAAAATGTTTCTCTACTTTTTCTTTTCACTTTCCATAATTCTTCTCTCTTTTTTTTCTTTTTTATCTTTACAACTTCATCGCATCGCTTTCATACAATCATTCGAAGGATAGTTCGAATCTGGTGGAAGAAGCTTGGATCGCCGATAATAGCAGAAAATACCACTTGAAATCGCCTTTTGAAGATTATCTATTTTTTCTTTTTTTGAAAAAATATCTGTATTTTTTCTTTATTGACCGTTAACAGGATAACAATTAGAATAGTGATCTGTTATGTCCGCAATCGGGCGTTACCCATTAAATTGTGACTGCAATCGGACGTTTTCGGTGTGAATCTGATTCCCAAGACGATTTTCAACAATATCAGTTTCGGACGACAGTGATACCGCTATATAACATACGCGATCGCGGTTGCAAATCATTTTTTAAAAATAATGATTTGGTGCTTAATTAATATGTAATTCTGAGGTCAATCAGAGATTTTATGTATGTATATATAGATGGGTTGTATTTTAGCTCTTATAATTGAAAATGCCTTTTTTTGTTTTTTTCAAGCTAGGGGTTTATTGCGAATTCAGTTTGAGCAACTTCACAAGATTTAGATATGTGAAGACCAGAGATTTAAATCTCGATCGTGGTCACGTTTTCGGTCGCGTTGTAGTTATCGCGGTTACAGACATAACATAGACTATTGTGGTCATAAAAAGTTAGAGTGTTTTCAGTTATAGTGTTTTCCAACACTTATTATAAAACATAATAATTATAATCATAATCATAAAAAGTTACTTTTAATGATTTTTAGAGTGTTTTCCAACATTTATAAACTTAGATTATTGAAATTAAAGGACTACATTGAACAAAAAATAAAGTTTACACTCTAAATTAGAAAAATTCAATGACTGAAAATAACAAATATAAAAAGTGGCATGACTGAAATGGAAATTAGGGTTTGAGGATTGTTTTGTAAATTTTTTAAAATTTTCGGATTTTTTGGAAAAAAATAAAATTTTGGGTTTTTTTTTTAAATTAAAAAAATAAATTAAACATGCTATGTATAAAGCATTAATTGGTTAAATTTTTCTAACACCATTAATGATCAGACACCTAAAATTACAACTTTTTAAACTTTAAACATTTTAAAAAAATACTTTAATCACCTTACATTAAAAAAAAATACATACTTTAATCACTTATATTCTTTACTTAAGCCTATTAATAACAAAACCTAAATCCTCTTTATTTTTCGTTTTCTCTTTGGCTTTCAAACCCTAAAAGGGTTGTTTGTTTAAGATAACGCTTTTCAAAACCTCTATCGTTGCTCTTTTGAACGCAGGACATTAAAGAAAAGAGATGCAGCAGGACGAGGTGATATGGCAAGTAATAAGACACAAACACTGCAGTTTCATGTCCAAGTATAATTCTCCCCTTTATTTTTCAAATTAATCTTTCTTTAAGCTTTGATATGGGTAGCATCTTTTTAATGCGTTTTTTTTTTTGCAGAATCTCTACTGGTATTTTCTGCAGAAACCCTTATAACGTCACTGGGATCTGCAATCGTAGTTCCTGCCCTCTTGCAAATAGTCGATACGCCACTATCCGTGACCATGATGGTAACTCATCCTTCTTTATTAATTGTATATCTATGAGAAAATTAGAGAAAATAGAAGAGGGTTTTACTGGGTTAGGTTACAATTAAGGGTAATTATTTGATTCACTGACAGAAGAAAGTTTTAGCGAACTTCTAAAGCTGTCGCGTATCCCTTTAGCGGCCTTAAACTTTAAACTATAAAATCTATTACCAAACCTTAAAATCTAACCACACAGTAAAACCCTAAAAACTAGGTGTTTGTGGAAACTTTTTTCCTCTGGCAGTGCATAGGATAAAAATTCTATAATTAACGGTAATTCTCTCTTTTTTCGCTGTGTTAGTTTCTGTTCCGTCGGATACATACAATGTGTTAAATTCATTAAAATATATCTGCTTCATTAGTTAGTGAATCAAAGTGAAGCATCGTTTTTTTTGTAATTTGTCATAATGATTGATTGCTAGTGAATTAGAGCATCTGTCTGACTGGGTAAATCTGATTGCTGTATATATTGAATTTGAGCGTGATTAGCTTGAGTGGATTTTTCCGTCATGCTCTTATGCAGGGGTCTTTTATTTATATATGAAGACTATTGAAAGAGCTCATAAACCCAATGATTTATGGGAAAGAGTAAAATTACCCCGAAATTATGAGAAGGCACTTGAACTTATTGACAAGCATCTGGTATTCTTTTCTTCTCATGT